>OX376307.1:11257241-11857241 GCA_947369205.1 Cantharis rufa | reverse complement strand
TAAAATCCGGGGGGAGGGGCTAAGGACATTTAGCAGAATGTCATTATTAGAAAATTTGAAATATTTCAAAATCAAAACTGGTACAAACGAAAATAAGGAAGGTACAAACGATTTAGACTATTTTGGATCCAAAATTCGAAATGGGGGGGGGCGAAATGCACCTAAAAAGGTATTTTGAGCTGCACAAATAAATCAGCAGCGGAAAGCAAGACTGGAAATCATTGGAGTACTCAGACTAAAGCAAAGCATTATATTTATAATGAGACCCCGGGCGAAGCCGGGTATCCAGCTATAATTTATATGGCAGAACGTTCGCCGAGTCACTTGGTATATTAATTCTGAGGCGGTACGATGTTCTAGAATTTTACAAATAATTTATATGGTTCAAGTTCTGAGGCGATACGAAGTTCGCCGGGTCAGCTAGTCTCCAATACATCCTTAGCCTTCCTTCGTTCGTCATTGCTTTTGCCAGAGTTGGATGTACGGTAGCAATCCAGTTGGTGTTGGGCCTGTTTTGGGAGCGTATGGGGTTAAGGCTTTTGATGCTGCTTTCGACTGTGTTTGGAGTAGCTCTAGGGAAACCCTGTCTAATTCCTTCTATTATTTGTTCCTTGGTAATGTTTTTGTCAACTCCTTGTATAAATATGGATGGCCAAATGTTTGCGGTATCCCTGGCTACCAGGTTAGCTTTTTCCAAATTTTTATTTCCAATAAGATTTTTTATTGAGGGATCCGTTGATTCGACCATAACCCCGTTGTTTCTAACGTTTATGACGCGGTCCGGTTTGATTTTTAAGAGTTCCAGTGGTATTTTTGTGAGTGTGGTTCTTGTTTCTTGTGAGGAGTTGGACTCCTTTTCTTCCATCGGATAAACGACCACCCTATATTTCTTGCTTCCTTCTTGGCTTACTCCGGTTGGTGGTTTCAGAACTGCTGCTAGGTAGTCACGTGGGGGATTTTGTTTCGGTTCCTGAATTATGGAGTTCGAGGGTGGGGGTCTAATGTTAATTTTTAGGGCCGGTTTCGGGGGTTTCGACACGGTTTCCACGACTTTCTTTATTTCGTTTAGCTCCTTAAGTATTTTTGGATCGGATGCTCGGTTTGGTTGGATGTTTAGTTCCACACGGTCAGTTAAGAGTAGTTTTGTTGCTACTCTGTTGCATCGCTTGTAGTTTCTTTCTAGTTTTAATAAATCTTCCATCGCTTTATCCCTGAAAGTTATGTTGTCCTTGCTTCTTATCAGGAAGAGACGCACACTATGAATGAGCGCCAAGTTTTCTTCGTCGTCTTTTTCCAGGGTTTCGATAATTGCTTCTTTTTTCTTTATTTCTTCCTTTCTTGTTTCTTCATTAGTTTCGACTTCTTTGGGTGTTGGAGTTACTTCGTTTTCGGATGAACTTTCTTTACTTGGAATTAGTATGATGGGTTCCCGTTGTGATTTGGTAGATTTTTTCGATGATTCTAGTTGGGCTGCAGCTAATTCTTGTTCCCTTAATCTCCTTTTTTCTAATTTCCTGGCTTTCTTCAATTGGCTTCTTGATCTGACAACTTCCATTTCCATGTCTGAGTTTTCATCATTTTTGTTGCTATTTTCTGGTTCGTTATTCTTCTTAATGTTCTTTTCTACCTCTTGATCTGAGTTCCTGATTTTTCTTCCATCCATACCAGTTTCAACTTCACTTTCAGAGGTTGTGTCCATGAATTCCAAGTCCTTCCTGCGATCTATTTTCTTGATTGTTCTTTCTGTATTTGAGTCAGAATCACTGCTCAGAACTCTTTTCTTTAATTTCTTATGTGGGTCGGGCGGCTTCATAATTACATTCGCCACAATTATTAGTTTTTCGCTTTTATCGTTTTTTTCCATACGTTATTATAATTTTTCGGAATCTCGTTAATTACGCGTCACTATTTCTCTGCTACTATTTTTCTACTAAAGTGACTTCAAAATAACGGTGGCGCTCATTAAGGCAAATCCCGATTGTGACATCATTACCGAGAAAGTAAGCACCCTCTCCGACAATTTTTGTGAACCACCCCGAACTGAGCCTAGCCTTTGACCTATGAAGTGTCGATATCTACTACATAATTTATAATAATACTTACCTCTTCTTCGCTTTGGAATCTTTCCACAACTTCTTTCACCAAACTCCGAGAAATGCTCATAGTTAATTTGATATTATTATCAATGAAAAATCTCGCAATTAAATTAATCAGCTGCACTCGCTGTACTTCTTCCAAAATGAACTTTTTCCTTTGGTGCACCTCACACAACTGGGTGCCGAGATGCGAACTGTTTAGTATGTCTGATAAATATTGTTTAGATGTATTCATTTTTTTGGATAGATGGAATTTTTGATTTATTTTAACGATTTTGAATAGTGATGGCTGAGACACAAGAAGTCTCGCAAGACTTCTTGTCTTGTTGCTCACGCAAGACAAGAATTTATAGATTTATAGACAATATATTTATATTATATTAAATTATAGAATTTAATAGACAAGACCTTGTCTACAATTTGTCTACAAGTCTTGTCTACTAGACAAGACAAGACAAAAACAAGAAATAGCAAGACAAGAGCAAGACAAGACTGCCAACACTAATTTAGAAGTTTTTTTATTAATAAAGAGAACTTACCTACTTATTTATATATAGTAAAAAAAATTATTTAATTTCGGTTGGTATTTTGTATTTTTGAATTATTAGGGTGTTTATTCTATAATCATTTAATATTTTCAACTTTGGTATTTAATTGCGCTGTGGATTCTTCGCACTTCTTATATTCTTCTTCTATAATACTTCTTCGCAAGTTCTTCACAAAAGAAACACTTAATTTAATGTGCTTTATTTTATAATTTAAAACATATTTTTTATTTAAAAAAGTACAATACTTCGTTTTATATTTTCTTTTAATTAGTTAGACGACATGTTTCGTTTTATATTTTCTTTTAATTAGTTAGACGACATGTTTCGAATATAGATATTCATCATCAGGAAGTCAAAATTAAAATATTATTTGAAAAAACAATTTTCAAATTTATAATAATAATTTTCAAATAATATTTTAATTTTGACTTCCTGATGATGAATATCTATATTCGAAACATGTCGTCTAACTAATTAAAAGAAAATATAAAACGAAGTATTGTACTTTTTTAAATAAATAATATTAACTTCGATAGACAAATCATAGTTATAAAACATATTTACAATAAATGAAAAAGTGAAAAAGATTTTACATGTTTTTTAAACTTTTATTTAAATCAAAATTACACTCAAAATTTATGCAGTCAGCACTGCTTAAAAAACACGACAATATGTAAAACTCATTTAATTTTGGTTGGGTATTTTGTGTATATTTGTTTTATTATATTTTTTAATTCATTATACAGGGTGTACTTAATAAATTTTTAGTTAATTTATTCTGAAATCTCTGTATCTCTGTACGAATAATATTCTTTAACCCGAATCATTTTTTTGCCCTTTGCAGTGTTAATAATACTTAACGGTGGCCCTATTACATCTATTATGTTAATTATGTAAAATTCTTTTACTTCTGAAGGATCTAATACATGATGAGCTTGAAAGTGTGATTCATATTCAATTTTATCAAGTCTTTGGCAGAATAAATATACAAAATCTTCTTTCTGAGTTTCAACAATATTTAAAATGACATAAACCTTTAAACAATTATCATCGTTTTTCGCTATATATAAATTCTTTTCGAAAGGAATCCCACGGTAAATAATTTTTTTCTCCAACCGTATTAAAAGCAGTACATTTTTAGTAGCATTACCTCAACTAAAAGTTGACGTTTTCGTTATTAATATAAAAATGCGAAAATTGCTAAGCAACTCTTTTTTTTACGTGCACTAAATAGTATATTAAGAAACTAGTTTTATAAGTGGCGTTTTTAACGCACGCAATCCGTTTAGAAAACGAGCCGCGTAGCGGGGAGTTTTCTAAAGGATAAGTGCGATAAAACGTCTTATAAAACGAGTTTCTTATACTATTTTTTCTATTTTGAACTTTATAAGCCCTAAAAATATTTAAAATGTGCATTTTATTAAATAATAGTAAGTTTGAATTTTTTTTGTATTTTTGTGATAGTTGGTAACAAAAAATTTTCAGGTTAGGAGATCGCATAAAAGTTTAAATAAACAAAATTATACTTGCAGTTTACAATTTTCTTTATTATTATTAATTATTTTATTGACAATTAACATTACTTTGCATCAATTTATAGGTTTATAATATTATAATATAGTGACAACATTAGTTTTAATTTTCACTGACGTTTAGTTACCAACCCTTTAAAACAAAAAATTGCGTTTCGAAAAATTGTCCATTTCGATACGCGACTGGGTTTCGAAATAACTTTGTTTTAGACGCAAAATAGAAAAAAAACTTTTTTGTGCATGACTTAAAAGTGATTTTATTTTTTACTATTTTTGTGCGCGATCGATCTAAATTTTTGCATATGCCTTCCTACCGATAATTCACGGGGGTGTGTCTGTGACGAGGGGGGAGAATTTTTTGCTCAGTTTTTTGATATCTAGCGCCGTTCTCGAGTTATTGCTAATTCAAACAATATAGAAAAAGCACTCTTCGAAATTATACAATTTTTAAATGTCAAAGTGACTTTTCTGATATTACATCAAATAATGTTTTAAAATTAAGTATTTATATTTTTATTTTATTTAATTTTTGGTTGGAGAAAAAGTAATATGTCTCATTTGGATTAAAAGTGTCTTTGTTTGACGTGCAATTATTGCATTCGCTCGGCTCCGCTGGCGCTCCGCCTTGCAAATGCAAAAATTGCTTGTCAAACAAAGTTTCACTTTTAATCCGAATAAGACAATGTACTATTTTGTACAGTTTTATGGTGTCTTGGGAACAATTTAATTTATGAGAAATAATTTGTTCAAAACTATTTCCATAGTTACCTCATATTTTTTATCGAAAGTAAATTCACTAATATTTTGGTCTTGTAACAAGAAGTGTGCAAATTTTAATTGAAATTTTTTACCCAACGTCAAACAAATATTTTTCCTAGAGCTAATTACACGAGAATATTCTTTAAATTGGCGATGTTTTGTTTCAAACTTAAAACAACAAAATTTTCTAGGTGGTCCAGACATTTTTATAACAGTTGGATAATGAATCAAATTGTGAAATTTTGGTTTTAAATAATCATTAAACAATTCAACATACTGCTCGTTATGTTGCTTAATTTTAAGTTTTAAAATTTCAGAATTAACGTTAACTTCAAAACATAAAACAATATCAATTATATCAATTAATAATAAAATAAATTTCCATACTGGGTCTTGCGGAGGTACTTTATCACCTATCATTAATGAGAAGAAGTTTGCGAAGGTCATCATTTCCCTTGCTGACATTTTTAAGTGCTTACCTGTTTAATGTTGACGTTTTATTTCACCTGAAATATTTCCAATACATAAACTTATTTTTCAATACATAAACTACGAGACTCTTCTTTTAATGCTTTAGAGAATCGGCAGCAAGACTTGCTTGAAAATGATTTGTTAAAATTAAAAATTCGATTTAGGGCCAAATTGTCGCCTAAAATCAATCCCAATATAAAATGAACCCTTGCTTGCCCACCTTTAGCTTTTATATCGATACAATTGATTTCAAGTGCTCTCAATTCATCCACTAATGTTGATAAACACTTATTATTGCCATAAAAATTTAAATCATGCGCTTTAATTATTGCAGCTAGAAATATATTTTCGATTTTCGATTCTTTTCTAGGAAAACATGGAAACGAGTAATAAATGTTACATATCGAACTACTACCAGCGTGAGACCCCAAAGGATTGTTAATTTCAAAATCATCGCTATATAAAAAATAAGGTATTACAATTTTGTCTGCATAAAGGATAGTTTTTTTTCCATAATTCTCCTTGAATAAAATTACTACATTTGGAACTGCCCTTTAAAGAATTCATATAGTTAATCATTTCAACCAATAAGTTATCTTTCTCAAAAAATGTTCGCAAGTTAAAGCGTAAAGGCATAATTATACCTCTTACTTTTACTTCATCATATGTAAGATTACCTTTGCGATGAACTGCTTCAATTTGATCCTTTATTGTGAATTCATTGGTATCTTCTATTTAACCTTCTTCTTTCAGCAAATTATGTAATCGCGCGATGATCTGACTTGCAATATTTAAATGCATTTCTACACTTTGCTATAATATCGAAAAATTCGTTATACATTTTAAGATGGTTTTGTATAGATTCAAATCGGAAAACTTTTTAAAAATGTTCAGGATTGGATCCAAAATATATTCTTGGACTTTATCTTGGGTTTCATACACATCCTTTCGGTTAAAATTGTCATTATCGTGTAAAGATAAAGAAAATTTTAAAATAGATTTAAAAAAATTTTCCACCAGATCTGTCTCGACAGTTTCTTCTAATACATTTGTTATGTGCGTTTCTTCACTGTTCATCTGACTGCTCATCAAATGTGCATTATTATTGAAACGATTTAAAATATTTTCATTTTCCACTACATTTACGACCGTTGGAGTGCTATTTACAACATTGTTATCAGATGTCAAATTTTCGTAATTATTTTAGGGATTTTCCACTTCATAATGATTTTTGATTAAATGTCTTTTGAAGCTTGCCAATGGTTGATAACTTCGGAGACATTAGTAATAATTATATTAGACATATTATAATATATATTAGACATAAGGTAATAATTAGTAGTAGTTTGTTGTTTTATTGAATAATTACACATTTTTTAATAATGTAGAAGCTTGGGAAATATTTATATTAAAAAAGTTAAGTAAGGAATAAAAAATATATTGTAAAAAATATAATACACAATTTAGCACAGCATACAACTTTTTAAACTAGCAAATGAAACTCAAGACTGATAACTATTGTCACAGGACTCATCATCAATCTCACAATCAGACAAATCAGGCTAAGTAATCTTCATCATCATACGCACACGGTTGAACATCGTTTAATACCTGATGTGTTGATGTATTTATTGAAGGCTGGACAATTAAATTGAGAACTTCCACAGGTAATTTGTCTGTTCTCTTTCTAGGGACTTCTCTGAGTGAGTTGATTACAGGATCGGACGGTATCAAAAGCATGTTTAGTAGATCTGTATTAGTGGAAATCCGTGATTGTTTTCTTGTATGGTGCTCTCGGAATCTACGGCAATCTTTATTTCGGGCTTCTTGAGATTCTTCCGAGAGCTGCCCTATTGGAAGAATGCATGTTTTAATAACCTCCGTACTATGTACCAGAATTTTGTGCACAGTAACAGGCATATAGTACCACGAATATAATTTAAGGTAAAGGCTTCTGGTTTCGGAACAAAGTTTTCCAAATTTGATTAAATTAATTTCATAACCGGAGGATAGCGTTCTTAATAAAATGCCAAACTTTTTAATTACATTAACATCCAAACCTGTAATTTCTCCACTCAGTTCCGGATTCATAAAGAACCTGCGAGCTGTGTTGCCGTCATTGCTTTTGCCGTCATTGCTGTTGCCATACCCAGGTTTTGGTTTGTCTACAATCAGCCTCATCTGCTTTAAAAACTTCTGTTTGATTTCTTCCGAACGCTGTTGTACACTAGATTTCTCGCCATCACTTCTAGTTTGCCACTTTTTTATGTCCAAACGATAGCTAATATGTAACAAGCACTCAAAACAGCGAATCCATGCATGCAAAGTAGACAAACCAAACCGTAATGTTCTTTTTTAACAACTACATCTTTAAAATCACCATTCATCATTTTAGGGGTCGCACCACAGATGTAACATTTTTGTGCAGAACGTGTGTCAGTCAAACCATTGATTACTTTTCCGTCTGTCATTGTGAGTAAAAGGTCATGCTTCACAGTAATTTGAGATTCGCCAATCTTACAAAGTGTTGGAAGAAATTGAGAAGCTTTATCCAAAATTTTGTTAGTTTCCGTTACAGTAAACTCTTTTGTTTCCTTTGAAAAAATAAACTTAATTGGTCGGCAATAGAGTGTGGATGATGTTCGCGGATTTTGCCAAATAAAATTTTGGCCGTCACTCAACCTCAATGGAACAAAAGCAAATACGAACAAAAACTTATCAGTAGCGTCGGAGTTCTTAACTATCTGTTTATAAGTGCTGTGACCAGAACTCCCATCACATCCCCATATGCTAATTAAAGTGAACGACGAATTAGAAGGTATATTCTTTAAAACTTCACTTTGTGCTTCAATTAAACGTTCAATGGTTTTATATCTAAGATGGCTTGAAGTTTAATTTCGGCGCGCGTTTCTGTCACAAAAATATGTTCATCTGAAGGGTAACACAACTTTTTTGCCTTACATAAAGTATGATAAGATGGAAATACAGGATGTCCCGCCTTCAATGACCACTTTCGCGTTTGTTTGTAAGAGTGACTGGTGCATTTAGAGTCTACGTAATAAGCTAATGCTTCCTCACAGTTCAACTGCCTGCCACCACAAATAATATCACCAGATTTTCTATTTTCTGACGATTCTGGACCTCTTCTAATTAAATTAGCTACCTTTCTGTTACCCGCCAAACGATTTGCTACTTCAGCAGCTGTGGTCAACTCACAGGCACTTCGCGATCGCACTAAGTCTTTAACCCTACCTCTTTTGGTTTTGAAAGACGAGTCTTCAAAGTTCTTTTTGGGCCGACCTTGACACTGACTACTTCTTGATGACGAGGAAGCACAGGGGTGATACATACTTATGTTAATTTTTATATCTGCGCCCTCCAACCAACTCTTGTTTTTATTTAAGAAATGGTCCATCATCGAATTGGCTGCAGTCCACTTTTCTGAAAATTTTGCCGAAATACTTGAAATTTTGGACTCTAATAAAATCAATAAATAATAAAAAACTCGAATAAAATATTTAAATTAACAACAATTAAAATTATTTTAAAAATGTTTATTTGAAATAACTAACAATTTTTTAAATTATGAACAATTCCACGAAGAAAGTGAAGCTTTTCTTCTGGATCATAAGTTTGAAGCAACGTTTCGATACGTTGATCCATATCTCGGTATCGCTGCTTCTTTGGGACAACAACTCCGCGATTATGTTGAGCAATTTTTGCGCTACTTAAACTCTCTTCTTTTTTTAAAGCTGTTATTAAAGACCACAGGTTTGGGTGGACATTGGTAACAGAACTTTTTAAAGCATTGTGGAAACCTTCTACATTGTTATTGGTACGTGGCATACCATTCAAAATCCGCGTGTGCACATTCCATAAAGAAATGGGAAACATAGATTCCATTCTTCTCCTATGTTGGCCACGACCTCTATCGCATCCAATATAATATGTTTCAAAGTAAGAAACAAATTCTTGTGGTAGATCATCATCATCGGCAGGTTGTTCAAAGCCGTCCACAACATCATCGATTGGTAGCAATCCAAGTGCCGGGAAACATCTGATCTTCAGATTGTAGTCGTCGTCGTCATGATACCTTTATCTGAAATCTAATTCTACAATTTTTTTGTACATATTTTGGGACATATGAAATAAACAACATGTAATTGTAGTGTTCGGAAAAGTTTCGGAAAGTATATTTATGGCTGCTTTTTCAAAATCCATCATTAGATTTTCAGGCTGCACGTCTTCCACCAGTTCTTTTATTTTGGAAAATAGTCTTCGATATGTGATTTGAATTTTATCGGGTAGCAAAGCAAACAGCCGTGGTACGGTAATATTGTATTTTTCAATGTGCAAAGTGTACATTTGATAATAAATGGTTGGACAACACTTGAAAGTACCGTCACCTGCCCAACCATTTGATTCCTTTAGTTTTTTGATAGCAGCAGAACTCGAATAGGTGCTACTAGCAAGATGGCTAAATTAAAAAAAATATTAAAATTATTAGATTTTTGTTAAGATTTAGGTCTTTATTTTAACAATCTTTGTTGTCCAACGTTTCAAGTCGTTATTGACTCATTTTCAAGGCTACAAAATAAACTATTAATAATATATTAAATTTAAAATTTAAAAAAATATTTTACCCAAAATGACAAATTATGTCAAATTGTTAACATGCAACATAAACAATTGACAGTATAGTCATCATAAATAAAATATTTTTTTTTTAAATTTGTACAAATAAATAATTTAACCAAAAAGAATGTCTTATGTTATACGTTTCATTAAATTAAGAATATGTTTATACCCTCCATGAAAATAAAGGACATCTCTTTTGTCATTCATTGTTTTGCCATTTAAATGAATATTGATGGCCTCTTTAATTTTTCGTTTTTTGTCTATTTCTCCCTAGCCAGTATTGTGATATCTTCACGTTTTATGGAATGAGAGTTCTCTGTCATGTGTTTGCATAAGGCAGTATAGGTGTTTTCGTCTTCTTCTCGCAAGAAAACGCGAGCTTTCTTAATATCTTTAATATGTTACTTTATGCGAACACCTAACTTTCTCGAACTCTCACCTACGTAAACAGAATCACAATCCTTGCAAGGGACAAGATAGACTAACCCGCTTTCATCGTCTATGGGGGTCGGATCTTTAATTTTGGAGAAGAATTTTAAATTTTTATTAGGGTATTTTAGACCAAATTTAATGTTGCAGATAGGTTTAAATATAGAAATTAATTTGTCAGAAAGGCTTTTAATATATGTTAAGCTATGGAAAATTGGAATTGAAGGGGGATCAAATATTGGTGAAGAAGTTATAGTATTTTTTACAGAGTTAATATTTTTTGTCTTAAAAAATGAATTTATAATGAAATTTGGAAAGTTATTAGCCGAAAGGATCAAATTTATAGTGGTGTAATTTTCGGAATGAAATTTAGGATGAGAAAGGGAGACTACTTTATTTATAAAAGTTTTTGCTACATTGAAAATTTGATGTTTAGGATGACTGGAGAAAAAATTTAATAAACGTCCTGAATATGTTGGTTTGTGATACCAGGAAGTAATAAGTTTACTCTCAAAAGTATCTCTATAAATTCGGATGTCAGAAAAGGAAGACTTCTATTAATTTCTATTTCCATTGCGAATTGAAGATCTTTATGGAAGTTGTTAAAATGATCAAGGATGTATGGGAGACAGTCTTTATCAATAACGAAAAAAAGGTCGTCAACATATTTTTTAATTAGTCGAATACCATTAAAGTGATTAGCATTAGAGGAAGAAATTCTATCATCAAGTAGAATGTTCATACAGATATTAGCTAAATCAACTGATATGCTTCCACATATAGAAACACCCTTCTTTTGATGGTAGGACTTTCCATTTGCTATAAAATAATTGTTGTAAGTAATTAGTCTGAGTGCTTGAATTAAAGTATCGTCAGGTATGTTAATCTGAGTATGTAATTGGGAAATGTTGCTTTCGATATGTGTGATGACCAAGTCTACAGGAAAGTTAGTGAATAAAGAAGAAACATCAAGAGAAATAAGTATGTCATTAGGATTTGGAACGAAATTGGATAGAAGATCTTTCATTTCCATGGAGTTTTTAACGTCATAGGGATTGTCTGCATAAAAGGGTTTAAGAAAAGGAGCAATGAATTTAGATAGGGGTTTGAGAGGTCCATTAAGGTCTGAAATAATTGGTCTGAGGAGGTGTCCTTCTTTGTGAACTTTAGGTAAACCATAGGCTTTTGGAGAAATTTCGGTGTTTTTTCTCCAATATAGGGATTGTGGTCGAGTTATATAGCCTTCTTTTTCTAAAAAGATGAATATATCGTTTGCTTTCGATTTTAAAGAAAAAATAGGGCATTTTTTAACATCGGTATAAGTGTTTTTGTCGGAAAATAATAAGTCAAGTTTCTTATAATAGTTAGTGATTATTGTTGAGGAAGAGGTCATAAAAACAAATAAATTTGCCGACGTTTCGGGTTCTTTATTGACCCATTTTTAAGGCTAAAAATATAATAAATGTAAAAACAAAAATTTGAAAAAACAATGATAACAGAATGACTAAAAATTACAAAAATTTTGTAATTTTCTTGAAATTTCTTTCTTCTTTCTTGAAACCACCGTTTTGTGTGTTGTGTAATAATAGACAAATCTGTGTCTTCAAACGGTTTTTTGAAGAGTTTCTTTCAACATTTGTTATTATTTTAAATTATTAAGATGCAAGCTCCATCATTAAGATAGACTGATGGGAATTATTCAATATTGCATCATCATTTTCAGATACAACTTCCACATCGATATTTATGTTTGGAGTTGTAATCTCTCTTAGACCCGTTCTAAAAATAAAAAATATTGAAGAACTTAAAACACTAACTTGGTGTTTCTAATTCTAACTAATTACAATTTGGTGTAAAATATCTTGTAATAATAGAAAACTTACCATACATACACGTATGTATGCCTATGCAATACACATGTGTATTTTTATAGCATTATTGCGCACATTTGTCAAGAGGAAATTTAACATTTCAATGTCATCCTCCTTCTTGTTGTTATCTACCTTTCCTTGGAAACAAGGCATTTCATCTATAGGAACTGCCTTATGCTTATCCGCAGTCAACCTTTTTTGTGTCGACCACACACATTTGATATCGGTCTGTGAAATTTCTTCAAATTCGTTAATAGTACCCATCCTAAAACAAAAAAAGTTAGTAAAATACACAATGACTACATATACTCAACCAAAAACTTATACCTAGAACATTTAAATAATAATGCAGATATATGTTTACATTTTCCGCGGTTTACACGTCATATTTTGTACAATCGCCTTGTCCAGATCGATATCCAATACACCTTGTATGTATTTCGTGAGGATTTGTATGTAAACCAGGGTTTTAAACTATTTATACAACTTTGTACATTAGATGACAATAAATTTGAAATCGTATCTAGTATCAACAAAAATCCTACTGATAAAATGAATTCAGGTTGTGAACCACTTGGGTATGTTGACTTTCGTCCAATCGTTTAGGTGCCACATGTATTTAACTTTCTTGCAAATATTTTTGCGCTTTCTATTAAATCATCAATTTCCGTCTCACTATTTCTGATCAAACCAAGCGAAATGACAGTGGATTTTATACAAGTAATGACATCAGCAACATTTAAATCCGTACTTTCCAAAAGTTTTGTTAATACTTGTGATTTAAATAAAATAGGTTTCATGAACACGAGTGCAACTATAAAATCAATCGTTAAAATGTTCTTGTAGAGGCCATGAGCTTTCGTTTTTGTTTTAGCATCACTTTGTTTGGAATTAGACATTTCGATTAGTAAATCAATTATATCATCTCTAATGACTTGTTTACTGCATCAACTGATTCTGCTCGAGCTGTCCACCAAGTTTTTGAAATATTTTTGAGTTGTAAAGCTATTTCAATTTCAGTTATTTTTTCTTTAAAAAGTTGGAATCTCTTTGTACTCGAAGAGAAAAAAACATACAACTGTTCTAACGTATCAAATGAATTATCAGCGATTTTGCTCACATTACAACTATGTTCAACAGCAGTGTTTGTTCGATGAGCTTGACAAGCAACGAAAGGTACATGGTGTCCCACTCATATTTTTTCGGTGGTTTGTGGCCTGCTAGTAGGTGTTACGCCGATGGTTTTCTGAACCTCAGTGACCGCGCAATCGTCTGCGCACAGCGTGAACGGTTGGGGGTAAAGCACGTTCGACTTGGGACTTGACTTTCTGAGGTGGAAGGAAGTAGGTCAATGGCCATGAAGACTGGCTAATTTTGAATGTAAAATTTAGTTTGGGTGAAATTATTGTGGAAAGTTATGTTTCCTGGTGGAATTATGTAGAAAAGTACGTTTTCCTGGTGGAAGTTCTGTTTTCGCGAAAGTGTGAATTCTTGAAGAAAATTTAGATAATTATTGTTGGCGACGCGCGCCAGGCGATTCTCGACTCTAGTAAACGCGGGAAATGGTTACGGCGTTGCAATTCGCGCATGGAATGTGGCGATCCGACTCCCATGTTGCCGGTATTCTCCTACAAATTTGTTAACGAAATACGACCGTGCGATTTGTTGTCGAAATCTTCAAATTAAATTGCGGACATTATAATAGTGCAAAAATATTGAACTTATATGGTTTTATAATACTGCGCGTTTCGAACTTATTAAATTGATGAAGTTTTAAAGTTGGTTGTCGTTATGCCAAATTTGTGTCATTTGCTGATATTGCGGTTAGTTTTGAACTTTCAAGTTGATAAAGTTTACATTCTGATGGTAATAATTTTTACTGCTGAGTTCTTCGGACTGTTGTTGCTGTCGGCGTAAGATCATTTTGAACGCAGGATATTTTCTTGTAATTGGAACTTCGAAGTGCCTGATGCCGACCTGCTTATTGCGATCCTCTCCAGGACATCTGCGTCGCTGGCTGGAAATTATTATATAACAAGGTATCGTTATTTTGTATGACTTATTTAGTACCTTCTTGGTGCGGTGTGCACGTCCTGTGGACCTTTCAGGTCAGTATCGAAATTATTGTCGTATTGTTGTTTCCGATAAATTAATATTGCGGAGATTTTTCTATCAATTCATGTCTGTCATTATTCGTCGAAGTCAGTGTCATATTGTTGTTTTACGATATATTAATATTGCCGAGATTTTTCTATGTTTTCATGTCGGTCGTCATTCGTCAAAGTTTAAACCGACTTGGTGTTACCCTGTTATGGGAATTAATTGTCCTCCTTTAGTGGACAATTACGTCACCGTAATTTTGTAAAGCTTGGTCAATAGGGGATTTTGCTGCCCCATTGACCCAGCTGTTAACACTTTTGTAAGTGCTCTAGAGGACCTTTAATTAATCCGGTCAGGCTGGAGCCGTACCTGTAGACGTTGATCTGTCATGTTTACAACTATTAAAGTGAGTGATGTAGTGATGTAGTCATCACTAATTTTTATTTGTATTAACTGGCATTGTTGCCAACCATTACCGTTTGTGTTGACTTTATGTTAAGGAAAGTTAAGAGAATTGTTGTCTAATTATGAGTTTGTTAATTTCACGTAAACCAAGGGAGAAATTAAATAATATATTAAATATGTGTGTTTTAATTGTGTTGACTTCCGAGAGTAGACTACGCCCAAATTTTAGATCCGCTGAGCCAGCCGTCGGCAACAAAAAGTTATAGGTAGGTACCAAAGTAACATAGGTGTTCATAGAACATATCACGTTCTCTTTGAACTTTCTTCAATGCTTCGTTGAATTTCCATAAAATGGGATGGTCCATACCTCTTTCCATTTGGAGGCGTCGATGAGCCGCTTCGGCATGATTGTTTGTCCATGTCCATTTAATACACGATTATATAATAACCACAACTCTGGGGGGAATATTGCAGGCCTTCTAGTATTCCCTCGACGGTTCATTTGCCCAACATAATAATCCTCGAACCATAGCAGTAGGAGTGGAAGTTCTTCAGGAAACACTCTAGCTAAAGATACCACCATTCTAGCATACAGAGCGAAATTTGAATTAGTATTGTAAGTCCTGCTTAAGTTTAAGTTACTTAGTTGGTTCTTCATATTTTTTATCAAATGACAAATCATCCATGCATTTCCGCTGTTGGAAACGCGTTTTTGAATGCAGAAATTGAAGCCAATTCAAAATCACATGATATAATATGTGCTGCATTCAAATTTGGTTCCAAATTTTTTAGCATGTCTATCATTGCTGTATATGTTGCAGCTTGCTTATTAGGAGGAAGCGCGTATAAAAATAGACGCACTCCTCCACGCTTTGCTGCCAAAATCACGTACACCTGTGAAAATAATTATGGTATAATTATAAAGGTGCCATCTATGAACCAATGGTCACATTCGCTCAATATCTGCAATAAAAACCAAATTAATGTTTTTGAAAGTTCAAAATATTGAATACAGCAAAACAAAAACAAATACTTACGCAGAGATTTCGTTCACGGCCAAATGTTAAAATTCTTCGTTTATCGTTTAGTTCAACCTCAAAAATGCCTCTTTTCTCGCGCCGCTCCCAAGTTAACGCTGCCACTCACGAGTGACAGATGGGTGGTTTTTTTGCCAATTTTTAATGTCCTTTCAACCAGTATGGTCAAAAATTTTGTACCTTATGGCTTTATTAGTTCCCATGCACGCCGGCACTCGGACTAACAGATGCTGACGAACGTAAACTTGTACCTATTATATTGGATAAATACTTTTCTAATGTTGGGATAATTTACCAAATCAGAAAAAAGATGTATTTGAGTTGTTAAAATAAGTGGCCACTTCTAATTCCGCATGACCAACATTTGAATATTGGTTTTCTTGTTGTTGGATTGCATTTGTTAAAAACTTATTATCATATTTGGCTATTGAATATCAAAAATATATTAAAAATTTGGAAAACCAAATTTTAACATTTTATCGACTGTTCTATGATAATAAAGAAGAGAAAAACTAAAAAGTTTTTATAAGCCTTCAGTCGAGATGACCTATCATATTAGATAAGGTACTACCTTTCAAATATACAGCCACTGTTTTTATTGACGCCAAACAAGTAGCACCAACTTTTGTTTCAAGTTGCAAGAGCAGATTGTTTGACAAAAACATGGACCGCGCCACCTAGGTTGAGACTCGAGTCTCAACCTCGAGTTGAACAAGGATATACGAGCTGGCATCCAAGAAGTTCATCGATAATTTCAGCACTTTTTGGTCTTCTTAATGAATTCCATAATTTTGCGCATTTAACAAGAACAGGTTGATGAATCTTTGAAGCCTTTGTTTTTAAGATTTATTTTTGGAAATCGGTTGTCCCTAATAAACTCAACGTATGACTTGCACATCTCAGATGATTAGACAAGTAAATTGCAACATCTTCGCGCTTCTCAATTTCTACACTTTTAAAATCATCATTTAAATCATCATTGTCGAAATCCAAATCCATTGACGAAATTCCAAATTCTTTAAAAGCTTTGACAAAATTTGAACCATTATGTGTTACGATGGGCAATAACTGTTCTTGCTTTAAGTTAAACTCGGAACTAACTTCGAATAACTTTTAGGTTATTTTATCATACGAATGATGAGAACCTTTAAATCGTCAACAAGTTAAAACACAGCTTTTTCGCTGCAATGTGCAGTAACGCCCATAAAACTTCTGTATTTCGTCGACCAAATATCAACAGTTGTCAAAATATATTTAACTAGCAGAAAGCCCGTCCACGGACGGGCATCTAGACCCGATTGATTGGAAACTTGATTGATGTGCAACTCGTCCCAAGGGGAGTACCGGCGGTGGTTTAATATATTTTTCGGTTGGTAAAAAAATCGACCAATCAGATTGTTTCATTTTTCACAAAAAAATGACACGCTGGAGCCGGAGCAGGAGCAGCAAAATGCTGGGATTTTATGTATTAAGATATTTCTAATTTTTCTTCCCATCGTACACCGAAACATTACTTGTATTTCTGGTTGAAGATCGGTAATTATTTATCAGCTCTCAATAATGGCTTTATGCTATTAACGATGTAACCTAAAACATTCTGATCAAACTTACCTTGTTTAGAAGTATTGGTGTAATTGAAAATATTAGTTTGTTTTAATTTAATGCAAACAAGTTGCTTGTCGCATTTTATTTATTTATTTATTTAATACTAACGGATAAACACCATTACCAGAATACATAATTAACATTAAATGACAATATGAACAAAATATTACAATAAATGTAGGTACTATAACCAAGACTAAACCGAATCGAAATATGCCATTATCTCCTTTTTAAAATTACTTGCACTTCCGTGAAAAAAGTCCAATTCTTTGTGTTGCACAAAAACAGTATTTGCAAGACGACACAATCTAGACATGGCTGAATGCTGACCGAACGTAGACCTGTGAAAACTCTCGAAGAAAATTGGATTTTCTCTCAAACGTTTCACAGGTACATGAAACAGGAATAATTCAAGTAACTCCGGACAACTGACAACATTATTCAGCAATCTGTATATGAACATTAAATCTGAAACAGACCTCCTTTCAGACAGCGTCATCAGCCCAAAATACTTCAGAAGCATTTCATAAACTTCGGAGGAGTACTGGATGTGACTTCTAAAACACAAAACTTTAACAAACCTACGCTGGATCCTCTCCAGCCTGACAACTCGCGAAGAATACGATGGACACCAAATCACCGAACAGTAGTCAAGAATTGATCGCACAAACGATGAATACAAGGTAGTCAGAGCACGAATGTCACTAAACTCAGAAGTCGACCTGCTGATAAATCCCAGCATCTTATTTGCTCTCGAGACAATCGAGTCCAAGTGATGATGGAATGACAGAGCAGGATCAAGAATAACACCAAGGTCTTTGTACTCATAAACATTATCAAGAATCACACCGTTGATCGAGTAGGAAAAGCACACATTACATCTCTTTCTTGTAAATTTCATAGCTTTGCACTTTTTAACATTCAGTTTGAGACCATTAAGGTCACACCAAACTTGTAATCTTACAAGATCACTCTGGATAAGTTCAGAATCTCTGTCGGAACAAATCAGACGAAATAATTTTAAATCATCGGCAAATAACAAAAATTCGCAAAATCTTATCACAGAATCCACATCATTAATGTAGAGTAAGAAAAGAATAGGGCCCAGATGGGATCCCTGACCAACTCCAGATGTAACACGAAATCTGCGGGAAGCATAACCATTTACAATTACAATCTGCTCTCTTCCAGTAAGGTAGGACTTCAACCAATTAATTAAGGGACAGGAAATGGAGTATATTTTATCAAGTTTTAATAAAAGCAGATTAACAGGAATCTGATCAAACGCTTTTGACAAATCGGTAAATATACAATCTACTGTCTTACCGCACTCAATAGCAGAAGAAACAAAACTAGTAAATGAGAATAGATTAGTACAGGTGGAGCGTCCAGACACAAAGCCATGTTGGTTATTTATCACAGAAACTTTGGTGTGATCGGTAATAGCATCAGCAACAATTGATTCAAATATTTTAGCAAACATAGATGCAATACAGACTGCACGATAATTCTCAACACTACCGCGGTTACCAGATTTGTGTATCGGAATAACTTTGGTTGTCTTCCATGCCGTGGGAAATGCTCCAAGAGACATTGATTTCTGAAAGATTATAGACAGGGGCCAAGCTAGCGAATGGCAATTTTTAACAAAAAAAGCAGTAATCTTGTCTGGACCGCAAGAATTCGATGAACAGAGAGAATTTATCTTATCTAAGACTACGGTCTCAGTTATGTTTATATCAGACAAAATAGTATTTGTACGATTTTCGTAAGTGAATGGAAGATCAGCCCGCCCATCATCCGCATAAACTGATTCAAAATAGTCAGCAAATAAGTTCGAAACCGATTCACCATCACCAGCAACAACATCATTAAATTTCAAAACACTTGGAACGCAATTAGTCTTCTTATAGGAATTTATGTATCTCCAAAAGCAAGATGGGTTTTGCGTCAAATCATGCTGTACTTTTTCCAAGTAGACCGCTCTGTCTGTGGAAATGTTAAGCTTTATTTCGCGTCTTAAATCAGAAAACTGTTTATAATGAATCTCTGATCGATAACGTTTGTATAGCCTGTGAGTTAATTTCTTTTTCCAAATCAATGCGCGAGTAATGCCGGAAAACCATGAAGGAAAAGAACCTGAAGCCACGGCACGAACCCTCACCAATCTATCAAACACAGACAAAAGAACCTCATAAAATCTGTCGACGCAATCATCAATAGTTAGACCATGCGATAAGAACGTCCAATCGATAGATGACAGATCAGAATTGATAGCATTGTAATCACATGATCTGAAGTCATAGTAGAAGTCATCACCTTGAGAAAAATTAGAAGTACCCACCCCCATCAATTCAACAGTCAATGAAGGATGATAAGCATCACACTTAATTAACGAGTCTCCGCTAATATTAGTCACCCTAATATCGGAAGAGTTATAAAAAATCAAGTCCAGCATGTTACCATTCGTATTCGGAATCGAATTATACTGCATTAAGTCACAAGAAAAGAGATTATCACAGAATAAACTGCTACATTCACTTTCACAGTAAGGTGTGAGGCAATAGTCGTTGTCAACAGCGGACCAATTTATGCCAGGGAGATTAAAGTCTCCAGTGATACAAACATGGCAATCGGGTTTGCTAGCTGATATTTCGTTAACAGAAGTAGTAAATTCAGCGTATACAGTTGAACTGCTATTGGGTGGAATATAGACAGCGCATATCAGCAATAGAGAAGATCCGACACCCAAGCTTACCCAAATTTCCTCTCTGATCGAGGTGTGTACATGAACTAAAGATGAATTCAAAGAATTGTGAACTGCCACCAGCACTCCCCCTCCTCGTGACTTCTGAGTGACTGTAACATGACAAAATGCATTTTGTCAGTTACATTTCTTTTACGAGCTTCCCGACTGAAACGCCACTGTGTTTTTTTAGTGTTTATGGTTGGCAACTACAAAGTTGTTAATAGGAACGCCATTGCGCGTAGATTTCTTGAATGATTTGCGTGCAATCGTTCGAGTTCATTTTTAATTTCGTTATGTATGTGTTATAATTTAGTTTTGCCGTTTAGCGGGTAAATATAATTTTTCCGACTAGTTAATTTGTGTTAACAAATTATTTTTAGCACCCAGGTTACGGGTTAATTCATTTTAATTATAATTATTCGTTATTGGAAATATAAATATGGTCGTCGCAGATGTCATGTTATCATATGTGGAAATCTTTTCTGTATTCAACATTTGTTGTTAAAGTTGCGATGGCTTAAGTTTTGAATAACCATCTGTTGGAAGATGTGAAGTGGATGAAATAAGTAGTAGCAATTTCCCGAAGAATGATTAGCTTTATTATTTTGGTTTCGATGCCGATGGTTGGATTTTTGTAAAATTTGTAAGAGGCTTTTCCTTATAAATTCGTTTGCGCCTAAGGATTGAGATTATTGTGAAATTGAAGAGTCAGACTTCGTGGACTTTGGTTGTTGCGTGTACGTTCGATCCTGGACACGGATTTATGTTTTGTTGGGATGCGAGACTTCGACTTTCAGCAGATGTTTGGTTTATGAAGATGCGACAGTAGAAATTAATTTGAATTTGCAGTCACACTTTCTCTCTATTGATGAGTTTTGAAATGGCACACATGTTGATTTTATAATAAGTATTTTGTGGGCTCTATTTGTAGATTTATTCCTGGATGGTGGACCAACGTAATGATGAAGTTAGGATATTGAATTCGAAGGAGATACACTTGCCTAGTCGTGAAATTGGTAACATTGCATTCAGGGTAAGTCTCTTAGAGATGCATTTACTTATTTATTAATGATGCTGTATGCCAGGTTCTATTTTTAATATCAATTATAACCGAGATGATGAATTCCGGTGTGCAATTTAATTTCTGCTAGAGCATAACTTCGTTTTGTTGATTTATCCTCCTCAGGGATGATCAATTGTATTTTTGCTACCTAACTGAATTTACCCCTCAGGTGGATGTCAGTATTTTACCTTGCATTTTAATATTTTATTTTGTTTTCTGTTATTATAATCTTCAATTAAATAGCAGCTTATCTTGATCATTATGTGTACGTTTTATGTAAGAGTAGTGAATTAATTAAACATTGTCGCCCACATCTTTCTTTCTATTTGTGTTTCTACGATAAGACGACTCTTCGTTTCTTCAGGTTTTATTAGTATTGACTGGCGTCCACTTAACATCAGGTTTTTCATTTAGCTGATAAAATATCTGAGTACATAGTTGCGAATCCACGAGGTTTTTCGAAACACCCCGCTTCTCGAGAACTGCGTTTTAAGTAACACAGCTAGCTAACACGTGTAATTACATCTACGGTTAAGCAAGTGGCATTGTGGCAATAATTTGAGAGCAATTGTTGGTACACTTTAATGACGCCTCAACTTAGGGGCTTGAGGAAATTTTAACTTTCATTAGGACTTTGTTTTTGCGAAGGTATCCGTTGCACCTACCTGGTAACCGACGTAGAAGCTTAGTTCATACTCAGATGAAGTTGCTCTTTTTTTAACATCTCTCAGCTAAATATTTTTTCTTCTTTTCTTGACATGTTTAGTAATCACTAGTCTGCATATTTTAGTCATTCTGTCTATAATGCGTGCATTGTGGTGACTAACTTTTTTTGATGGTCTTCGATTCAAAACCCTCGGTGTGGTTAATTTTTAATGCTTTAGTATTTTGCGAGTAAATTATTAGAGTAGAGTACCAGCTCCCACCAAGTTTGTGGACAAATGGCATTGAAGCATTTGGGCGAACCTTGGATGAGGATAACTTGGCCCTCCCCTCCTAAGTGGCAGATTTGCTGAAGATTTGTCACAAATTATTTTGTAGTAGTAATTTTTGTAGTGGAGTTTGGCGCCGCCAGTGTTGGATTCTGTTGTATATAGTTAGATTTAAGTTGTAGTGGTGTTGAGGAATATGAGAGTTTGCGAGGTTAACTAGGTCCTGTTCTCTTATGTTGCCGAGGCACTAGAGTCCAATGCGTTTAGCCAAATCCACTATGCCGGTTCTGTATTTGGATGTGTTTCCCATTGCAGACTGTGAAAGTCCTTAAGGTATAATTGTGTGCCTACACCTAAGCCTCTCTGTTAGGAACTGGTTTTTTCCTTGGCAAAATTTTAGTGATGTTGAACGCTTCCAGCGGTTTTGAAGATTAATATGTTTCACGTTTTTCTCAACTCACGACCTTTTTTTTGCATTTTCATTTTTAGTGATCAAACTGGAAAATGTAAATTTGAATCGAATTTCCTGATTTATGGTGAATCTACACGATTGCATCCGTTGTTGGTTCGAGCTGATTTAACAGACGAATGGTTATCCAATCTGAGTTATGTTTTGCGAGAATTTATAGAATTTCTAAATGTAAATTGTCTTATGAATTTATTTTTTAATTGGGATTTTTCAATGTTTACACTATCGTGGATTTGATCTTATTGGTATGACGAGTGCCGCGAGATCCGCCGTTTGAATCCGAGAGGCGCGTCAGTTATTTTATTGGATGCACGATTTTGTTATAGAGAATGAACTTTGCGAAGTAAAAACATGATTCAAAGTCTTGTTTTTTATTCTTTTTACTTGGACTGACTTATGCGTTTTGTTTTCATTAAGGAATTTTTAGGCGTAGTAAGCAACGATAGAAAATTTGTGTGTTGTAATTTAAGGAACCGATTTTCTTGAAATCCTACTTGCGGATTCTGGATGTTGGGGACTGTCGTTAGTGTGTTGTATAAAGAACCGAGATTCTTTTGAAATCCTACTTGCGGATTCTGGATATTGGAACTTTCGTTTATTTTTCCATTGTTGCTGGCTCGCTAGAGAATGAACTTTTGAGATGAGTGTGTATTTCAGCTGCCTAGTTTGTCTTGTTAGGACACTGTTATGTTTAGGGGTTGATTTTCTGTTTGGCTTATGTTTTTTCATAACAGACTGGTCTAAGGCTATACTTCATCTTTAGTTTTTGAAACGCGAAGATAGTACTTGTGATGCAGTTTCTGTCTAGCTAGGATTTTCACCTGTGGACACGATAAGACTTTACTTCTGTCTGATTTTCTTTTAATTTTTCAAAACCGAGGGCGGTTTAGAGTTAAGCAGGGGGGATGTGTAACATGACAAAATGCATTTTGTCAGTTACATTTCTTTTACGAGCTTCCCGACTGAAACGCCACTGTGTTTTTTTAGTGTTTATGGTTGGCAACTACAAAGTTGTTAATAGGAACGCCATTGCGCGTAGATTTCTTGAATGATTTGCGTGCAATCGTTCGAGTTCATTTTTAATTTCGTTATGTATGTGTTATAATTTAGTTTTGCCGTTTAGCGGGTAAATATAATTTTTCCGACTAGTTAATTTGTGTTAACAAATTATTTTTAGCACCCAGGTTACGGGTTAATTCATTTTAATTATAATTATTCGTTATTGGAAATATAAATATGGTCGTCGCAGATGTCATGTTATCATATGTGGAAATCTTTTCTGTATTCAACATTTGTTGTTAAAGTTGCGATGGCTTAAGTTTTGAATAACCATCTGTTGGAAGATGTGAAGTGGATGAAATAAGTAGTAGCAATTTCCCGAAGAATGATTAGCTTTATTATTTTGGTTTCGATGCCGATGGTTGGATTTTTGTAAAATTTGTAAGAGGCTTTTCCTTATAAATTCGTTTGCGCCTAAGGATTGAGATTATTGTGAAATTGAAGAGTCAGACTTCGTGGACTTTGGTTGTTGCGTGTACGTTCGATCCTGGACACGGATTTATGTTTTGTTGGGATGCGAGACTTCGACTTTCAGCAGATGTTTGGTTTATGAAGATGCGACAGTAGAAATTAATTTGAATTTGCAGTCACACTTTCTCTCTATTGATGAGTTTTGAAATGGCACACATGTTGATTTTATAATAAGTATTTTGTGGGCTCTATTTGTAGATTTATTCCTGGATGGTGGACCAACGTAATGATGAAGTTAGGATATTGAATTCGAAGGAGATACACTTGCCTAGTCGTGAAATTGGTAACATTGCATTCAGGGTAAGTCTCTTAGAGATGCATTTACTTATTTATTAATGATGCTGTATGCCAGGTTCTATTTTTAATATCAATTATAACCGAGATGATGAATTCCGGTGTGCAATTTAATTTCTGCTAGAGCATAACTTCGTTTTGTTGATTTATCCTCCTCAGGGATGATCAATTGTATTTTTGCTACCTAACTGAATTTACCCCTCAGGTGGATGTCAGTATTTTACCTTGCATTTTAATATTTTATTTTGTTTTCTGTTATTATAATCTTCAATTAAATAGCAGCTTATCTTGATCATTATGTGTACGTTTTATGTAAGAGTAGTGAATTAATTAAACATTGTCGCCCACATCTTTCTTTCTATTTGTGTTTCTACGATAAGACGACTCTTCGTTTCTTCAGGTTTTATTAGTATTGACTGGCGTCCACTTAACATCAGGTTTTTCATTTAGCTGATAAAATATCTGAGTACATAGTTGCGAATCCACGAGGTTTTTCGAAACACCCCGCTTCTCGAGAACTGCGTTTTAAGTAACACAGCTAGCTAACACGTGTAATTACATCTACGGTTAAGCAAGTGGCATTGTGGCAATAATTTGAGAGCAATTGTTGGTACATGACCACCGAAGATCTGTCTCCGCGAAACACATTATAACGGTAATCAAAAAATTCGGAACTCAAAAAACTATCATTCAGCCATGTCTCCGTCAATACAACAATCTGATAATTTTCGGAAAGAACAGCATTATATAATTCAGTAGTCTTTGTGCGAAGACCACGAACGTTTTGATAGTATAACATGATAACATTGCTGAAATTAAGAGAACTATTAACATTAACATTATGGAAGTCAGTGTACATACGGCTATCGGTCCAGTCTCGCGGATCATTATTACGTGCATCCAAGTTCAATCATTGCGGATTTGTTCTAATTGGCTGATATCTAAAAGATGGTCTCCTGGGCAAAAACTCACGTACTGCAACTCCCACAGGCCATATGGCGGAATTTAACAAGTTTGGCAATACACTTTCGCGTACGCCCAATTTGAAGGAGCCCAATTTTCTTTTAGGTCTGCTACCACTAACTTTATTCTCAACTTTAAGTTTCTCAAATTCTTCCAAAAGTTATAGGTGTAATCTCTTTAAATGAGTTTTAAAATTCGTAGTCGCTTTCAACGTCCCACTAATTGTAACAATTTTCTTCTTTCACGACAAAGGAATTTCAGGTTGTATTGGGAGGCAAATCAAACAATACACTTGTACGCCGACGTTTCGGAAGATTTATTCCTCCATTATCAAGACTATAATGAAAACATGTATAAGTCACATGGGTATACAGATAGTACAACTCACCGGAGAACAAATAAGATGTAAAATGTTCGATGTAAGCCTAAATGAAGACAACTGCCAGTGCCCGAAGCAAACACATTCAACGAGGTCAACAAATTTTGAATACAAAACTAATATTAAAACAGAACATGAAAGGACTTCACATTGTAAATATAAAACTTAGTAAAAAATATAAATAACTATGTACAGCTTTAAAATAATTAACAATTAGCATTAAAATGTAACGAATATTCAATTAAAAAACTATAGATAAATAATCGAACTTAAAATTTAAACCAAAACGTGTTTTCCTCTTATAGTCTCATGCGCGCAGATAAAGTCCAGGCGGCTAGGCAACCCATTGTGTCGTAAAATCGACAACAAACATGACGCTCAAAAACTAAAATGGATGCCAATCGAAAAAACAGCAAAAACGCCACCGGACTTGTGGTAATGTACATCTGTAATCCATAACGCCAGTACAACGCAAAACAGTGTGCGGTGTTCCTCTAGGAGCACTTGAGTCTGCAGGGCAAGGGCGGTGATGGGGAGATCTAGTCCCAAGTCTATAGGCAACCGTTAATGCAATGCGTAGTGCGAGGGAGGGGGTTAAAATAGCTAAACAGATTTTGAATGGTAATTATTACGTAATTTATTACGATTATTACGTGATTTTTAACTCTTATATTTATTAAATAGCATTTAAAATAACTTGAAAAAAAATTTTCAAAAATGAAAATTAATAATAAAAGCACCTACTTAAAAGCTGCTGTTCCCTTTAAAAATGAAAAAATGAAAAACCGGTATTTTTCATTTCTATTAGGAATTCCAATTAACGATTTAATTCCTATTAGGTATATTCTAATTAAGATTGAAGTTGACATTTGGTGGCACAGCGGTTGATTAGTTTTTAAGACGTCAGTCGACAGTCGCATTATCAACTTCCGAAGCTGAGTACATTGCTGCCTCGGAGGTAGTCAAGCACTTAATCGTGATGAAAAATTTAGCGGAAGAATTAGGCATCCATAAAGGTCCAATCATTCTGCATGTAGACAATCAAAGTGCTATAAGATAGATCGAAGATGAAACTGCTCAAAGAAGAACGAAACACATCAATGTACGCCATAATTTTATCCGTGAGAGAGTAAATTCGGACTTTATATTAAAATTCGTTAGTTCCAGTGACCAACTCGCAGATCTACTCACCGAAAGGATTTCCCGAAATATCAGCTAGGACAATAACGGAACTAATTAAGTTTGAAAACAAAGGAGGGAGTTTTGAGCTAGTTTGCTTTTGGAACTTAAGCCGTCCCTGTTTGTATTTGAAATAATGGCGCGTTAATTTTATAGCCGATAGCCATAAAATAGCCGATATAATTTTGTAAATAATAGTAGTGTAATGATGTACATAGTTGTATAAATTTACATATGTAACTGAAAGTTGTATTGAGTAATCAATTGTTGGTAGTGTTTCTTCGATAACAAATTTGTTATAATTCGTTTTAACTAAATTTTTTTTTAATGTTTATTTTCTAAAGCTTTTCTTCTGTAAGTATGACCACTTAGTTTTTTTTAATCGGATCCATGTGAGTAATAGTAATGTCGGATTGCTGACAATTTGCTCTTCAATTTTTGAGTTACTTTCCTTAAAATTGCTGGCTTATATACTAATTTCAAATCGGCTTATTTGCCAACTAAGGAGTTAATTTAACAAGAAAAAAATTTAAAAACGGGGTGTGCCACAAAGTAAAATAACACTTTGTTTATTTTTTTTATTATAATCAAATTTTATAAACGTTATTAGTTCTCTCAGTGTAGGTAAAAATTAAAAAGCCGCGACTCAAAGCCATCCGCCCCGGGGCATGGCTCTTAGGTAAATACGTCTCTGATATATTCCGTGCTGCAGAAATTTTCTGCATTGGAGCAACCGGCGATAAATTTAAATTAATTTTTAGATCGGCAAGTTTTTTATCTAGATCGTACAAAATCCTTCTTTAACAGATTTCCTAAAAATTGAAGTTTTCGCAATGTGTGTTTTATTTCAAATTTGTACACGGCTTTCCACCTTTACGCCACTTCCACAAGGGTTTTTTGGGCTCTACTCATGCAAACGAGTCTATTTAAGTAATAAAAAGAGACCATGCAATTTTTTTGCGACTTTTTAAAAAACGAAAGGGAAACCCCTTTGCTACTTTTTAACCCCAAACACTAAAAGTTGGAAATCTGTAAATTTCTTCACGATTTCTTACGTATTTGGCCGAGAAAATTCGAATGGCGCAGTCCGATCTCACGTAAGCATGATATTTAACTTTTTATTTGATTCTAAGAAAATTGTTCGTTTGTTCGCCGTACAATTTTCCGCCGGGGACGGGCCTCGTTGCGGGATAAGTACCGGGAATGAAAGCAAACAATGTGCTATTGCAAGCTTCCATAATCTTAGATTAAAGCTTTTTATCCGAAGAAGTACCAACTCACAAATTTCCCTATATAAATAGAATCGCAAATGAAGTTAATCGTACTCGCTTCGGCGGTACATCTACTAAAATTGGAACGATACAGAGAAGATTAGCATGGTCCCTGCGCAAGGATGACACGCATATTCGTGAAGCGTTCACCATTTTTCCACGTTCCAGGGTGTAAGCTTGTGATCGCAAATTGCTCGCTCTTGTCCCTGGTGCCTAACCAGCAGCGTGGCGCGTCCCCGGGTTGCGGATAGGGGAACGACCAGATACGATATTTGGTCAGCTGTGAATAAAGGAATAAGCAGTCGCGGACAAGGATAAACAGTATCAAGCACGATAGCGTTCGATAAATACTGCTATTAGTAAGGATGCCGTCGAAGGAAAGATATACTTTGTACTTCTAAATCTTCCAAAGAAGTTTTGAATTGCATGATTCCAAACTGATCTTCTGTAAATCTTGCTCATTGTACATTATGTCATTTGGAATACTTGTGGTAGAGTCATCTCTACCTTTATTTTTTCCTTTGTGGGTAGAATTCCTTAGCTCATTTACCAATGAGCATATTTATGAAAGTTACATTGGCCAAACTATCCTGAGGTCTGAATTAAAAAAAAAAGAATTAATAATATAAAATTGCTAATTGTCTTCTAATAGCCTGGGCAACTCGAGTTTACCCAAAAGCTACTTTTGCCGATTTATCGATAAACCGCAACTTCAGGATCAAATCATGTGCAATACAATGCTTTACAATATTGCATTGGGTCGATTTGTCCAAGTAAATGTGGAGTTGTGCAAAATGTTCCATCAGCGTACTTACTACATTTTGGAATCTCGAAGTATATTCAAACTTTGTGTTTTTCCAAAAATTAAAATTCTATCTCGGTTTGGTCCGCTATCTGCTAATAAAAATCGTTCTATTATGCCGGGAGGGGTTTCGTAACCCTTATAGCATAGTCTCTTAACGAGACTTTCCAAATTGTGTGGGTTTGCTGGTGCTGCATTTATTTCATTTCGTTTTCTTGTAACAGTTTTACGAAATTTTCTTTCGTAAAACTTTAACTTAATTTAAAACTATCACTGTAGGTTGAACGGTTTCTTCAGAGCGCTGTTTAATTTTAATTTAATTACCGGCGATACGGCAGTAATATCTTTCGGTAGAAAAGAGATTCTCGTCCGATGAAATGTATCTGGAAATCAGGATATAGCCTTCGAAACGTCGACAACGTAGAATTTTGTTTTATTTGTGAGTCCGCAATACCCAATATCCTGATTTTCAGTAATATCTTTCGAGCTCCATTTTATATAAAAATTTTTAAAACTTCCAGTTTTCCATCCTTTCAACTGCCTTTTCATTACACCGAGATGAACTAAATGCAAAATGTCAGAAACGGGGAAGTCTTCTATCATATTTATACCAACAAGTTTCTCGACTGGTGATGTGCCATGATGATGTTCCTCGTCACTACGAATACGGAAATTTTCATCTGTTCTTTTATTATTTGCATCAAATTGTGGAAATGTATTGCAATAAGTGATATAAGAATACTCCCCTATACAAGTTCATTTTAAACAGCCGTGCTGCCCATTAAAATTTACAACTCCTTTCACAAACGCACGAGCTGGCGAATCACAAATAAAATATCGAATAGAAACTTTTAAAACTTTGTTGTTGATTTCTATCCCATTCTTTAAAATATCCTTCATTTCTTCGCAAAATTTTGATAAGACCTTATCAATGGAGTCTGGTTTTCCCATTCCGCAATAAATTCTAACGACCATTGATTTATTAAAGGTAATTTCGTGTACATTAATTAATATAGGCCAAAATTCGATTTTGCTGCTGTTATATACAGGTAATCCGTCCATATTGATATTTCATGAGGGATTTTATCCATACTTAGGTTTTCAAAACATTTTTTTAGGCAAACTTTTATACTCCATTATGCCAATACTGACCATAATCTTCATAATTTACTACCGAAATATTTTTTAGGGTTTTCAGTAATGTTCTGGCATCTTTGGGCAAGTTGATTTCGAAAGTCTTATTTAATATTGATATTTTGTTTTGTCCATTCTCTTAATTCTATTTTTAAAATATAAATTAAATCGATATCACTAAAATTTTTTTCGCTGCCACTTTCATCCGATGCAATGTAATCTGTTTCAGTTTCAATGGATGGATTATAGCTTCAACTTCAATCGATGCATTAGTTTGATTGGCAACGTGGTCATCATTGTCCAAATTATGGCTATCGGTTTTTACGTTGTTATTGTAATATTAAGCAATCGGCTAATTCAACGCTACAAAAGAAATTTGTAAAATTTGGCAACACTTCGAGTAGGTACCTAGTTCAAAAATTCCGTCGGATAGTTGGTCGCTTCGTCTTCGTCAGTGACACTGTCAACGAATTTGTACGAACGTAGTTCTCCAGCAATTTGACTTTGAATCGTGAAATTCAAGCTATCGACGTCCTTATTCTTCGCTGCTAGCCATTCATTGCGAAACAATCATTCCGTAAGTTAGAAGATAAATTAGAAGATTTAGAAGAATAGAATTAGAAGATAAAATAAGAGTTATGTCACAATTTCAAAAGGTCATACAAGATGCTTTAGCAAAGGCTATTTCGCCTTCCTTCGCCTTCCTCTTCTAATAGCATTTGGAAGGCACGCAGCGACGTTGACAAATCCTCCTGCTCTTCTTTTTTCCTTTTTGTATAGTGAGCCGCCATTTCCACTTCCCTTTTTCGCTTTCGAATGCGCTGCGCCGAGACTTTTTTTTTCGCAACCTTCAGATTAAGACGGCAATTGTCACAGATTATAGAGATTACTATAGATGTTCAACTCCCCACCTATTTTTGTGACCAAGTAATAGTTCATACCAATACCATCAACAGCGCTGTAATCGCGCAATAAAATCGGCGGGAATTTAAATATTACATAATATTTTATTTTTTCACCAATATTTAAAATAGTAATATATTGAAAAACTAAAAACATTGTTTATCATTAATTTATTTATTATAACACATTCATAATAACAATAACTTTTACAAATATATCAAAAAATAACATTTTTAAAAACATAACAGAAAATAACATAACAAATAAGAACATAACAGAAAAACAAAATATAACATTTTTAAACAAGTTGTTTTGTCTCTCTAATTTTTCGTTTTGCTGCCCTAGTTTTAGAAAATTTTATTAGTGCTTTTCTTTTAATAGGGTCATTTATAGCGGCTTTCCTACTCTCGGCACCTTTTAAAATTTTGTTTATATTTTTCACCCACATATGTATATAAAAAAATACAAACATGTCTACAAACATTTCATATGTATCGTGTTCTTCGCATGTAAAATTATTTTGTACTAAGGTACCCACATACGACACCAAACTTAGTTTAACATTTTCATTAAAACATATTTTCGGAAGAAAGTAATGCAAGACATCATTACATCTTTTAAAAAGTTTTACAAAATTGGTGTTCGGTCTTGTTAAAGCTTTTGGACTATATGCCCTTGCTTCCAATATTGGAAATATGTCTTCTTCTGATGTTTTCAATAAATCTTGTTTGCAACTTTGGCAAGGACCTATTTTTTTAAAAATTTTTCGTGCCATATAACCCGCATCAGTACTAGTACACTAGTACAATCAGTACTAAACCTGAAATCATCATGCGGTGGAATTGGGATTATGTTAACTGCAACATCTTCATTTTCGGAGGTTGTATCTGATGATAGAAAGCTTTTTAAGGCATTTAAAGATCCAACGCTGTCATCCTTTTCACAATTCGCCCCCGGTAAATGGCTTGACATATAGTTCGACACAATTAATGATGTAAACGATGTTACAAAAGAATGGCAGGTTGGATTTATGTTGCGAGCGCCATGACTCCTAATACAACCAAAAAAATTTTCAAGAGGATCCTGATTGATGTTTCGTAAGGAAATAAATTTAAATCTTAGTGCTTTCTCTACTTTCCATAAATAGCAAAATGTCTAAAAATTAAAATAATTTAGATATAGAAAATATTAAAAGTTGCGAAATAAAACCATTACCTTAATAGTAAAAATCCAATTTTTAACAGTGGGAGGTACATGTGTTTTTGTTCCTTTTTGAAAACTTATAGTATCCAAAATTTTCATGGCTTCTATCCAAAACTCATGATGGGGTGATGTCGATGTAACAGCAACCCTTAAATATTTACCTTCGGAAGGTTTAATTCTGCTTCCATTTACCGAATCAAACAGCTTATCAAAAAACAATAAAAAATCAGCGGTATCTTCTGCATTTGATGATAATGTCGAAAGCCCTAAAAAATTTTATATTATAATGAATTAATAACAAATTAGAAAATGTCTTACCTAATTTTGCAACACCACGTATAGTTGAAGAAACACGTTGCGATAGTACTTGGGCTGCTAATTTCACTTTCATTTTTTTAATTTTGCTGCTATAAACATGGTGATCTGTTAACTTGTTTAACATTCTTGTGTCAAAATCGCCAACATCAAATTCATAAATGCCGATGATATCTGACCAAGATGCAACTGCCTTTTTGCCAGAGGAAGACTTAAAATTGGCAGTAGTGTCTACGAAATTGTTTAGTATACACTTTAATAAGTGAGGAGGATCATATATATGAAGTATTTCTTGGTCACCTATTAAGTAACCCATAAGTCTGTTTTCAACTCCTTCGCGAACATATTTTTCGTTGGTATCCATCATTAAACTTTTTATAGCCGAAGTATTGACCTGCGCCTAATCCGAAACACTACATACAACATGGAGACCAATGTTTTGAAGCGCACGAATAACTTTAGTTAATTCAATTTTTATCTGAGCTGCCGTCATACCACTTTCTGTAAAATAATATGCCACTGGTTGCTTCCACTTTCGACGAATGCCACGAGCCATGAATACCATAGCATGGTCAGCAAACTTGGGAGTCTTCCTATCAACATCTTCAAAACCTTCGATACAATCACTTTTGCTGTTTAAATGCAAAGATGATTGCACACTCATCTCGTCAAATATGATAGTACAATGACGATCAAGTTCATGTAACTTTTCAACAGAAATTTGTAGTGATTCCAAAATTGCATAATTGATGCCAGTTTTGAAATTAATTTTGTGTAACAAATTTATTAATGTTGCTCTAGATGGCAAAGCAAAGATTTTTTTTAACAATCTGTATCCGGCTGCACTCTGTTTCATTAAGGATAAAGCCAATACCTTATCGTCTAATGAGTATCTGCGACCACGACTACTTTTTCGTTGCATATTAAGTTGACTGATTAAAAATTTCGCAGTTGTGGTATTTACATTTTTAAAATATTCAGAGTTTTCAAAGTTAATAGCTCTTTTAATGTTTGCCTTATTTTTCTTCTTTAAACTCTTCAGTTTCTTTTTTAGAGTAGAGGCTACACGATATAACTTTTTAGCTTTCGGTGAAAGACCCGAGACTCTACTAACATTCACATATCCGAGAAGACCAGTTCCTAAAAAAGTAATACATTAATACCTTATCAAATAGCTTTACAAACCTGTGTATAACCAAGCATAGAGAAATCAGTAAGTCCCTTAAAGGATAAAGGCTGTCGCTTGCTATAATTGTTATAAAACTTACTTTTTATTGGTGTGCACGGTATTACTGCTTTGTTAGCAGTGCTTGGAACGATATCATAATCTGGATCGGTAACAATATTAGCAGGATTGGAAACAACATTATCAGGAACAAGAACAATGTTAGCAGGATCGGGAACTATATTACAACAATCAGGAACAATATTACGATTAACCACAACAGCATCAAACGAGGAACCAGCGACTACTATACCTGAAGGATTCAAAAAAAGTGTGGGAACTGCATCAATTTTCAAATTAGTTCTGTTATTAGCATTGACAACATATTTGCTATCATCACTAAAGTGAATATCACAAACAACGTAATTCTTCCTCTACTCATATTTAATATCTTTCTGAACTGCAGCAGTCCATTTATTGAAAAGTTCTAATTTCTTAGGAAAACTGTGAGTTCTCACAATTCCAGATGAAGAATTTTTACAACCTTTCACAACGCATCTGCAAACCATTATAATAGTAATTTAATAAATAACACAGGATAACACAGGAATCACTTATTTGACGATTATTACTCGAATATTTCTTTACTTACCACAGATATTTCACATAATATAATTATGGTATATTATATATATTATACTAATTTTTTGGTTAATTGGTAACGGACTTAAGGAATATAAATATTTATGATTGGTACGCATGGTAAATTGAAACTTGTAATATCTATTAGCGCCATCTCTGGACATTGGTACAAACTATTCCCCCCGCACGGATGACGGTACGACTCCCCTCGCCCAGAGTTAAATATCTATAGTAATCTCTATAATCTGTGGCAATTGTCCTCGTTTAGTAGCTCTGCCAAACATTGTGCGGTGATATTGGCGTACTCTGATTTGACTTGCCAATCTTCATACTTGGCAAATGATATAGCCTTTGCTAAAGCATCTTGTATGACCTTTTGAAATTGTGACATAACTCTTATTTTATCTTCTAATTCTATTCTTCTAAATCTTCTAATTTATCTTCTAACTTACGGAATGATTGTTTCGCAATGAATGGCTAGCAGCGAAGAATAAGGACGTCGATAGCTTGAATTTCACGATTCAAAGTCAAATCGCTGGAGAACTACGTTCGTACAAAACCGTTGACAGTGTCACTGACGAAGACGAAGCGACCAACTATCCGACGGAATTTTTGAACTCGCTTGATGTGCCAGAAACTCCGCCGCATAATTTACAACTGAAGGTGGGATCGATTATAATCATGTTGCGGAATCTGAATCATCCGAAATTGTGCAACGGTACACGATTATCCGTCAAGAAACTGATGAACAATCTTATTCAAGCGACGATAATCAAGGGCAAATTCAAAGGAGAGGAAGTCCGTATCCCACGAATTCCGATTATTCCAACGGATCTTCCATTCCAATTTAAGCGGATTCAGTTCCCCGTTCGATTGGCTTTTGCGATGACAATCAATAAATCGCAAGGCCAATCGTTGGAAGTCTGTGGGATTAATCTGGAATTTTCCTGTTTTTCGCACGGTCAGCTGTACGTTGCCTGTTCGCGTGTTGGCAAACCGTCTTCGTTGTTTGTTTTTGCGCCGGAAAATAAAACTCAAAACATTGTTTATCATACCGCTCTGTACTGATTTCCAATCCAATAAATTACATTCTAATTTTAACTAACTGTTTAAAATGAACAAACAAATTTATTCTAATTTTGGCAGGACAACGTCTGCCGGGTCAGCTAGCTTGATATCATTAAAATTTTTTTCGCTGCCACTTTCATCCGATGCAATGTAATCTGTTTCAGTTTCAATGGATGGATTATAGCTTCAACTTCAATCGATGAATTAGTTTGATTGGCAACGTGATCATCATTGTCCAAATTATGGCTATCGGTTTTTACGTTGTTATTGTAATATTAAGCAATTGGCTAATTCAACGCTACGAAAGAAATTTGTAAAATTTGGCAACACTTCGAGTAGGTACCTCTTGTATAATTTTTTTCCCAGAATTGGATAGTGTTTATCATTTTCATAAGAAGTTCTTAAATAACTCAATTCAGTTAATCTATTGGCAGCTTGCTGCAGTGGATTATTTCCTGTTTTAATTAATCTCTTAATTTGATTAAGTTTGCTTTCAAATGGGTAAGCACTGATAGTATATAAATTCCCAAATTTTTCTACTTAATCAACTAAATGGCATAAATTATGTACGTTACTAATAACATAGTGTTTTCCATATATTTCAATAAATTCTTCCAGACATCATATCAATTGGAAGATTTTCAATTGGTGATGTGTATTTATGATGTTCTTCATCATAACGATTGCGAAAACTTTCATCTGTTCGGACTGCTAAATCAAATCGAGGTAATATATTGCAATGCGATAAGTGAGAAAATTCTCCAACGATGGTACATTTTAGACAACCATGCTGCCCATTAAAATTTACGACACCTTTTACTAATGCACGAGCTGGCGAATCACACGTAAAACATCTAACACGTACTTTAACTTCTTGTTCCTTTATTTTCACCCCATTTACTAAAATAGTTTTCATTTCTTCACAAAATTGAAACAAAAGAGTATCAATAGAAGGCTTGGTCGGTCCACAATAAATACCTACAACAATAGGTTTCACATAAGTCATGTTATCGATCGATACTCATTTAAATGGGCCAAAATTCACACTTAGAGCTGTTAAAAAGAGGTAATCCGTCCATATTAAAATTTAATAAAATTTCAGCAGGGATTTTATCGCTTATTATACCTTCAAAACATTTCTGCAGACATGCATCTACTCCATTATGCCAATATTGGCCATTATTATCATGTTTTGTTATGGTAATATTTTTTGGAGTATTTTTCAGTGTCCTTATTGCATCTTATGGCAAATTTAACTTAAAAGTATTATTTAAAAGTTCCAAAAGATCTCTAGTAGCAACTTGAGTAATTCCATGTTCAGTTGCCCATTTTCTTAAATTCAGTTTCAATTCTCAAATTAAATTTATCTTGAAATCAACGTCATCGTCTTCATTGTTGCTGCTATCATAACTTTCGTTATTCGAGTCAATATCATTGGTGCTACTATCACTTGATAAATTAGGATCACCTTCAAAGTCGGTTGTTCTTGGTGCAATCGAATCGAATGATGCAATTGGATCGGATAATGCAATCTGGTCTTCGATTAATTGTGATGGTGAATTTATAACAAAAACAGGATTTTCTGTTGAATCACGAATACGTTGTAAATTATTACGAATACGTCTTTTGTAGGTACTATTATGTTTTAAACTGTAATTTGCCATTCTTCAAAACGATCACGTAATCTATAATCACGAATTTACTTTAACCTAAAAATTTAATTTAATCTAATTTACGATTTTACTATATTTTCGTAATCCAAATCTTTAAGTTAAAAATTAAAGAAATTAAATTTTTTCAAAATTTTATTTTGAGTCTTTAAATAAAATTGGAAATAGTGAGTTAAACCAAAATTCTGTGCACTTCTCTAATAAGTTATTACAATAATTTAAATCATAATCAATGGTTAAAATATTTACATTTTTTGAAGTTTCAAAATCCGGACTGGCTACACAAAATAAAGCTTGTTTTTTATTTGAAAAATGCATTTGTAGTTGAACTTTGTGCATCATACTTTTGAGCAATTTTGTTCTTATTTGTGACATAGTTTGCTTCTGTTTTTTCCGACGATGGACACTTGATGTCTATTGAGAACTGTTGACTTTCACCATCGGGAGAAGCTCCAATAACGGGGTATTCTGGGCTCAATAATAGACCACAACTTTTTATTTTAATCTTCATCTTCTTCTCTACTACCTCTATAACTGATGCCTCTAACAATCGACCACGTTGCATCGGAGCAGTATCCTTTAGTTTCGAAGCTCCGAGAATACTTTCTACGAGTGTACCATCCAGCGTTTTACAATGAGCGGCATCGTATGCCTTCGACGCTGTAATCCTGGCATATCTCAGCTCAAACCACAATGGACACAAAGTTTGTTCAACTGTTGCCTCAAATGCGCGTTTACATGCAATGGTTGTAATATTTGACTTAAGAAAATTAAAAAAGTTCTCTTTTGTGTGGTCATTTACATTTGTAACAAACTCGTTAACCAAATAATTTATTGATAACTTTTCGGTATCACTAAATTGTTTGTAATATTTTGTTAAAGTGGTATTCAATCTGCCAACTTCACAGCGGTGGTCGATTACCAAAGCAAGAAAGGTCTCGTCTCCAGGTGGTAGATCTACGTAAGACTTCGAAAACTCTTTGCACGTAATGAATTTTATGGATGTGCCCACAGATATGAGTTTCGACTTTTTCCAATAGCACTGAACAGAGGTCTTTGAAGGCTCTTCACTTCGTCTGTGTAACCATGCCACGAAGGCTACAGTATGCTTGCATCCTCCTAAAAAATTAATAAAAATTAAAACAGATTCTGTTATACACTCGTATAATATTCAAATATAAATATGTATATTTGGTATCGTTGGTACTGAAGGTACTTAGGCAACCAGCATTAAAATACCAGACAAGACAGGCAGGTTCCCTTCGCAGGTGAAGTGGTAATAACGTGTGCCTCTTTTAGGTTATTATAGCAAATTGTTAAATAGTTAAAATAAAGTATAATTGTCCTTCTAATTAGTGTTATTGAATACATTACAGATTCACATATCTACACATTCAAATTTTAATAATTTGAAGTATGATGGTTACGTATAGTTATTTTAAATAACTACAAAATCTAGGTACCTACCTACAGTGGCTCCAACAATTATTAATACACCCCTATGTTAACCATGTAAATTGCACATTTTGAAACCGTTTTTTGACATATAATACTCGCTTTTACAGAAAAACTTTTCAGATATTTTTTATTGCAAATTTTAATCTCTTCAGTTTTATTTCTATACATTTTTTTATTTTCTTTTGCCGTTTACGAGTTACAGCGACTTAAAGAAAACTAAGTAAAAAAGTTAATAAAATTAACATTGCTCTTATGGGAGTATTTTACAGAGTTTTCTTCAAGTCGCTGTAACTCGTAAACGGCGAAAGAAAATAAAAAAATGTATAGAAAAAAAACTGAAGAGATTAAAATTTGCAATAAAAAATATCTGAAAAGTTTTGCTGTAAAAGCGAGTTTTATATGTCAAAAAACGGTTTCAAAATGTGTTAACATAGGGGTGTATTAATAATTGTTGGAGCCACTGTAAATGTGCAGAACAGTCCTCACATTGCACTGAAGTTATCACATTCGTACTTTCATTGCAAATTAATTGCACGGCGCTGTATGATTTCTTCCGAACATTGTGTTCGGGTGTGATTTTTGCTTTCACAATGCAAATGGGGCCCTCTCTTTTAACTTGAACATAACCTATCGCGTTGTCCCCATAAGTATCTCTTGCCGATCTAAAAACATGAATTGCAGTTGGTTTACTCCAATACCTTAAAATAAATTTCACTTACCTTGTTGCTTTTGTGCCTCTAATTTCGGCGCTAACGAAATCAGGATTATTTGCAAAAAAAGCACTCATCGTAAACACGTCTATTTTGGGCAAATTATCAGACTGGGCTTGCAGAAAACCACTTTCAGTCATGATCGAAATAACAAACACTCAAACAAACTAATAAAACAACCAAAAATAATATCGTTTTAAAACGATCTCGGCGTTATTATGTAAAATTTCTTACGAGTAAACACACAGTAAACAAGACGCGCTAGCATTACAATGCCGTATGACGTCAAACCAATGGCGCTTGCGTTTACGGTCACGAGATTTATTTTAAATTATCATTAAATTTTAAAATTGATTATTTATATCAAAATACAATAAACAGAAGTTATTTTTAGTGATTTGATATTTAATATATTGGATTAATCGGAAAATATTGTTTTAACTAAATTTTATTATTCATGCATGTTCCCTATTGAAATGTTTGGGTCCTGTTGCACACTTTCGCTCACTGATAGCTTCTTCGGTACGCACATAATTTTGTCTTGCTGGTGTTTTTATATCACGCATCGAAGAAGTGGTACGAAATTTGTCTACCACCGCACGAATAGCTTGCTCAGAAGGTCGAAAATGTCTAACATAAAATGGGCGAAGGTCTCTATATGTTTGGCGAACAGAGCTTTGATTTTTAAAATATATTTCTATAATTTGGTAGCGTTGTTCAATGGTCAATCTATGCATTATCAAATGCCAAACCTTGCTAAACACAAATTTCAAAAAACTGTTTCCATAGCAATCTTGATTCAATTGTTATCCCTATTGAAAGTTCTCATGCAGCTAAAAAAACACCCTATACATTAAAACGAAAATGTTGGACGGATGTACTCTTTCAAAGTTATATGAAGAAACTAAGTTACCATGTGCCATTGCCATGTGCCATGTGTCTGGAACAGGGTACTTCATAACTGTTAGAAGACATTGCAAAGAATGTGGTGGTATCTTTCTTGGTCGTATAATAAACAAGCCTCAAGATAGTTCTTCGGCAATTATGGAATGTTCCATGGAGGAATTTGATTTTTCTCTTAAGCATGTAAACAAACGACAACTTAAAGGGGAACGAAGGAACGAAATTTCTAAGGTGATGGTTGAAAGCAGTGTACTACCATGCCTGTGGCGTCGAAATGCAGCTTATAAGCTAATGGAATTGGGTGATCTGGAACCACCCCATTTGCCCAAAATTGAAACATTACGGAAAGCTAAGCAAGAAAAGAAAGATCAGTCGTTCGATTTGGTGAAAGGTTTAGACCCAATTCAAAATATTGTCCATTTAAAATACGAATGATATGCTGGAGTAATTCATGGCATTGGATTGGATCCAGTTTTTGTGCATTATTGGACGTTGGATCAAATCGCAGCGTACATTTTGCATTCTAACGTAATTTATATTCATGCAACAGGATCATTGGTAAAGAAATTGAAAAAAGCAAATTCTAAACTATCGGCTCACATATACTTGTATTGTTGTATCAAATCGTTTGCAAAACCACAATAGCAAAAATGCCAGTTTTTCAAATGCTAAGTGCCGAACAAAATACAAATGCTATAAATACAGTACTGGCTTTTTGAAATTGTTCGAATTGGTTGTATGGACAAATCAAATTTCCCAATGCCACGAGAAGTAGTTTGCGATTTCGATAAAGCTTTAATGTGTGCGGTGGCGAGAGTCTTTGGTCAAAGTAAGGATCTTAGAGATTATTTATCTAAGTGTTATTTAACTGTTATAAATGGCGATAAAAATTTACCCGGTTGTTATTTAAGATTGGACATATCCCATCACGTTGCTTTGATAATTAGGTGGAAAATATTTCAATCATTGAACCCCCGGTAAAAAAATTTTATATTGTCTTTATGTGTTTACTAACAAAAACTACCACATTTAATGCTTTTAAAAAAAATGGAAGCCTAGGCTTCGAGGCTATGCTCGGTGACATAGCCGTTAGGTTTTACGTGAATACGTCGTCCATGGATACCCGCTTTTGCCCAGGTCTACCGATCGGATAACATCGATTTGAAATCATGAAGATTTTGCAGAATATTGGCAATTATTATTTATTATTATAATTATTTTGCTGCAAATTTGGTGTCTTTCTTCGGAATCAAAACTCCTGTTAGCAACCTGAGAGAAAATTCAATTCTCAGTGAAAAATTTCATAGGTCCGTCTTTGGACAACATTCTGCAATAGCCAGAATGTGTCGTTTGGCTAATTCTCTCAGCCGACAACACGATGACTTAGACATGTTCACTGACAATATTAAAAGGATTAAGCAGTTGTTGATGGAACATTTATAAACGTTTCTCGTGTATACTACATGTTATTGGCATTTGCCGTTAATAAAGCAATTATTATTATTATTATTATTATTATTATTAATTTTAATACAATATATTATTAGTAAACATTTTCTAAATGAACCGAAATGAACCACTTAGCGTATCCCTGGTCTTCCTCATTGAGGCAACGAATACAATTCCATTGTTGTCGTTGTCGTTAAACATCAAAGACAATTTTATTTATGATAGGTCTGTGGTAACTGAAATAGGTGACAAACGGCATACAGGATACGTTGATATTGCGGGTCACATTCAATCGAACTTACAATTTCAAGAACACGTTTTCAGAACAATACAAAATTCCGAATAGCTTTTTGAGAAATTTAACCGAAACGAACCCAACACTTCCTAGAATGGGGAAGAAGAACGAAATTGCAAAAACGAAAGTCATGAGCATCCAGTCGAGCGACGAATCATCCTCAGAATACGAATCACCCAACGAAGTTGAATTAATAGCCTCGTCAGCGAGAGCGAAAATTGAAAAATCGAAAAGGGTGACCAGAAAATCAGTTGTGGAAGATAACAGACTAAAAAACACCAAACCAATCCTGACCCAAACACAATCCATAGACCAATCCGAAAATCCTTCAGATGAAGAATTTGAAATAGTTAAGAAAAAGAAATCCAAGAAAAATAAAAACGGACCCTCACCCACTACAGCCCCAGACATCCCTTCAACTTCCCAAACTGACCCCACTCCCACACAAACTCTTGCTCCCTCACTGACCCCCACCATTCCTGCAACGACTTCCCTTTCAATCTCCAAACCTAACCAAATAAATGAACCAAACAACCGCATTAAAGAATCCTACACCCAACGGGAACTTCTTTCAATGCTGGATGAAAACATGGAAATAGCTCACGAAATCAGGGAGTATCTAATGAGAAGCAAAGATGCTCTTCCAAATAGGAACAAAGCACTTGAAAAACTCAAGACTCTTGAAAAGAACACTAATATAAGTTTAATGATAGCATATAGACACGCAGGAAATAACAAAAATATTGAACCACAGGGCAGTACTCAATAATCCTATCCTAAAACAGGAAAAACTAATAGCCAAGACCCCCACCGAGGCATGGCTTGCTATCAGTATGTTCATCTCTGAAAAGGAAATTAACGGTGACAACATCAAATCAGCCATCGAAGCTGTAAAAGTCTGTAATTGATTAAATGATTGAAAAGGATTACCAATGTAAAATTATAACTGAAGATAATCGGATAAGTTTGTGTGCCAATTCGGAAATATTTCTATATAAAGCCCATTTGAGACGATGTCTGATTTTTTGTATTTTTCACACGAAAATTTTCTAAAAAATTTGCTCAAACTTTATTCATCGTTATTGTATAATTTTGTCTAAAATTATACGTAATTTTTGGATGGCCCCTAATTTATTAATTACCAACTGAGAAATATCACTATATAAGGAACATATTTTTGAAATGTTTGCAAATTTTATTAAAATGTCTAAAAAAATATTATCTTACAGGCAATTACGACATAACATAAAAGCAGATACAGAAAAAGTTCTTTTAGATATATTTGGGGAAAGTTCCACAAAACCATCGGTTGCCATTAACGATCCAATCTTACCAATTTATTCTAATGTTAATGAAAGTGAGATTAATTTAAATGAAGAAAGAAAAGTGGTTGATCTTGAACGTGAAATGAATTTAAATGATAAAATAGTTGCGATTAATGATAATGACATTATAGCTGTGAAACTTTACGCACTAACAATAAAGATTATATTATAGAAAAGCAAATAATCCCGCCGCCTTTTGTTCCTTGCTTTGCTTCTAACAATAACATCGAAGAACAAGAACAGAACTTGTTTTTAAAAAATTTTAAAGTCTGGGCAATATCCAATCAAATTGCACATACTGCTTTGAACCAGTTGATAGTACTTATTTGTCCCAAATATCCATTCCTGAAGAAAGATGCTTGTTCGATTTTAGGCACCCCTAGAAGTGTAAGTACTATTAAATTAGAAAATGGAGAAATGATTTATTTTGGCATTAAAAATGCACTTATAACAAAATTGAGAAATCAACTAAATATTTATAGCTCGAAACTATTTCTGCAAATTAATATAGATGGAATACCTATCTATAACAATAGCACAATTCAATTTTGGCCAATTCTAGCAAAATGTAATGAATTTTTAGATAAATCTCCTATAGTTATCGCAATTTTTTGTGGAAAGAGTAAACCAGATTCTTTAGATGACTACCTTAATAGCTTCATTATGGAATACACAGAACTTATCAAAATGGGTTAGAATTTAACGGGACTATTTATGAAATAGAAATTAGTTATTTTACCTGTGATTCTCCTGCAAGATCATACTTAAAGGAAACCATGGGCCATACAAGTAAGGTTGCATGTGAAAGATGTACCGTCAAAACAGTGTATTCCAATAAAAAGCATTTCTTTCCCGTCAATGAAACATTCCAGAAAAGAAAAAACGCAGATTTTTTAAAACCGGAAACGTCTGATACTCATATTAAACGACAATTTTCATTACTGCAATTAAACATAGGGCTATAGTTACGCAATTTGTTCTAGATCCCATGCACATGTTATACTTGGGTGTTACCAAGAGATTATTAGTTAAGTATTTAGTGGAAGGCAATCATCGCCAGACTAAAATGTCTAGAAATTCTATTAAAGATATTAATACTAAAATTAAAAATTTAAAAATTCCTGACGACTTTTCTAGAAAATTACGTTCACTTAATGATCTTAAAATTTTAAGTTTTGAATTAGTATACTTTTACATTGTCAACTCAACATTCAAGTCGCATTATCTCAAAACTATCATTTTGGAGTTATCTTGTTTTTGCTCCAAGCCGACGATATGTAAAGTGAGTAATTATTATGAATACTTTAAATTGTTTAAATTTTTTTTTTCATATCATAAGAAGCATTGCAATGCATGCTCTACTTTTGAGGCATTTTTATTAATTGATCGCACATCAATTGAATTGCAATAATGGAAAAGTTTAATTACTGATCAAATTGGAGTCAAACGTTTCACTTACGTTTGAGCCTTAATGGACTTCCATTCCTGTTGTTTGAACTTTCAAGGTTGCGAAGTCATTCGCGAAAATAAATTAATATTTATTATGTTTATAATATAAACTCTTTACGCCACCTATCCGGATAGGCAGGACAAAGTCTGCCGGGTCAGCTAGTAATAAATATAAATACCAAAGCTCCAATGTTTCAGGTCATCAAAATTAAGGTCTGTTAAGTGAAGAAGAACCGTCTCCCAATAATAAGTTTTTAGAAAAGATGCCACCAGTTAGGCGTTCAAATATCGGTCGGCGTACGCAATGCGTTTTACGGTTGCGAAGTCATTTGCGAAAACTCATCGCGCCACCTATCCGAATAGGCAGGACAAAGTCTGCCGGGTCAGCTAGTTTTAAATAAATTAGGATTGACGAAAATAAAAGAAACTCCCGTTGAACCAGAAATATATATTTATAGTGATGAAGACCAGGAATCCGATGTTGATGAGAATGTTTTGCAGTTTAATATAACGCTTTCCAACGAAGAATAACAAACAATTTATCAGCCCTCCAATATAAAAACCTACTGCAGATCAGACAAGAAAAACACCTTTAGAAATTATCAAACTTTGACATCTTATGTGTGGACCCCGATAAATACTAAACACTTTTTTGGACTAACTAGTTTGCCTTGTACTATAATTTATCAAAACTCCAAAGTTTTATTTAAATAGTCAAGTTTTTTTGGATATTGTTGGTCATTATTCTACGTGTGTGAGCAATTTAAAAGGAATTATTATTATCGACATGCCTGAACCCGAAAGTCGTGCTGTTATTAATTGCACAATTAATGGAAGCTTTAAGTCTTGTAAAAGTAGTAAGGAAAGACGAATAAATGGTGAAAAGCAAAGTTATATCTTACGAAAACTAGTAGAACGAAATCAGTCTGCAGCCTACGTCCAACGTTCAGAAGCCAGAAAAATAATGAAATATGGAGAATCCGAACCAAGTCATTTACCATCAAAGAATGCACTACGGATAATGAAACATAAGGCATTAAAAAAATTGTGTACATGAAGATTCAATTCAAGCACTGTTGTTGTTAAAAGGTTTGTCATTATATAATAACATAATTCGTGATATAGGCTATGACAGATTTTTTGTTCACCATTGGTCTTCTACGGAAATTAATTCATATCGTTTACTATCTGGTAAGCCCGTCCACGGACGGGTATCTAGACCCGATTGGTTGGAAACTCGATTGATGTGCAACTCGTCCCAGGGGGAGTACGGGAGTGGTTTAATAAATTTTTCAGTTGGTAACAAAAATTCGACCAATCAGATTGTTTTTTTTTTCTCCAAAAAATGGCAAGCTGAAGACGCAGCAGCAGCGTGCTGGGATTTTATGTATATTTTATGTATATGATATTGGTAGTCAACCAATTGCGCGAGGTGTTTTAATGTAAATTTGGGCTCCCTATCCACCCCCCTTGCTATATTTTTGAATTCAAAAGTCTGTAATGAGTAATTTTGGATAAAATTAAAGAGAAATGTTGAAATTTGATCAAGTTATTGCAAAAAAAGTTTGGCAACTTACTTAAGTGTGAAACATACTGTTTGAGAAACATGTTTGTCGCTGATTCTGTTTACCTTGTCCGCGGCTGTTTATTCCTTTATTCACAGCTGACCACATAATGATATTTGGTCGTTCCCCTATCCGCAACCCGGGGACGCGCCACGCTGCTGGTTAGGCACCAGGGACAAGAGCGAGCAATTTGCGATTACAAGCTTATACCCTGGAACGTGGAAAAATGGTGAACGCTTCACGAATATGCGTGTCATCCTTGCACAGGGACCATGCTAATCTTCTCTGTATCGTTCCAATTTTAGTAGATGTACCGCCGAAGCGAGTACGATTAATTTAATTTGCGATTCTATTTATATAGGGAAATTTGTAAGTTGGTACTTTTTTGGATAAAAAGCTTTAATCTAAAATTATCCGTCAAACAAAGATTAACTTCTCCGGCATAATTAAAGGAAATCTATTGATTTGTTACCTAAAATGTCAAGCGACTCTGATAAACTTGACTCAATTGTTGCATCGCCAACATTAGTGTTTATAAAATAAAAAGCTTGGATTGTGAAAATTTTAAATTAAGTTTATTTGCATAAGAATAATAAAGTTTTAGTTTAAAATTAAGATTAAGTTTTAATACTAAATATAATGAAGATAAAAGGTTATCGCAATCTTGCTAGTATAAATTAAAATTTAAAAAATTAAACACAATTAAGTAAGAGCGGCAGACACACACTGCTTCATCGACTATCAAGCCATTATACCACGTATGTGTTTCTGACTCATTAGTCGTCATCAGTGCCGCTCTTACTTAATTGAATTTAATTTTTTAAATTTTAATTTATACTGGCAAGATTGCGATAACCTTTTATCTTCATTATATTGTATGAGCGCTGTGCTCGCGATTGCACCTTGGCAAGGTCGGGTACGTGTTAGTGACGTTCGTATTAGCAGTCAGGCATGTTCTTCAGACCACAGCTATTTAAGTGCACACAATTAACGTGCGTGAACCTGGCTCCCCTTTTATCAAAAAATTAATTTTTTTTTCTTGTTCTCGATTGTTCTTCATTTGTTCTCAATTGTTCTGATATTTTTTTTTCGCTTTTACCAAAGAATATAAAAAAAATCGCAAAAAACTTTTTTTTCTGCCAGCTCCCCCTTTTTCAAAATTTAAAATTTTTTTGATTGTTCTCGATTGTTCTCGATTTGTTCTCAATTGTTCTGTAAAAATAAAATTTTTAAATCTAATAACAACCGCGGAAATCGCAAAATAAGATTTCGCGCCAGCTCCCCCTTTTTTAAATTTTAAATTTTTTTTTATTGTTTTCGATTGTTCTTGATTTGTTCTCAATTGTTCGGTAAAAATAAAATTTTTAAATCTAATATCAACCGCGGAAATCACGAAATAAGATTTCGCGCCAGCTCCCCTTTTTTCGAAATTAAAATTTTTTTTTATTGTTCTCGATTGTTCTCGATTTGTTCCTAATTGTTCTGTAAAAATAAAATTTCTAAATTTAATACTGACTACGAAAATCGCGAAAAGAAATTTAGGCTCGATCTCATTTTCTTGTTAATTACAATTTTCTTTCTTTGCTGCTCTGGATTGTTTTTCATATTTTCTCAAGTGTCCTGTTACTTACCTTAATACTCTTGTATTCTATTTTATAATTTTGTAAAGTATTAGAAAGATATTATGATAATGATAATATTTGCAGTATGCAGGGCCGTCTTATATAAGACTATTAGTGGCTATTACCATTGTTAAACAATGCTATTACTATTACTAGGGCTGGGAATCGAACCCGCTTGAGAACAGCAACTAAACTCAGCGACAAATTTTGCCGATTACATCCGAACGTACCATAGAAAGAATATTATTTAGACAGTTGCGCATGCGCATACAATTTATATAATACATTACAGAAATTTATTTCTTTAAAACTACACATACTCTTGTTTTTAAAGTCACACCATATATTCACCTATCTATTGGCTACAATCCCATATAAGTGCCAACAATTTAAACCAGGAGCCCTGGGGGTAGAAACTGCCCCCGAATATTACTTATTGCAAAACTTGCAGTTAAACCATTTGGCGCTAGGTGAATTGGTCACCTAGCGCCAAATAAATTGACCCGCGGTAATTTGATCCCCGGTAATTTCACCTCTTGGTACTTAGATTTTACTAAAATTTTTAAAATGATAAAGTGGGCCAAATGCAAATTTGGACCTATGTCTGCGCACAGATCTCCCTTTTCGCACGGATCACTCTTTTATGATCCATCTCGCTGAAAAATAACATAAACTAACACTAACCTAAATAATCACCCATGTCTGCACACAGATATTCCTCTTTGGCACGGATCTCTCTTTTATGAGCCATCTTGCTAAAATATAACTTAAACTAACACTGACCTACATAACCGACCCGTGCCTGTGCACAGATTTACCTTTTCGCTTTTTTACCATAAAAAAATAAATCGTTTTTTAACTACCAACAAAAAAAATAAATTTCTTTAAATTTAGCTTGCTTGAAAATTCATTTCCAAAATTTTAATAAAATTTCCTTTTGGCCCAGTTCACCACTTATACAATTTTAGTAAAATTGATCAAATGTGATCAAATTACCGGGGATCTAATTATCAAAGAGTGAAATTATCGGGGGTAAAAATACTGGGCGTGAAGTTACCGGGGATAAAATTACCAGGAAACCATATTACCGGTGATCAAATCACCGGCTACGAAACCATTTATCTCTCCAAATCCACACATTCTCTTGTTTTCAAACTCACACCATATACACAGATATACCTATCTGTAGGCTACTACCGCATATAAGCGGCAACAATTTAAACAGGGGCCCTGGGGTAGAAACTGCCCCGATTATTACTTATTGCATCAAAACTTACAGTTAAACCTATTCTAATAATTTAGGAGAATTAGGATTAGAAGTGGGGGGGGCAGGCCGAAGCTTGCATGCACTCAAGGCACATATCGGGCCCATTATTCTACCTCCGACGTTGAGGCGACAACGAGTTGATGCACACCGGAAGGCCGAGCTAAGAAATTCTGTCAAGTCCGAGATTCGACCTTAGAATTTCCGCTCTGTAACTCAACCAGCGATCCCACCAAACCACGGCTGTGGTTGTAATAATTTACCAAATTATAAAATAGAGTACAAGAGTATTAAGGTAAGTAACAGGACACTTGAGAAAATATGAAAAACAATCCAGAGCAGGAAAGAAAGAAAATTATAATTAAGGGGGGCGTCACTAGCGTGGGCGATCACCTCGCACTTTATTTCAGAATAATTAAAAAGAAAGTGGCGGTGCCCTGTTTATAAAAGCTGAACTATTTTTTCTTTGCTACTTACCAAGAGTTAATTGAAACTTAGCTAGTTTTATCTTGTTTCTCAAAATAGAAATGCATGGTAATAATAATATTATACCATGTGCTTATTGCAGTGATTATAATATTATACATACTTTACGATGAATTATTATATCAGTTCATAATATTAAAGTTTTATTAATTTTTATAACTCTATATTATGTTTTCCTAATATTGAGTAATTATTAACTTAAAAATAATATTTTTTAACGAATTTTTATTTATACAGTGACTCCAACAATTATTAATACACCCCTATGTTAACCATGTAAATTGCACATTTTGAAACCGTTTTTTGACATATAAAACTCGCTTTTACAGCAAAACTTTTCAGATATTTTTTATTGAAAATTTTAATCTCTTCATTTTAAACAAAATGTAAGGCAATGAAATTTCCAACAAAAAATGTCTACAAAATTTTGCTGTAAAAGCGATTTTTATATAAAAAAAAAGTCTTGAAAACGTCCAATTAACATTGTTAACATAGGAGTGTCCGAATATTTATGTAGTATGTATTGTAGTTCGACGTCTACTGAAGTTATTGGGGCATATTAGAACTTGGATATAAATGGGTACAACACCTCATAATAATAATTTTTATTTTCTTTATAAAAATCTTTTAAAAACCACCAAAAGTAGTCCAAATATGCACAAATATGCAACATTTGTTTAAATATGCACCAAACGTTGAAAATATGCAAAATATGCATTTTGAAAACCGAATTTTTGGATTCACTTTTGCCGAATTCGTCTAGATTTCAAAACGAATTTGTTGGCATATCAATATTAAAAAACATGCAAATGCATAAAATCCGAGCTCTAGTTACAATTAAACAATAATGCATTATGTCCAGAGTCCACCTTGACCATGGGGTATTATCTGTAAATTTAACAGAAATAATTAATTACCTGAATATTGAAAGTTCTTTCTCTTTAAAAGTTCTTTCCCTAAAAACTAGTCGGCCGATAACCGTGTTGTTTTATTTCATCCCCTTCCCTTACACCCGAGAATCTACTAATATTTAATTACCTGTGTTATTGTTTTATCATGTAATTTATTATCTCGCTATGAACACTGACCTGCGCAACATAAAGCTCGCAAGATTTTATCATGTGATGATGTAATGCATCATATTATATTCATCCACATACACAATTAAATTGACTTACTTAGCATAAGAGCATAAGAGCTTGAATTGAACTTCGCAAAAATTTAATAATATTATACAATTTTTATGTCTAATATAAATTTTTGGCGGCTGATTTTTTGTCCGGTATATCAGGGACAAATAAACGTTTGTGAGTGTTAGGCGGTGGTTAAAAAATTTTTATTCTTCATAAGCGACTAACAATTTACAGTTTTCAAACATAAAAAGAAATGGATTTCGTACAAAAATTATTTCAAATTATAATAATATCAAAATAATTCACATTTTATTAGCTTTCTGTTAATGATCTTATCTCTTTTTTTTTAATACAGCCCTTTTACGGGTTCTAATTTTTGATTACCTTCGGATTATGAATATATGGCATCTAACCCTTCATTTTTGAAAGTTTCAGCCTTTAAGCCTGACGTGTCCACAGAAGTCAAAATAATTTCAAGAAAGCACTGTACTATTTATATAGCATAATATTTAATATTATAAAAATAGTATACGGTTGACCTTTGATAACGTATACAGTCGTATGATAACGCCCAATCAGCATACCCTTCCCACACACGTATATTATGAATGATTCTTATTTTACCTGCTAGTATTATGCAATTAGCAAAGTTTAAAACCATTGGTAGCATTTATAATCAGCGCCGTTGCTGAAGAAATAGACAAACTATTACACAATAAAATTTAATTTTTTTTCTTGTAATACGGCAGATTTCTATCAAATATTTCAAGTAAATTCGCCATAAGAAGAAATATTGTATTATCAATTTATATTTGCTCTAGTTTCTACAAAAATGCATATAATGCTACCAAAATTTTTTTCAAGTTAGATGGAACATGTGTGCTGGATGTGATCTACTTTTTATACTTCTATTTATTAAAGTAATGTTTATAAAAATTATTAAATGGCTACATTTGTGGTTAAAAAAATTGTAAATTTAACAGCAAAATTTTTAATATTTGCGATGTTCTGATCGTAATAAAAACTAGCTAGGGTCCGAGAGCCAACTTTTAGCTTTTAAATGGTTCCAAATTTGGTTTCTAAAAGTTCTTACTTTTTCTTCCTAAGCAAATACAATGACACCATATCGTCCATATATTTAACATAGGCGAAACGGCAACCTTAACAAGAAAATGAGATCGAGCCTAAATTTCATTTCGCGGTTTTAGTAGTCAGTATTACATTTAGAAATTTTATTTTTACAGAACAATTAAGAACAAATCGAGAACAATCGAGAACAATAAAAAAAATTTTAATTTCGAAAAAAGGGGAGCTGGCGCGATCCCGCCTGAAGAAATCATCTTATTTCGTGATTTCCGCGGTTGCTGTTAGATTTAAAAATTTTATTTTTACAGAACAATTGAGAACAAATCAAGAACAATCGAGAACAATAAAAAAAAATTTACATTTTAAAAAAGGGGGAGCTGGCGCGAAATCTTATTTTGCGATTTCCGCGGTTGTTATTAGATTTAAAAATTTTATTTTTACAGAGCAATTGAGAACAAATCAAGAACAATCGAGAACAATCAAAAAAATTTTTAATTTTGAAAAAAGGGGAGCTGGTAGAAAAAAAGTTTTTTGCGATTTTTTTTATATTCTTTGGTAAAATCGAAAAAAAAATATCAGAACAATTGAGAACAAATGAAGAACAATCGAGAACAAGAAAAAAAATTAATTTTTTGATAAAAGGGGAGCCAGGTTCACGCACGTACACAATTAAGTGTTTTTCAACAAAGTATGCGGCACTGATGACGACTAATGAGTCAGAAACACATACGTGGTATGATGGCTTGATAGTCGATGAAGCAGTGTGTGTCTGTCGCTCTTACTTAATTGTGTTTAATTTTTCAAATTTTAACTAAATATAATATAATACAAGGTGGAACTCGCTTTTGCGACAGTTCTTAGGCTTCTATACATCTACTTTTTCGGTAGGTTAAATTATTTGGGCTTTATTTTATTCCAATTTTTAATGCCTTAATCTTTTAATTAGGTAGATTTTTTTACTATATAAGGAAAACGCTAACATTTTAATATTTTTTTTTTATTTCGACCTTTATAGGTAAATATTTGCAATTTACAAACCACAAATAAAACACAATTCATAATGAAATATTAAAATACCCGAAACACGTACCGAATACCGTATTAGAAACACGTAAAATACCTACTCTAAAAATACAAAATAAGAATATCGGATTAAAAAATATATATGTAAATAATCTGAATAATTAATACCAATCTAAAAATATTCTATATGAAGTAAAATTGTTTTAAGAACGTGCGTTCTGATTGGTTTTGAATTATGCGGACAGACGGACAGACGGACAGACGGACAGACGGACACGGAGCTAGATCATAAGGCTTCTTCCTATACGTTGTATAGAAGCCTAAAAAATTGAAGCTGATCTGAGAATAATAATAAAAGGATAAAAAATAATATAAGAATAAACTATTGTTCCGCATTAATTAACTTAGTTTTACCGCTTAAAGTTTGTTCCCCGCTGGAACACGTCTTGCTTATTTCAACGCACGCGAGCAAGTTCCTGGGTTTTGTTTTTAGGCCCTGCATCTCAGAAACCGGCCCTTGAAACGCATAATTAATCCCTTTCCACCAATACGAACATAAAAATAAAACCGCAAAAAATTCATAAGTGGAAAGAGTTGACGTTGGCAAAAATTTGGTAATTTTCAATAATATAATACTTAATTAAATCAAAAATTTGAAGTTCAAATATGTAGTTGGCGTATCTACTAAATATGAAGATGGCAATGGCTATTTTTCTGGCGATGCCCCGTATAGTTTTATTTTTATAAACTGTTAACCAGGGCGTTTGCGCGACGTCGATAAGAAGAGAGGTGGTGATAAAAGTTGGTAGATGGTTTTTGGTTTTGACCGTTAAGGTTGAATTTATGCAAGGTTGCTTAAAATTTTGGAATTTGGATAGTGAAATTGTTGAGAATTATAAATTGTGTTTATCACGAATTTTATATTATGGAAGTCATAGAAATTTTGAATCTGTTGTGGTTTAATATCATTGCAACGCAACGGCATGCAAGATAAGTTTATTTATATTTTATTTTATTTTAAATTTGGCGTTGATTTGGTTTGCAAATTGTTTTATTAATTTTTAAATCTGCAATATAATTATATTTTGAGATTACTTTTGTTAAATTACACATTATTTTATTTTTAATCACTCACAGTGTATATGTGCTAACCAAACTGGAATCGAATTTTTTCAAATTATCTATTTTTCCGGTGTATACATAATTTAACATTTCGCATAAGACTTGCTCATCTGCGTCAGTCATTTGAACCTCGGTTTGCTAGTTTCTTTGATGTCATGTTGAAATTTGGCTCTATCATCATTCTATCCTTTTTCACCAGCGGATTGTGTTATAAGTAGAGTAGGTAAACCAGTTCCGCGATATCAAAAATAAAATTTGCCGATTCCGCGATATCGAATCGGGTTAAACCAGTTCCGCGATATCAAAAATAAAATTTGCCGATTCCGCGATATCGAATCGGGTTAAACCAGTTCCGCGATATCAAAAATAAAATTTGCCGATTCCGCGATATCGAATCGGGTTAAACCAGTTCCGCGATATCAAAAATAAAATTTTGCCGATTCCGCGATATCGAATCGGGTTAAGCCGATTCCGCGATATCCAAAATAAATTTGGCCGATTCCGCGATATCCAAATAAAATTTTTCTAAGTCCTAGAGGCAGGAAACAGCGCATGTGTTAAAGTATTGATTATTTATATATGTTCAAAGTATTGATTAATTTCCAACCCTCCAAGAAAAATCAACACAGTAATTTAAATTTTTTGATAAATAAAGGGTGATGTACAATGAACCCCACAAACAATCCGGTTCAATAAAATCAAACCAATAAATATAAATAAATCAATATTAATTATTACAAAGGGTGGTCACCCTATAACTTCAATAAAATAAACAGAGGGTTAACACCTACAATGAAATAAACACCTACCGCCCTAGGTCAAGTTCAATAAAATCAAACCAATAAATATAAATGAATCTCTATTAATTATTACAAAGGGTGGTCACCCTATAACTTCAATAATATTTGATTTTACACAAAATATCATTGTAATGCTTACTACAGAGGGTAGGGTAACAATAAAAGCACACCCTCTAGATTATATAATTTTCGGAAACGTAAAATAGAGCACGTGTTTCAAGATATGTTCGTATATATACAGTTTTACAACAACCGACCTTCCTCAACGCAAATAGTAATAACTTACTATTTCAATATAAAGTAGAAGAAATAACTTTTGTTAATCTGATTCAAAAGAAAATTACCTAAATACATTCGTATTGAACAATTCCACATGTAACATAAAGTTATTCGGAGGGTATTTAACCAATTTCACCCCCTATTTGATTTTACACAAAATATCATTGTAATGCTTACTACAGAGGGTAGGGTAACAATAAAAGCTCCCTCTAGCCTCATCATAATTTTCGGAATATATATAAGGAGACTATTATATTAAAACAGATGCAGTATTTAGAACGCCGGAATAGTAGAAGTTAACATATTTTATTATATGAAAAATGTCTCAAATCGTTGAAACATCAAGTGCTTTTGTTCGAATTATACGTGAAGCATATCTCCAACTATTTAAGAATTCTAATGTCGATTGTGAAAGTGTTGAAAAATGGGTTAAGTTAGGTTTCAAAAATATACGTGTAATAAATTCGGCAACAAAAAATATCTCTTTAAATGTGGGACAAAGAAGGAAACTGGATAATCATATAGCATTACTCAAAGGTAAAATATTTTTTTTATTACTTTAAATAATTATCAATAAACAATTTTTTTAATTTTTATTTAAGGATATATCATTCGCTTAAAAACATTGACAAAAAATGGAGGTGGTATGACGAATAACATGCAGAGACGAAGCTCGCGCATTAAATGGCAAGAATTGAATTCAGCCTTTAAAAACCGATTAAGAACAGGAATAATAATTAATTTAAGACATATAGATCCATTAACATTTCTGGAAGACGCTCAATTTCTATATGCATCCAGAGTAAAAAATGTTTTAAAATCCCAAGCAACAATTAAAACAAATGTTATTATGTGTTGCGAATTTTCACAAGTTACGGGCAAAGAAATTATAAAAGACCTTAAGCACTTTACTACTGCTAACGCAATAATCGATTCAACAACAAATTTAAAAGAATGGTGGGAAGAATTCGTCCAAGACAATATTATAGTTCAATTAGGTGATTTTCAAGAAAATGGTAGCGGTTGGTCTTTAACATCTATTATAAATCTTACTATAAATTTTAATCGTCACGAACCCTTCAGAGGATCATCATACATTCCTTTACCTAAAGAAATCGCTAACAAGAATGCAATCATTAACATAAAAAATAATGATCAAGCATGTTTTTTATGGAGTGTCGTTTCTTTTTTGTATCAAGCAAAAACAAATCTAAACAAGACGTCATCATATCCACATTATTCAAACGTGTTAAATATAGAAGGAATTGTATTACCGATGACTTTAGGACAAATTAAAAAATTTGAAAAAAATAACAATATTTCAATAAACGTTTTCATGTTGAAAGCAAAAAACAAAAAACATCATGTCGTACCTGCGCTGCTGACAAAAAATTTTTTGAGAGATGAGCGTCACATCAATTTGCTTATGCTTGAAGATACAAGTAATTACGATAATGATGAGGAAGAACGTCCTACAAAATATCATTTCTGTTGGATTAAAAATCTCAGCAGACTTGTAAATAGACAGATGAATGCTGACGGTCATAAAAAACTGATATGCAACAGGTGTCTACATTACTTTAGAACCTATGAAAAATTGGAAATGCATAGAATCGATTGTGCGAGTATGAATGATTGTAGAATATACATGCCTGCCAAGGGTGATGTAGTAAAATTTACGAATTATAATAATAAGGAGATGGTTCCGTTTGTCATATATATGGATATCGAATCAATTTTAAAACCTGTAAATGAAAAACGAGGTGAAAAGACTCAGTTATATCAAGAACATAACGCATTTAGTTTAGGATATTATTTTAAATGTAATTACGATAATTCGTTATCATATTACAGAAGTTATCGTGGAAGTGAATGCGCTAAGTGGTTTGCACATGAACTCGAACAAATTGTCGAAGACGTTGAACCGGTATATTGGGCAGTACAACCCATATCTTTAACATTACAAGAAGAGGAAGATTTTCAAAAAGCTACTGTTTGTCATATATGTGAAAAAATATTCGCGTACAATGATATTAAAGTGCGAGATCATGATCATATTACTTCACAATTTCGTGGTGCAGCTCATAATGAATGTAATATTAATTATCGCGAATCAAAAACTATCCCTGTTGTAACGCACAATGGGACGTTTTATGATAATAATTTTTTAATTAAGGATATAGCACTAGAAATTGAAGGACGTGTTTGGGTGCTTCCAGTAAACAAAGACAAGTATATTTCCTTCACCAAATATATAAAAAATAGTAAAATTAAGTTTAAGTTTATAGACTCATTTAGATTTCTACCTTATAGTTTAGATAAATTAGCATCATATTTAAACGAGCTAAAAATTGTGCAGCAAGAATTTCCGAAAGAAAATGAACAAAAGATTCTGACTGGAAAACAAATTTTCCCATACGACTACATCAAATCGGAAGACAATCTTGAGGAGACTGAATTACCAGAACAAGCACTTTTTTATAATAAACTTACAGAAAGTACAATTTCAAACGACGATTACTTACACGCTCAAAACGTATGGAAAACTTTTAATATTAAAAATTTAGGCGAGTATTCGGACTTGTATTTAAAAACAGATGTACTACTGTTAGCAGATATTTTTGAGAATTTTCGTGAGACATGTTTTAACACCTATGGATTGGATCCTGCACATTACGTATCAGCACCAGGTCTTGCTTGGGACAGCATGTTAAAATTATCTAAAATCGAATTAGAATTGATCACCGATATGGATATGCTCCTATTTATTGAACGCGGAATTAGAGGAGGTATCTCACAATGCAGTAATCGATATGCTGAGGCAAATAACAAATATATGCCCGACTACGATCGCTCGCAACCGGACGTTTTTCTTCAATACTACGATATCAACAATTGTAAGTTTAATTTTTTTATCTTATTTTTTAATTTTTATGCTTCTTTTTTCTTTCAGTATATGGTTATAGTATGATGAATTGCCTACCATTTGAAAAATTTGCATGGTGTAATAATCATAATATTGATGTAATGCAAATCCCCGACGATGGAGGTGTAGGTTATATTTTTGAGGTCGACTTAGAATATCCTGATGCAATACACGATCTTCATAATGATCTACCTTTTTGCCCCGAACATAGATCTCCACCCAACTCCAGACATAAGAAGCTTCTTACAACTCTTCATGATAAAGAACGCTATGTAATTCATTATCGTGCACTCAAACAAGCTCTCAATCATGGTATAAAAATCACGAAAATTCATCGTGTGTTAGAATTTAAACAATCAGCATGGTTAAAACCTTATATTGAATTAAATACTCAAATGAGAACTAACGCAAAAAATGAATTTGAGAAAACCTTTTTCAAATTAATGAATAATGCAGCGTTTGGTAAAACAATGGAAAATGTGAGAAAAAGAAAAATTGTGAAACTTGTATCAACATGGGAGGGACGCTTTTCAGCAAAGGTTATGATAGCTAAACCAAATTTTCATAGCAGAACTATTTTGGATGAAAATTTAGTTATTATTGAACTAAATAAAACTGAAATCATAATGAATAAACCGTTATACGTCGGAATGAGTATTTTAGATATCGCAAAAACGAAATTATACGAGTTTCATTATGATTATATGCAAAAACAAAACTTTACATCGAAAGTGCTTTACTGCGATACGGATTCTCTAATATACGAAATTCGGTGTCCTGATATATACGATTGTATGAAAAGAGACATTGCAAGATTTGATACTAGTGATTACGAAGTAAATAATCGATTCGGTATTCCTCTTGTAAATAAAAAAATTCCAGGATTAATGAAAGACGAGAACAATGGTCGTATAATGACACATTTTATTGGGTTGAGGTCGAAAATGTACAGCATACATGTTGAAGGCGAAGATTCAATCAAGAAAGCTAAAGGAGTAAAAAATTATGTAGTCAAGAAAGATATTTGTTTTAACGATTATTTAGAATGTTTAGTAAAAAATAAAATTATTTTTAAAAAACAGAATAGTATAAGATCGCAAAATTTTATTGTAAATAGTATCAGTCAAACAAAAATAGCTTTAAGTTCCAATGATGATAAACGTTGTTTGTTAGCTAATAATTTTAATACTCTTGCGTGGGGACATTGTAAATTAAATAAATAAAAGTATTTTACGTTTTTTAACATTATTTTTTATTCTTTAATTTTGCATACATCATAAGTAAGTATTTCGGTTCCTGCATACGACTACAATAAGTACAATATTATTATTATTATTATATTACATGATAATTTTATTGAATCGAGCTTTTAAAAATCCAAGAAGGTTTTTTATAACCAAGCCATTTCACATATAGTTGATTTCCACGTTTACGTAACACTTTTTCAATTAAAAAGACATCGGGGTAGTCGGTACTTTGGAGCTCCTCCGTATAAAACATACCTTTGATCGGATTTCCGCTAAGATCTTCAATCATGTATGTAGTAGGACTACCCAGATTGACTCTAACAATTTTAAACAATTCGGCAGTCCAATTTGCATTATAACCCTTATCAAATATAGATTTATACTTCGAAATTCGTACAAAATCACCAATTTTAAATTTTATTTTTCCAATTTTCTTTTTTTTATTATAAACACTCAACTTAGTAGAAGATTTCACATCGCAAGGACGCATCATAATTGTTCTATGTTTACGATGATTATAATCGTTAGTAACAGAAGCTAGTATATCAACCCATTTATATTCGGAACGATAACTAAATTCTTTATAAATAATACTTTTAAATGTTCGTATTACGCGCTCAACAATTGAGGCTTTTTTAACGCTGTATGTAGAGTAATGGTTTATTTTATTACTTTTCATAAGTTTTGTAAAATTTTTATTATAAAATTCTGAACCTTGATCAGTTTGCAAATTTTTAGGTCTACGTTTTATTTTAAGAATTGATCTCATTGCGTTCGTCACTTCCAAACCATTTTTATTTTTTAAGGGTCTCGTCCATAGAAACTTAGAATAACAATCGATAACTAATAAAATATATTTATAACCTCTGTTACACCTGTGATAAGGTATAAATTCAGCTAAATCTGCCTGCCATAAATCATCGAAACCTTTAATTATTACATTTCTACGAGGAAAGTTTTTTCTAGCATTTCTATGGATTTCATTCACGATTGCACGCTTCGACATTACTACTGTTATTTTTTCTGCAAAGAATTATGTTTTGTTTTTTTTATCTACTTTAGCCTTAATAGTTACAAGCGACGCTTTAAGACTATTCAGTGCAGTATTCCAAGTACTTTTAAAATCCTTTAAATCTTTCACAACTTTATCAGTCATTGTCATATACTTTTCATATTTTAAAAACATATCTTTTTTTTCTTCCTCGGCGTAATCATGTTCCAACACCCATCGATCAAATTTTTTTACGTATTCAGAAGTTTTATCGGATTTGCTTTCAATAGTATCAATTCTTGTTTTTAGAGAATTTATAAACAGCAGTATCGTATCAACGTATTGCTTATTCACCGCATCAAATTCCTCAACACCGTTTGATAAGTTTGTTAACCTTTTAGTTTGCATGTCATAATTACGATCTTTGGTAAGTTTAAACCCCACACCTGGATCACCTTTTTTGCCTTCTTTTGGTCGAATTTTACTTCTTCCAAACAGGTCAATCGACATGTTTCAACTGGATACTTAATTAGAAAAACGTTACATTTATACTATAATTTTAGCTTCAACTAACTCTTCCAAAATACTAATAATTTCGTTGCCGTGACTGTTATTACCTGCTTGTTTGGAAGCATGTAAAAGCATGAGACGCTGAACGAGTTCCGAAGGACTGTCCCAATAAATATATTCCGGATTGTTATTGCTATTATTATTATTAATAAGCTTATGATTCAGTTCAAATCGTCCTCCTTTATACGTAAATAAACCTTTTATTATTTTACGGTACTTGATGTCTCTAGTACCAAGTATACGATTTTTATAGTAATACCCTCTTTTATGTGCATTAGTTTGAATCAAAATTTGTTTATACTGCTGGAGATCGTCACTAGTATAATTTTTAGGTGATTTTTTAAATATTAATTCGTATAATCCCAAAGTACCTTCATATTTTTTATTTCCAACACTAAAATTATCGGAATCTTGATGAAATTCTATTTTAGCGTTCCCTATCTTCCAAGTAGAAGTTTGAGGATCTAGATGAACACCATAACGATGATCCATCAAATTATTAGTATCGTGCATAGCCATATCAATATATCGTTCATGTAAGCCTCCAATTACGCTAGTGCTACTAGCTTCGCTATAATATTCGTCATCATCATCATCCTCGTTGCTTTTTACATTATCTTGCACGCTTTCGATACTTGTGTTACCATCCTGCTCATCTTCAACGCTTTCAACGTTCTCATCTTTAGAAGGTGTTTGCATGAAATTTACCGCAGTTGTAGGCTGTTTGATCGTCTTCATTAAATGTTTAGATTTCTTCTTTAAAGATGTCAATTCCTTAATAGGATCTATGATAGGCTTATACTTTTCTTCTGAACCTCTTTGAATAGCTATTTGACCTCTTTGAAGTTCGAGATACTTACGTTTTACCGATTTACGTGCTCGAATAATTTTTTTAGTTAATTCAATATCGTCAGTATCCATTTTATTTTATTATTTTTTACGTGCGTATTGTAAAAACTCAAATTGAGTTAATTATTATCTAAACCGTTGAGATCCGTGCAGACGATACGAAGCAAATGATGTAAACGATTCACTCGAGGTTTATATATGAATCAAATCCTTTCCTATATCTTCCGTTATTTATATCAGATTCGGTATCGATTACGATAAAACCGTGAGGTTCTTTCCAGCATTCTGAACACATCGTTTTAAATTGATTAAATGATAAATCATTTCCGATATGATCGTCATAAACATGTTTTAAATTCAAAGCATCTTGTTTAAATAGTATAATAAAATTTGCATTATCGCGAATCAGTTGTTTGGGTATTTTTGAATAAGTTTGACTAAGATAAAATGAGTCGATTAAATTATGTCTTCCCATGCAGAAATAATCACGAACGCTCATACTTTTATCTGTGATAACGTCGTCAAATACCATGATCGAATGGGGTTTAGCTTCGTTTACAGGGATTACGTCATCATGCTGAGAAAAAGTAAAGTATCCTAAGCCCTTAATAGGTTCGAGAACTTTTTTTAAATATTCATACTTGGGCTGATGTAAAGATTTTGAAAAAACATATACGTTTTTAAATTTTAAACCTTTGGGTTCTTCTATAAGACTTATGAGTGTATTTGTTTTCCCACTCCCCGAACTACCTGTTATGATACATCTAATTGAATCGGGTAATAAATTGCTATGTCTTTTTGAATAATTTTTCTTTTTTAAATCATGATTATTAACTTGAAGGGTATCATGTTGTTTAATAAACCTCATCTTAAACTACAATAAACCAAATATACATTCGCATGCGTATATATAAATACATAGAACTACATCAGGTTATTGCCATTAAATGATTGTACACCGCGGTGAAGGGTTGGTTAACACGATAATAAATAAATTACCTGTGGAACTTCATATACCGGGTTACCAATATTGTGGTCCTGGTACTAAATTGGAAAAACGTTTAGCTCGAGGTGATCTTGGGATTAACCCCTTAGATTCAGCTTGTAAAGAACACGATATTGCATATTCGCAAAATAAGGATATAGAAAGCAGACATCGTGCCGATCGTATATTAGAAGAACGTGCTTGGGAGCGAGTAAAATCTAAGGACGCGAAGCTAGGCGAAAAAGCTGCAGCGTGGGCTGTCGTAAATACTATGAAAACTAAAAGAAAGCTTGGTATGGGGTGTGGTAACAAACGTAAAGTAGTACTCGGAAAAGGACTTTTAACAAAAATATCTAAGGAACTTAAAAATTCTGATTATAACAACAAGAACAATCTTATTAAAAAAGCTTTAGCCGTTGCTAAACGTTCTATAAAAAAATTAGGAGGTAGACGTAACGTCAAGATTCCTAGAATAATACCTGTACCTAAGCAAGGAGGTATTTTACCATTTTTAATACCGCTCTTTGCCGGTTTAAGCGCCGTAGGAGCTTTGGCAGGGGGAGCGAGTGGGATTGCCAAAGCTGTAAACAATGCTAAAGAAGCGAAACAGCAACTTGAAGAAAACGGACGACATAATAAAATGATGGAGGTAATAGCTATGGGTAAAAAGGGTAACGCTTTATATTTGAGACCATACAAAAAAGGTAGCGCATTATTTTTAAAACCGTATTCAAAAAACTGATCAAGTTACCTCGGAGAGCTTTAACTGATGTAGATTTGAGAAAATATGCTACTGATATTCCACATTTCCGAGGTGTTTTTATGAGAGATACTCTACCATCGACTCCAAGACTTTTTGAGTCCGGAATAATAAATTTAGATGTTATGAGCGGTAATGGAACTCATTGGGTTGCGTACAAGAAGATACATAACGATGTTATATACTTTGATAGTTTTGGTGATCTAAGACCTCCGAAAGAAGTAATTAAATATTTTGAAGGATGTAAAATAAAATATAATTATGTACGCGAGCAAAATTTCAATACGATTGTATGTGGTCATTTATGTTTGAAATTTTTGTATAAAAATTGAATAAATATATGTTTATCATCAAAATTGTTTTAATAATGTCTCAAACGTTCGCTCTTACAGGTGTAGGAAATTCGCTTAGTGTTGATTACTTTCCTCCAATTCAATTGAATCCTAAAACTGATTATGTCTTGGGATTAATAGGTTTCTATGGTTGTAATTCAATAAGAAATATTTATGAGGGGAATAACAAGTTTTATTACAATGAAAAAACCATTACCATACCATCAGGTGCTTATGAAATAAACGAATTGAATGATTATCTGAAAACTATCTTGAAAGAAAAATTTAACTTATGTGCTAATAATAATACATTAAAATGCGAAATTTTTTCGCATTATGAAATCGATTTTACGAAACCGGGTAGTATTGGTCGTATGCTAGGTTTTTCTAAAAAGAAACTGAAATCTGGAGTTAAACATGAATCTGATTTAAATGTGCAAATTATTAAGGCTACAAATATTCATGTCGAATGTAATATCACTGCAGGTTCATATCGTAACAATAATTTAGCACATACAATTTTTGAATTCGATCTATCAGTAGAACCAGGCTATAGGTTATGTAAAGAGCCTACAAATATTATATATTTACCTGTCATCACGAATAATATTCATAACATTACTCTACGGTTAGTCGATCAGCACGGTGAGCCTGTAGACTTTGGTGAAGAATATTTCACTATTCGTTTAGAATTGAAGCAGGATGGGTTTAAATATCAATATAAATAATGCTACCAAACCATTGAAAAGCATTAAACATCCGAACGTTGAAGGGCTCACTTCTATTGAGATTAAATTTTTGGAAAACTTGGGATACCGTGTATTAAATAAATATAATAATAATGCAGGAAGAGCAAGCCCTTCAAAATATGTTTTCAGACGTATCTTATTCGGATCTAGTAATTGATAATTCTGCGCATACATACCATCCTTATACTGTAAATGCGTTTGATAACTCGGATGAAATCAGGCTTATTATTGAGAAAGGAGATTTGATAACCGCTACTTATGATAGTAAAATTTATATCGAAGGTACCATCACGCCTGCAGATCCTGATCAAGCTTTTCAACTCAACGATCCTTTGTTCCTGTTTGAGGAAATACGTTATCAACTTGGTGATGTTGTAATCGATAGTTGTAGAACACCTGGAATATCGACATCAATTTATGGTCAATGTCGTTATACACCTGGAGAATCACAAGGCTTACGCAGTGCAGGCTGGAATATTTTGGAGGAAGAATCGCAGATATGTAATACAACCAAGCTTGCATTTAGTGCTATAATACCATTAAATCATGTGTTGGGATTTGCTTGTGATTACACGAGGGATATCATAAATATGAGACAGGAACTTATATTAATTCGTTCAAATTCTGATACCGATTGCTATAAGGGTGATACCGCCGTAACAATACAAATTTCAAAAATTAACTGGCGTATTCCTCATATTACTCCTAGCGATATGGCTAAATTGGAGATATATAATCGTTTGAAACAACAGAAAAGTGTGAAAATTGGATTTTATGGAAGAAGTTTATATCAATACCCTTCACTTCCTATTACATCAAACTTAGCAATTTGGGCTGTTCAAAATTCGGTAGGATCCCGAAGACCTCGATGGATTTTTGCTGCATTTCAAACAAATAAACGAAACAATAGAGCTTCTGATGCTGGCACTTTCTCAGAATGTGGAATATCGGACGTTACAGCGTTCATTAATCAAAACCGTAGTCCGTACGAAAGAAGGCATAATGATTTTACAAAAAAGAGATATGTGTTGGCATATGATGATTATCTATCGTTTCAAAAAAAGTTTTTAAATAAACAATTCTGTGAACCTCTGCTGAATTATGAAAAATTTGGAAAAGGTCCGATTTTTGTTCTGGATGTTTCAAAGCAGAATGATACAATTCACGAACCTGTGTTGAGTTTAAAATTAGAAATCGAAAACAGAGGAAATTTTCCTGCAGATACGTCGGCATATGTATTAGTTTTGCATGATTCCATTTATGAATACGAACCGATTTCCGGTTTGGTTACTACTGTGTGAATGAAATATTCTAAAATGTAACTTCTTTTTTGGTATTCAAAAATAAATAAACAAATATAAATTAATAATTCTGTTTTATTTCATCTATAATATTGTTTTTGTTATAACAATCCTACATCTTGGTTAGCTTCTTGGTTTGACTATCTACTGTGTCCATATCAATATTATTATTATTATTATTATAATAATTGCAATAATAATATCGAATGTAATACAAGATTAACATTAGCGTGAAAATACATATTGTTAAAACTTGGTTCAATATTGTTGAAATCAGTTTATGAATGAATTTAAACTCTTCCGTAAATAAATCTTCATCATTCAATATTAAATTCCATGACGATTGTTTTGTTGTGGTGTTGTTAATAAATCGTAATTTGTATAATAAGATGGTGTAGGATTCTTCTGTAAATCGGTAAAAAAATGCAGGTTCATTTTTGATTTTCTTATAATCCATAGGAAACCATTTCAAGCAAGGTACCTCATTTAGATAGTTCAAATTATATATTTTAATATAATTTATACAAATTGTAATATTTAATACGTTTTTAGGTGGGGATACGTATAAAGTATCGTTAAAAACTTGAGCTAAAGTAAAAATTATTATAGTAGTATTCATTTGACTTGTGTATTACGTAATTTCTAAGTTAGTAATGATCGTAAGAATATGAATTCACCAAATTTATATATCTTATAAAAGCGTACGATGATGATGAGGATTTAATATTAATTATACTAATACCATTATTTATTAATATTTATTTATTAATATTTATATATATACATCATATTACTTATTATTATAGTTAATACTAATTAAATCGAATAAATTTTCTTTGATTATTTCTGGGAACATTAAAAACATTTCAAACATTAAATACAAATTTACACCTTGATAATGTCCTAGAGATTGTGCTACTTGCTTGAAATTGCCGAAAGCATCACCCCCTAATTGTATACAAGCAAACAAAATATCGGTGTAGTGCTCTTTTATTTCAAGTCCCTCGATATTATTTTTTCTCAAATTTATTAAATCCGAAATTTCAAACATTTTCCTTACAGAAATTTCAGCTATGGAAATATAAAAGTTATCTTTCTTAAATTGAATGATGCTCGTTTGATTAAATTTTTTCCCTGTTACTTCCAATCCGCTGGTGTCCATTTCTATCGGTTCCATTACTCCATTTTTAAAAAAATTGTCAATCTTGTCGGTATTTGAGTCGTTTGTCAGAATCTCCCAATCTTGACAACTTAGAGGTATACCAATACCATTTGAGCCGCTTATCTTCAACAAAGGTACCCAGTTTTCGACGTCGATTCCTAAAGATATAAACTTGGATTCGGATTTATTTAATGCATACTTCGACTCGTAGATGATTTTGAGTTGTACGATTGTTTTCTTTAGCATTTTATTTGGAGTACTTTCTGCAAAATTAATATACAAACTAATAAAAAAAAATATATATATATATATAAATTACCAAATTATTCTTGTTTTAGGGTTAGGTTTTATATCCAGGCATGATCCTCATGGATGTAAAACCTAACCCTAAAACAAGTTTATACAATAAAAGAATTAAATAGTTATATATAATTAAATTCAAGTAAACTTACCGGATTGAATTGTTCCAATATCACGCTTCAAAGTTTTGATCACTACTTTGCTTTCCATTTTTTATTACAAGATAAATTGTACTATGTTACGATATAGAAGTTGCAGTCGTTTGAACGAAGCTAAAACTGTATTGTATTATCAAAATTCGTATGTCTTATATAGTCTTAAATGTGTTGGTGGGGTGTTTTACAGTCATGATATCGATCCAAATTTACCACCCTTTGCAATAATTAATATAGATTCATTTATATTTATTGGTTTGATTTTATTGAACTGGATCTAGGGTGGTAGGTGTTTATTTCATTGTAGGTGTTAACCCTCTGTTTATTTTATTTAAGCAAGTGGACACCCTTTGTAATAATTAATAGAGATTCATTTATATTTATTGGTTTGATTTTATTGAACTGGATCTAGGGTGGTAGGTGTTTATTTCATTGTAGGTGTTAACCCTCTGTTTATTTTATTTAAGCAAGTGGACACCCTTTGTAATAATTAATAGAGATTCATTTATATTTATTGGTTTGATTTTATTGAACTTGACCTAGGGTGGTAGGTGTTTATTTCATTGTAGGTGTTAACCCTCTGTTTATTTTATTGAAGTTATAGGGTGACCACCCTTTGTAATAATTAATATTGATTTATTTATATTTATTGGTTTGATTTTATTGAACCGGATTGTTTGTGGGGGGTTCATTGTACATCGCCCTTTATTTATCAAAAAATTTAAATTACTGTGTTGATTTTTCTTGGAGGGTTGGAAATTAATCAATACTTTGAACATATATAAATAATCAATACTTTAACACATGCGCTGTTTCCTACCTCTAGGACTTAGAAAAATTTTATTTGGATATCGCGGAATCGGCTAAATTTATTTTGGATATCGCGGAATCGGCTTAACCCGATTCGATATCGTGGAATCGGCAAAATTTTATTTTTGATATCGCGGAACTGGTTTAACCCGATTCGATATCGCGGAATCGGCAAATTTTATTTTTGATATCGCGGAACTGGTTTACCTACTCTACTGTTATATTCTCCATACCTACTGCGGCAGTAATTTCGCAGTATATGGTAAGTTGATCATTCTGCAAGAGATCATTTTCTTGATGAAATAAGAATTTGCGCTGTACAAATCGCTCGTGACCCCCTAAACTTCCTGATTTCATTAGTTTAGAAGATTGTAAAAAATTGATATTTTCATCTTTATCGTTAACAATGCCAAACCTATATTTATTTTGTATTTCATCCATTTTGGATGTAACCAATGGAAGATACAAACCAATATAAAGTGTATTCCCCTTTATATCTCCGTTTGGGAACAACCACAAGCGCCATTTCGGTGTATCACTATTACTAATTGGTGGATCTACACGGAAAAAAAAATGTAGTTAATGTAACTACAATTGCAATAAAATCTACTACAATCAGGTGTAAATATAGTGACAACACCAAAGACGAGTAAAATTTACAAGTCAATTGTTGTAAAATTACTGTAGTACATCTTACTACAATTGTTGTTAATTTCTAACAACATTGTGATATAAAGTACTTCATTTTTTGTGGTTATAATGACTTATGCTAAAGTACATAGTACTAATAGCGATGTTGTTTTAACACCTGTAGTTATAGTTGACTCTACGTTTTCTGTGTAGTAAATATTACCACAATTCAGTATAATTCACTCTTTGTGCTATTGTAACTTGTACAACATTGTTGAGTAATATTAACAACATGTAAAGTAAATTGTACTACAAAGTTGCTGCTTTTTTTACTTATTGATGCTGCTAGTTTTGCATTATGAATTAATTAAAACTACTACAATTATTGTGTAGATTTTACTACAAATGACGTATGTTAAACTTATTTTTAATTTTATTAAATTAAAACCACTTCATTAATTTCAGTTTAAAAAAAATTACTGTACCTCTAAACCTATTTTGATGGATAAGCTATACATTTTAGAAGTACATTAATTTTTTTTAAACTGAAATTAATAAATTGGTTTTTAATTTAATAAAATTAAAGATAAGTAAAACATACTGTCATTTGTAATAATTATTATAGATAATAAGGAATAGGTAGGATACTGATAAGATTTTAATATGCAGTGAAAACATAGTTAAAATAAGTTGGTTATTTACATTAGAATAACATTTTAAATCTAATAATAATATGATACAATATAAATACATAGATACATATACTAGTACTATTAAAAGAAATAATTCAATATAAAAAAAATAAAAATAAAACGAAAGACGTTAAACAGATAAAACAGATAAAACACATACAAGTATATTATTACAATTTTTAAATAAGAAATTATCGAGTAAAAAATCATCTACATATACTAATAACTAAAATGTAAAATCATAACATATAATTAATTAAAACTAAATTAAATAATTATTTCATTAAACAATTATTAATTATTAAATTAAAATAAAAATTCGTTGTTCCAACTCTGGTTCCAATTCGGCCGCTGTCTGAAATTCATATTACCTCGTAAGACACTATTTCTATTTATGCAGTCATAAAACTACCTGCAAATGAAGCAGAAAACCTTTTTGGACTTCAGTTTTTGAGGGCCTCCAGTGATGTCCAGATTTTTTTGATTTAATGGATGCAGTACCAAGAAGTAATGGCAATAATAGTAATGCCAGTACTTCAATTTTACCTACAAAATTGATTATATAAAATAAGAGATATATTATGATACCTATAAGCACAATACCTTCCGTTATTAATTTTTGGTTTTCATCAACCGCTAAATCGGCTTGAACTACAGCGTCTTTAATCGATTGTGAAAAACGAACTAATTTAGTTGCTATTGCTGGCCATTCAGTCAAAAGCCGATTACTACTGTTAGTATATTTATATTGAAAATCTATTTCCAGCTGAAAGACCAGGTTTTGTTAATTTACAGTTGTTATAAATATTACATACAATTCGTTCATATTTACCAATAAATGTCCAGTTGGTAATTGTAGGCTTTTATACTTGTTATAATATTCTGCTATGGTACAATCAGTATCAGACAACCGAATATTACAGGTATTTTGCCATTTGTCGAGGACTTCGGGAAGTGGTTCTATATTATTCCTTAGCCATTGGATTTCTTCCAAATTAATTACATTACTAGCTGATGCATCTAAAAATATACACAATAAGAAATATTTCAAGAAAATATATTAAATTAGGTGGACATACCCAAAGTTTTCTCAGTCAATACCCGTGATTGGTGCTTTTCCAAAACTCCTATTTTTCTTAACAACCTGCGTCTGTTGACGTATTTATCAAATAAGATACCTCTTGCTGCTAGAGGTCCATTTGGGCCTTTTCTATAAGGCACGTAATATGTTTGACGTATTTCTCCTATAAAATAATTTTCTATCGCGTTGGCGAATTCGGAAAATCTCGATCCACTTATTCTGAAAATAAAGTTAATAATAAATCATCGCATAATTGAGCGAATGATGGTGTTATGCAACATTTTCATAAAATTTTTAAATTGAATTTTCCAAAACTGTTAAACTTGTAATTTAACACTTTCATTCTCTCGTTTTATAAATTATAATACATAATGTGCTACGTGGCTCACAAAAATAAGTCCTATGCTAGCAATGTAAATTGTACCTGTTGAAGACATGTTTTCTCATATAACAATCGCTTATACTTAAAAATTTATTAGACAAATTTTGTTGAAAATTTCAATATCTTCATTTTGATTATATACAAATTCTATCTATATCTATTTCGTCGCACTGTTTCCGGAGTTTCGGTGATTTAATTAAAAAGAATCTGTAAAATACAAAACATATTTTCATCTGCATCTCAGAAATAGTACAACAAAATAAACAATTAAATTTGCATCTTGTTTGTAAATTTTATTCCCTACAGTTTTGTTCATATACATTTTTCTCTTTTGTTGAACCGTTTTTGAGATACAAATGAAAATACGGTAGACTCGCGTTAATGTGAACACAAAAAAATCTAGCCAGTTCACACTATTGAGGGTAATCAATGATTCAGGTTATTTAATCGCAGATACTTAATTACGATTTAATTAAGAAATATTAATTTAAATTTTTAATGTATTCATAACTTTTATTACTTTTACATACCGAAGGTCTTCTATAAATATTAAAGTATTTATTCTGTATTTTTTAGGCATCGGTAATTTACTTAAAAGAAACAAACAATTACATTTTCTATTTTGCTCGCAAAGCGATTTCAATAAAAGAACATTAGGTTATATCATGTCCTATGTTGTGGTACACCTACACAAATCTAGTACACGTGCAATTTTGCTGATTCAGTAGGTACCTCGGAAGTTGTTTATAAATTTATTTTACACACTTATTAGATGTAAAAATTTTTTTTTTATAGAAAATCTCCGTGAACTGCTCAAATTATTGGTAGGCTACATACTGATTGAAAACGCGATTTCGTAAGTTTACAATAAGTTTTATACTAATTGTAAATAAGTTTGTTGGTGACTATGTTATTTCGAAAATAAAAATAAATTTTAAATTTCCACTTCAAAAAGTACAATTTAATTGATAGTATAATATTATGACTATTTGATCATTTTTATGAGCCACTGTACATTAAATAACAATTATCGTCGTGCTGCAAGTTAAAAAATTTTAAATTTGGTACTTACCTTTAAAGGAATTTATTAGATACGCCATTTCCCATTCAGTTAACATGTTTTGAACGTAGTCATCCATATTTTCAATCACTTCACTTTAGCACTATTTAAAAAAAACTTTCAGTCCACGTACTTGAACTTACAGTAGTTCAAACATAAATGAAGAACGAATAAAAGATTCTGTATCTTCAACAAAGTGCGCTCAAAACATGATTCAATTTATTTCATACAAAATGCAGATTTGCAAAAAGCAAATCGCAATATTATGTTACATATTATGCGGGGTCAATTTTTACTACAATCCAGCGTACTTTTTACTCATCTTATTGTTACACTAAAATCAACACTATTTTGAGTGTTAAAGCAACACACTCTTGCGTTAAAAGTACAACAAAATTGTAAAGTTAACTACAGGCATCTTACGACAATGCATAGGTGCATTTTACAGCTGATGTAGTATAAACTGCATGAGGGGTGCATTTTATTTCACTACAATTGTAGTTCGTTTGACAACAATTATTTTACTACATGAAAAATGTAAATATAACAACAACCTTTTTCTGCGTGTACCAGTAAATTATTTGGTCCGCTGTAAGTAAATGAATAAGTGGACAAGGTTAAACAGCTTTCAAAAATTTAAATTTTTATCCTATATTTTTTCAAGTCTTACTTCCATTTTTAGGCTTCTATACAACGTATAGGAAGAAGCCTTATGATCTACCTCCGTGTCCGTCTGTCCGTCTGTCCGTCTGTCCGTCTGTCCGCATAATTCAAAACCAATCAGAACGCACGTTCTTAAAACAATTTTACTTCATATAGAATATTTTTAGATTGGTATTAATTATTCAGATTATTTACATATATATTTTTTAATCCGATATTCTTATTTTGTATTTTTAGAGTAGGTATTTTACGTGTTTCTAATACGGTATTCGGTACGTGTTTCGGGTATTTTAATATTTCATTATGAATTGTGTTTTATTTGTGGTTTGTAAATTGCAAATATTTACCTATAAAGGTCGAAATAAAAAAAAAATATTAAAATGTTAGCGTTTTCCTTATATAGTAAAAAAATCTACCTAATTAAAAGATTAACGCATTAAAAATTGGAATAAAATAAAGCCCAAATAATTTAACCTACCGAAAAAGTAGATGTATAGAAGCCTAAGAACTGTCGCAAAAGCGAGTTCCACCTTGTTTATAACAGAGTTTGGACATGTTCTTCGATGAACAAATTTAGAATTTCATCATGCGGTATTCCGGTCTAAGCTAATCCTACTATAGGTGGATATCCAAACACTGCTTCGTATGGGTATCTTCCAATTTCAGAATGAAAAGCACGCTTTTCCTTAAACGGAATAAATCTAATTCCTGCGGGTCAATCTGTAATTAGTTTTATTTTCGTTCGTCCACGCTTCCAATATAACCTCAATATCTCTATTGGCTCGTTCAACAGATCTTCTACTTTGGCTATGCCTAGGTTGCTCGTGAACAATTTTTACCTCTGGCTACGCAGCATGTAATTCCATTAGGGGGCTTATAAAGCTTTTTATTCGAATAAGTACCAACTGACAAATTTTCCTATATAAATGAAATCGCAAATGAAGTTAATCGTACTCGCTTCGGCGGTACATCTACTAAAATTGGAACGATACAGAGAAGATTAGCATGGTCCCTGCGCAAGGATGACACGCATATTCGTGAAGCGTTCACCATTTTTCCACGTTCCAGGGTGAAAATTTGCAACAACACATTGTTCGCTCTCGTCCCTGGATTGCTTAACTAGCAGCGTGGCGCGTCCCCAGGTTGCGGATAGGGGAACGACCAAGTGCTATTATTTGGTCAGCTGTGAATAAAGTAATAAGCAGCCGCGGACAACGTAAACAGAATCAACCTTAAAGAAAATTACATACTGTAACGCATGATCTAACAATAAGTAAGTTTTCTTTGATTTTTTCGATATTTACTCTTGACAAACTTTTTAAGCTATACTTTAAAGCTTAAAGAAAGCTTTACACCACACCTCTGGTTATTTTGTATTATATGGATCATTTGACAAAAGTTTTGTTACCATCGAAGTGGATTATAATTAAGAATTACGAATCTGCAAAAGAAATGCTATTCGTAATAAATAAAAAAACCTTCATTTACGTAATCATCTGGTTTAAAATGTAGAGAACAAACTCCCATATATTTAGTTACTGGTTTTCCGATCTTCAAATTTGTAATCCAAACTTTTCTTCTGTGCACAAGTTCCGTGTTACCCAGTTTAGTTTCAACAAAAACACGGTGTTCTTCAGCTTCAGGAAAATAATGAAAATGTATTTCAGGATTTCTCTTCGCCCATGAGTTGCAAGTGAATAGTACGCATTGGACATTTTGAATATTTCTATTTAGAAGGTTGTAGCAACAACTAAAGGTGTCTTCATTTATAATACAAAATTTACATAACAAAATAAGATTATATCAATTTGTGTTTGTTTAAATTTAACAGCGCCATCCTGATTTGGATCTGCCCACAATGTTTACTTCATCTTTTTAATGTGTACCCATTATTTTCTTGGACAATGTACTGTATCCTTGGTAAACCATCATAGATATTCTTTTCTGCACCTAAAAAAATATTTTTTTAAATTAATATTTATAATTAAGTAAAAGAACTTACATTCCTATGCATTTTATTTCTAATAATGCTATTGGCTTTCCATTTTCTATAATTATCCCATCAGGGGACTATGCCAACCATGGGGTTGCATTAGATATGATCATTCCACATTCAATAACGTGGAAGCCATTTGCTTGTGTAAACGTTTCCTTAGCTTCGTTTTCATATTTAGGTCCATGTTTGACATATTCATTTATCACAGGCGTAGGGAAGAAGTACTCAAGGGCTTTCAATTTCTAATCGTTTGCTGTTTTGACAATTTTTCCCCGCTTTCCATAGGTGAAAATTTCATAGCACCTAGATCCAGTAATTCGATACCGTCTGTCTTAAAACCACCGTTTTGGGTGTTGTGTAATGATAGACACAACTAACTACAGCAATTTATATATATCTAGTTGGACAACAGTACCTTTGCGCATGGCCACAATAAGTCCATATAGTGCTGTCCTCACAATTTAGCGGCATACTTATAAAGTTGAATATAGTAGTATAATGAAAGAAGCAAACGTTGGTTCGAAGGTCCACTACATTAGAGACCGGTAGTTGATCAGGTATATGACTATGGTCACTGTTTATCTATTTAAATAGAATTGAAACCATTTCTTGCTAAGAGTGCAACATCTGTTATGTCAAATAATTTCAAGTTTAATATAAATATGAAGTCTAATAATATGTATTTTAAAGTATGAAATCAAAATTTAAATTTTTTTATTTCAGTATTTAAAAAATTGTTATTTTTCAGTTTAAAAAATTTTTTTATTCAAATGCAAGTTTTTGTTACAAAAAAATGAACAAAACTCCTAAATAATTTTTATTCGTGTTGTAAAATAGATAGTTTTTGATTTTTCTTTGTTCGGGACAACTGGGATTTTGATTTGATGTTGAGTGTAAAATCTTTGCAATGTTTAAACATTAGGACTCGAATTAAAAGTCTAAGAATGTAAATTAGATGCAATTTGCATTCTTCTGAATCATGAAGCATCACAGAGAAATTGTTTTTATCTAATTTGGAAGTTATTATATCTTCAAGTTTATTGGCCAATTTGCTTTTTTCCCAGAGTAAGCTAAAATTTTTGTGAAATGTTTCCATAGCAAACTTTGTAAATTTTATCATGAAGTTTGTTGGAACTTTCAGTGAACAAGTATCATTAACATTATAATTGCGGTGTAAAATTAAAGAATAATTATTCCCTGATAATGGAGAAGGAAGTTGGAGATATGCCAAGCAGTTCTGGCATTTGAACTTTTCAATACATTTTTTTACTAAATATCCAGCAAAATATGTTACGGCAGTATCTTCTAAAGTGGTTAACGTAGCCTCATTTTCATGATTGTAATGGTCAGAGTTTGAAAATAAATCTAAATTGTCGGTGTCTTCATCAACTACCATCAGTTCTTTAAGTTCCATCTCTACATCTATTAATAAAGCTTCGTTAGGTAATACAGAAAAGGAAGTATTTTTGCTCACATTCAGTATCTGGTGCGGTCCCATCCATTCAGGTGTTGAATCCGTATTAAATAAGTCAAAATCTTCATTTTCTTCACAGTTTGAGCTTTCTGGAGGTTTCATGAGATTTATAATCGTCGAAGATTTGAAAGCTGCTTTCAACATTTTTGATGTTGGATTTCGATTGTAACCTCCCCTTTGCCTAAATATTGAAAATTGATTTTCCAACGGATCTTGATTTAATCTTCGTGTTAGTAAGAAGGTACAGTTTTCAGTTTTTATGTCTTCAAATAAGGCTTTAACAGAATTTATGCTTAACAACATTCCATCAAAACAAGGAGGTCTTGTAACTTTATTTGAGTGATCGACCTTTGCCAATCCTTCGATTGTTTTGTAACCACACTGAATAGCTTCGAAAACTTGCGTATTTTGATCGGATAGTGCACGTCTCCATGGTTTTTTAGAATATAAATTACTGCTGTTGAGAGCATCGAACAGGTCATTTATTACTTCAATAAATTCTGCGGTATATATGGCATTGGTTTCAATTTCTCCAGTTTTAATGCACGTTCGTATTGTTGCCAAAACACTCCTGCTAAATATTTGTGCGGCTAGGCGGACACATTTTTTGAAATGGATTAGGATGCAAATGTCGTTCTGTTAGCTTCAATAACGCCTTTCCTGTTGTACTACTTTTATCGATTTCAAAAGCTTGTTTTATGAATTTAAGTTCAATCCGTTGATTATTTAATAAATAAGTCCCGTTCAACCAATTGTTTCGCAAGCTTTTTATTAAATGTGGAACGTCAAAAATGCATAAATATTTATTTTCTTCGTGAATAAATTGACATCTATTTACGGAAACGTTTAATAACTTAAATAATCTTTGATTTGTGGTTGACTGATCACAGGTAATGGCTTTTGGCTTCAAACCAACATCGACAAGAAGAGATAGGTATTTGGTAATAAGGGGAATTGTAAACTGCCCTCCAAACTTGACCATAAAATGTAAAGGGTGACGATAAACTGCACGAACGACTTAAAGTAACGGTAAAACAAAATGGTAAACTGCACTCCGAGCAAAACAGAGAAATTTTAATCCCTGTGGTAAACTACACTCGAAGTTCGTGCAGTTTACCATAGGGATTATTTTTGGTTTATTGGCAGGTAGTTTTATCCTAATTATTTTTAATACATCTTTATAAAAAAATCAACCTAAATGTGTTGTTGATTTGAAAATAACAGTAAAAATATGTTAATTGAAAAAATAAAATTAAATTTTATTAAAATTTTATAAAAAATCAAAAAATAAAATATAAAATTGGTAACCTAATAATTAATAGGCTAATAATTAAAATATAAAATTGGTAACCTAATAATTAGGTAGGGCTTCTAATTAATATGAGGGCCACTGTAAAATGAGACGGCTTTTAAAAATTGTAACCGAGATATTTCTTCTGTTTCATATTTTTGTAATAAATCAGTAACAATTGTTTGCTTTTGTTTAGAAGTTTTGTTTTGCGTAGGTGGTTTTTCAACACTGTTCAAGGCTATGTAAACTTTATGTTGCTCATGTTTAAGAGCTTCAACAAAATTGTATATGTTGGGGTGAATAGAATTAAAGTTCTGTTTAAATGCGGCATGGAATGATTCGCAACAATTAGTTGTTGAAAAGAAATCAGCAGACGCCTTAGCCCAAACCATTGGAGGAAACATGGCTTTTCTATCCACATATGTAGTGAATAAGTATTCACAAAACTTTTCGAGATTAGCATCAATGGGTTTGATTTTCAATAAATCATAGTAAGCTTCCAAAACGTCGTCCGCTTTCAAAAACTTCAATCCAAAGCAATAGCGCAACCACCTGCCAACTTCAGAATCGCGATCTTGATAGTCTGAAGCTAAACCTTTTTTTTTTGGAGAGCACGGTACCACGCTTGACCAAGATGAAACCTGCAACCTTCAATTGATGCTTCTGGCCATTGAATCGCACACGCGTTTCTGATTGCAACTTCAAAATCGGTAACTATCTTGGATATTTGGAACAGTTTGAATATCTCGAAGACGCTATCATCTATTAAAAGGGAACAACCAAGTGTACATATTTCTTTAAGACAATGAAGGTATGTTGATTGTTTCTTATCTGGTAATAAACAGAAAACCAGCGGTATATAATGACCATTAAATAATCCATGGATTGTAAAAAATTGGTAAAAAAATTTAGCACAATAATCAAATGTACCATCCATGTAGATAGCTTCAGCTTTCGCCAAAGCAGTCAAATTTGTGGAACACGAAAAAATAACAATATTTGAAGTGCGATTGTTAACAGTCAGAAAATGTTCTCCTTGCCAAGTTTTTACATCCATTTCTTGTAGCTTCTTATGCACTTCCGCAATATCTTTTGGAAGAGTACTCATACTTTTCCGTCGCATATCGTAAGTATTTTTTTTGCATATTGTATATCTTTCTTCTGCAAAACCTGAGTAGAAGACGGGTTTTGATCCAAACAGGTATTTGCAATTTGTTGTGGCGTTTGCAACGCTCGTTCACTCGCTAGAACTTTCATTCGACTTGACAAATCTTGCCTATGCAAAAGCTTCTCATTTAGATTCATGTGTGTGGTTACTGGTTATCTTGAACATATGTGATGTGCATATCCGCGCGTTCTCTAAAAACTTTAATAAACGCGGTACATTTTCTTTTACAGCATCGCCATTTTTGTTCACCTGTTTTCAGCATACGTTCCATATAAAATTTGTGTTGCTGATAAAGTAGTAAGGGCTTTCCTCGTTGGCTTGTTGTAATCGTTAGTTCGGACATTCTCTTGTGATCTCGTTAATGTTTATGAATAAGTTTTCTTCTATTATATCAATAAAAAAAAGTAATTTTTGTTATACTCTGTATAACCCCATTATTTTGGGTTACAGCTTACCTGAAAAATGTTCGCAGTGCAGTTTACTACTTTGCAAAATTTCGTGCAGTTTACTTGGAGTGCAGTTTACCATTTGCAGGTCGTTTTGGAGTGCAGTTTACCTTACCCCAATGTAAACTACCCTCCGAACAAAAAGGTCGCCAGTAATCCTAGATGTAAACTGCCCTCCAAGAAAAAGGTTGCCACTAATCCCACATGTAAACTGCCCTCCAATCTACCTGAGGCTTAATTTATTAATCCCATAATTTTGGTTAATTTACAGTACAGGGTGTTACAAAATTATTATTACCTACTAGATTCACCCCAACCGAGTCTCACGTCTCACCTTTTTGAGTTCTGCCGCGCTCAGAGCTGTTTTAAATTTGGTTTAGCTCTCGTCAAAACAACGTCACGAACCGTCCGAAGCAAAACAAAGGGTTCGTAGGGTATAATGTGCGGCGCAAAACTGTGGAAACTCTTCTAAAAAATGTTGGCGAGGTACGCGAAAACCTGAAAGAGATGGAAGTGAAAACTGATCAAGGTGAAAATTTTCTCTTTGCAAACGATCCGCATTCAAACATTATTGTATTTTCCCGCAACACAAATTTGCCTGCTTTGACGAGAGCTCGATGGATACATGGATGCATGGATACATGGATGGCACATTTGACTATTGTGCTGATTTTTTTACACAATTGTTTACTATCCACGGACTTTTTAATGGACATTATGTGCCGCTCGAGTTTTGCCTGCTCCCGGATAAGAAACAATCGACGTACGCGAATTGTTTTAAAACAATTTCCAAGCTTAATAGTGGATTTCTGATCGATGACAGCTTTTTCGAAATGTTTCAGTTATTTAAATTTGATATAATAGTTACAGACTTTGAAGTGGGGCTGAGAAACGCATGTGAAATTCAATGGCCACACGCGTCTATAGAAGGATGCAGATTTCATCTGGGCCAAGCATGGTATCGATCTCTCCAAAGAAACGGTGTGGCTTCTGAATACAGAGATATGAAATCCGAAATTGGTAGATGGGCGCGACATTGCTTTGGATTAAAATTTCTAAAAGCTGGAGATGTCTTGAAAACTTATAATGATCTACTTGAGATAAAAACCTGCCGATGCTAATCTCGATATGTTTTCAGAATATCTGTTTACAAATTATGTGGGGGACAATGCGGTATTTCCTCCCAGAGTATGGGCCAAGGCGTCTTCGGATTTACTTTTGACTACAAATTGCTGTGAATCTTTTCATGCGGCTTTCAAACAGAATTTTAATTCTTCTCACCCCAACATATATCAATTTTTGAATGCGTTGAAACAGGAACAGAACAAAGTTTATATTGCTTTGAATAGTGTTGGAAAGCCACCTACACAAAGCAGAGAATCTAAAAACAAACAGAAAACTTTTGAGGCACTGCTTCAAAAATACAACCTGAGAAATATCGCGGTTGCAGTTTATAAAATCAGTCTCGTTGTACAGTCAAGTAATGTTTAAGTCAATAATAACTAATTTTTTAAAAACGATTTCAAAATTTATTAATAATTACAACTTTTATGGCAATTCCAGAACAATAACAATTAAAAACTAAACTAAACTACGCAATTACAATGAATCTTACTACTATGAATCTAAAAGGAAGACTGCTGCTTTTCTGAAGAGTTGACTTTATTATTTTGTTTGACCTCCTATCAAAGATAGTCATATTCCAGGAAAATAATTTTATATTATACTTGTGTGAAATGCAGAATTGCAGTTCACCACATTGTCACACATGTAATTAGGATATACTGTGAAATTATAAATTTATAATAATTAATTTAATGGTAGAATATAACTAGTCACACCAAATGTTAAGAATTTCTTTTCTTTTGTTTTTTTCAAATTATTTTATGTAACCTGATTATAATAAATACCTACTTTTAATAAATTAAAAAGTTTTATGTTTATTATTAATAATTTTAATACTCAAATGGGGGGGGGGGTCAGGTGAAATCTCACCGGATCTCGTTGAAAGGGTCAATGAAAATTTTACGTCAACTTTGTAATTACGAGAATGTACATTATTATAACATATATATTATTTTGTATTAAAATATGTAAAATAAATTTTATTATTTAAAAATTAAAGGGTAAATTTCAAATGAGGGGGAGGTAATCTCTCCACATCTTTCCAATAAGGAGGGAGGTAAAAACATAGACGTCCCCAAACAAATATCGTTGTTGCAATTTGTAAAATCAGTCTCCTTTCAGTCGACAACCTACATTTTAAGAACCGCGAGGGATTTAGGTTATAATAATATTATACATATTATTATTAATAATATTTTAGGTTGTAACGCTTTTCTTTGATTTTGAATAATTAGTTTTATGTGATGTGATTATAATAAATACTTTTAAATTTTTTTTGTTATTTATATATAAAAATTATTATCTAAAAATTTAATAAATTTTAACTGATAATAATAATGTTTTTCTTAAATAAATTTAATTGCTGTATCACCATGTACTTCGTATTAATCAAATTAGTGGAAATCTTTTTGCTTGGAGGGCAGTTTACATCATTTTGTTCGGAGGGCAGTAACTGGGATTACTGACTACCTTTTTGTTAGGAGGGCAGTTTACACTTTTTTAATTTTCCGTTTTTAGGGGATTAGGGCAGTTTACATACACCCGGTAATAATTTGTTTTAGTATTTCTGCTATAACATTATTTCTAGCAAAGAAAAATGCAACGCAATACATATAAATAAAATAAATAACAAACAAGCAATCAACAAAACAATAGCAAACAACCAAAAGACACACGGCACAAACTTCACCTAATGATGCACTACACCGTTCAGGAGATCCCAGCGATTCTTAAACGAATTAACCGATGGGGCAGCCACTACATCGTCAGTGAGACCATTCCAGACATGGAACACACGATTAGATAGAAAATGCTCCCTGGCTCTAGTTTTGAAATTCTCGCGAAGTAACTTCAGATGGTGCCCACGCAGCCGACTATCCGTATTGAGGATGAAGAGGCGTGACATATCCAACGGAAACATGTTGTTGATGGCTCTAAAAGTTATAATGAGGTCGCCTCTAAGACGCCGATGTTCCAGTGACGTCAGATCGAGAATGCGCAGGCGTTCCTCATAAGTTGGTCTACCATGGTAAGAAAAAGCCAGTCGCGTTGCCGACCTCTGCACAGACTCCAGCATAGCGACGTCGCGCACTAATTCAGCACTCCACACCGGACCAGCAAACTCAAGATGCGGACGAACGTATGTCACAAAGAGCTTCCTAACCACAGAGGGACTGGGCCTCTCAAAGCACTTCGAAAGAAGATACACCATTGTCTTTGCCTTGCTGCAGACCCTGCTTATGTGACTACTCCACGAAAGGTCACTCGTTATTGTCACCCCGAGATCGTTGTGCGACTCAACAACTCTCAGCTTCAGACCGTCGATCACGTAATCCAACCGCGGATTATTTCTGCCCAGATGCATAACAACGCACTTATCAATGTTCAGTGGGATTAGCCACTCGGAGCACCATTGCAACACTTTATTTAAATCGTTCTGCAGTGTTACGGTTTGCTTTTCTTTTATTTTTAAATAAAATTTCGCAAACCTAACAAGCAATAAATTACACCTTTCCTGTCGCTTGCTATCGTTAATGGTCTCAAATTCCAACGGGCGAGATAGCGCGAACCATTTCCAAGCAAGTCTATGCAAGATTCCGCCAAAACATTGGGAGTGGGAATTTAACTAGAAGAATTGCTCGAAGCAACAGTCTACCGGAGTCTACCCTGGAGCGCGGGCGGACCAATGTGGTCGCGTTAGCTCCTTGGTGGGTAGAACCGATTGTGACTTTGAGTTACCGTATACGCAAGTACCGAATACCGCTTACCGTGCAAGTATGCGTAAATATAGTGCTACGCACAATCATCGTGATACCGTTTACCGCGCAAGTGCGTAATTTTAGTGCCGCATAATTACCGAATACCGCTTATCGCGCAAGTATGCGTGAGTAGAGTTTACGCGTAATTACCGTGTTTATGTTCCCGCGAGTATTGGTGACGCATAATCCTTTTGTCGTGAAGTCACGATTTCCATATGCGCCAATTACCTTATCTTAGATTAAAGGATAAGGAATATTTAATTAATAAATAGTGTCATGTTAGTGACGCAGCCAAGGTTTGTCGAGCCAAGGTCGACCACGCACCAAGTCATCTTTAAGACGAGTGCGAATTATATTTCGAGGGGTTTATTTCCGAAATAATGAGTACGTTACATCTTGAAGAGATGATACCAATTTTATGAGTTTAATAATTCAAATTACCGCATCATTCCGTTAAATGCCGATTCTGTCTACATCTTTGCAATACTTCCGTCTTTTCTAATGCCAACTCTGACGAGCATCTTTGTCAATTACCATCCGGTCAAGGTGTTTCCAGGCCAGCTTAAGTAGTGAGTAATGTATTATCTTTAAAGTGACTTAGATATAGTAGTGCGTCATTAGTGTACGTCAATTGCATATCGAAGGATCCTAGAATTTGGGCCGGATAATTACCACAGCGTTTATACCAGGTTTTATCAGCGGCTACCAATTCGCCTGTAGCGATCCAAATATCGATGCCGTATTTTACAGGTAGAAGTGAAAATTATACCGTTTTCTGTTATTAATTTTTGTACCGAACATTTTTAACTTTAAGTCATAATGCATGCAAGGTGTCGACACTATCTCGTAGCATTTAAGTATTTTACTGTAACTGCCGATTTCGCCGAACATCGATTCAAGATTAAATTTTATATTTTGTTTTACATTGTGTTTAATTGTCTTATGTATTTCTTTTCAGAGGTATTTATTTGTAAAGTGAGCTTACCGACACACTTGACCGTCATATGAGATTGGATTGATACTCGTAGTGATTTATCCAATTACGGTTTAGTTTCCCGCCTCACGACCGAGGAAGTTTTGATGCAAGCTGAGCAGCCGGAAATCCCTTTTTTTTTAAATTCAAGTTTTTCTAAGCAAATTTTTATTTTCAATTATTTTTCATTTAATTTACTTTTCAAGAAAAGACCTACGTATCAGCAGGATATCGTGGGAAGAATTTGGATTATTGTAAATCTTAGTATCGTCGGCGTAAGAGAAAGTTATGGATGAAGTGAGAGATGGTAAATCAGCACAGTAGATGAGGAACAGCAGAGGTCCAAGCACGGATCCCTGAGGGACACCACTAAGAACAGAAGCATTGGTGGAGAAAGTCTGTCCAACTCGTACTTTAAAGGATCGGTCACTGAGAAATGCATCCAACCACTGAAGCAAATCACCTTGAATGCCAAAATGTCTCAACTTCTTCAGGAGTCTTCTTCTAGGCACCCTATCAAAAGCTCTACAGAAATCCAAATAAATTATATCTATCGGGTTTTTTCGATCAAGGCTAGAGCTCCAGTCGTTCAAACACCTCAGCATGTTGGTAATAACAGATCGCCCCAGCAAAAATCCATGCTGTGACTCGGGTATAACATTGTTGTCGATAAAAAACCATATCATGTCCTCGGCGATAATAGTCTCCATCAATTTTGCCACTATAGGAGTTAGGCTGATCGGTCGATAATTGTCGGCGTCGAACTTGTTATCCTTCTTAAAAATTGGAGTGACGGAGGCAAGACGCCACATATCCGGAAGCGCGTGGTCGGCCAAGGAATTCTTCATAATTTCAGAAAGAGGCAAAGAAACCACCTCCCGACAACGCTTCAAGAGGCGGGTCGAAATGCCATCCAAACCGGGAGATGTCTCATTCTTTAGCTTATCAATGCACTCTCCGATCCGCTCCGGTGAAAAATAAACCGTTGAGAGCGACTCAGAAACACCGGGACAGCTTATTGGCGGCAACTGCCCATCAGGCTCAACCACGAACGATGACACGAATCTTTCACAAAGGAGATCGGCAGTCTCAAGATCATCGCCGCAAACAGTACCATCCGGTCGCGTTAGTCGCGGAATAGTAACCCTAGAAGACAGTGCAGATCTGACGTATTTGTAAAACTTTTTAGAACTGCCCTCCATAATGATATTTTCTTCGTAGTTTCTTCTCGCTGTCGAAAGTTTTGCACTGAGACTAATTGAAAAACTTCGGTGAAGTGCAAAATTCTCTGGCGTTCTGTTGCGGGTGTATCTTTGCCACAAGTGTCGCTTCCTCTTAATAAGTTCTCTTAGCTCTGCCGCAATCCAAGGCTTTCTGGGATTATATGATACAACTCTCTGATATGAGTGGGCAGCGATGGAGGAATCAACCACCTCCTGAAACCTCAGCCATTGATTATTAACAAAAAGATTAGCCAATGTGTCAACGCCATCAAGCTCTGATGCCACGCGCTGAAGATTCGTAAAGCTTTTGGAAATCGAAACATTATTTCGAGGCTGTAGAGTAATCTGCAATCTTGACGACAAAACAACATGGTCAGACTTCCCAAGCGGAGGATGGTATTCGATGTCAGACAGCAAGTTGTCATCGTTCGTCATAATCAAGTCAAGAACCGAAGGCTCTTGGCCCACTCGATATCGCGTGCATTGCCTAATCATCTGATTCAGATTTGAATTGTGAATCATGTTATTAAAAAGCGCCGTTGAATCAGTAGCATCGTCTCTAAAGGGCTGATTTAATTCGGCCAATCTTGGCAGGTTAAAGTCACCCATCACAATAACATTGGAACGCGATGACGAAAGCAATCGCTCTCTTTCAGAGATAAGAAACACATCATCAACAATCTCAGTATCAGGGGGGCGGTACAGTGCCAGAACAATCAAGCTAAATTCACGCTGCGTAATCTTAAGAACAACAGATTCAATTCCCGGGCAGTCAAACCGCTGAGGCTCAATGTTGAAAGAAGAAAAAGAAGATGCATTCACATACAAGCAGACACCGCCGCCCCTAGATCCACGATCACATCTGTATAAATTAAAGCCAGGGATCTTGATAAGCGAATCGGGAATCTCCGGTCTCAGCCAGGTTTCGGTGACACAAAAAATAGCAGGAACAAGATGACAGATAAAAGATTTAAACTCGTTAAACTTGGCCATGAGAGAAGCAAGGTTCGTATACAAAAGGAGACAATCAAACAAACAGTTTCCCGTTAGTTTTTTTGACTAACTATAGTTGGGGTACCCCTAATATATCTAATCGTAAGGTTCTTCTCGCCGTCATGCGACCGCCTCTTCAACTCCCCCCTGAGCCACCCCAGATGCTCCTGCTGTTGCTTAGTTTTATCGTCAGTGATCATAACTGACGAAAATCTTGTACGGGGCAGCCTACTCTTGTTCTGCAAAATTCTTCTTGCAGAATGCTCAGCATCAAAGACAACCTTCAACAGACGGGACCTACCAGACGCATGGTTGGTATCCACTCTACCCAAGCGAATCACTCGCATAGGAGCGGGGATCGGATCAACACCCTCAGAAACAGAAATTTCAGCTATAATATCCTGCACGTATTTTTCATCATCAACACGACGATCCGTCGCAGATTCTTTCTTCGACTCAGGTACTTCATGAATTATGATGTTTTTGGTACGTTCAAGACGTTCCAGAGCCTCACTTGCAACATCTTCGAAAAAATCAGGATTCACAGCAGGGGCAACACATCTGCTTTCAAGCGGGTCGACTTTGTTCACAAGGTCAGTAATCATATTAAGGAGTCCATCCAACCTGGCATTATTCGCCTCGTAGTGTTTCTTCAACTCCTTAAACTCGTTAAAATTACCATTACAGCCCTTACACAATACCTTTAGGCATTGCACTTTGTTGCGAGTCAATCTTTTGCCATCGTCCTCCGAAAAGCCACAGCATTCAAAATGAATAAAGCCTCCACAACCATCGCAAGTAATTTTAGCTGTCTTGGAAGCGATTTCCACCTCGCAATTAACGCAGGCCGACATATTGACAGCAACGCGATCGAAGGTCGTGCAGGGACAATGATAAGATGGAAAGTAATACGTTATTAAGTAAATGTGGATAAAGGAGCAGGGCCCACCAGGAAAAATTATATTATCAGGCAAATAGCACACTATTAATTACTTACAGTGAAAAAACTGGTCAAAAACTCGCGTAAAAACCGCCAAAATTAACAACTTTTAGCACAAACAAAATAACCGCACTATGCGCAATACTTATCACATCACAATTCAAATTATATTCAAATTATATTCAACAAAATTATATAATACAACAGCGCCCACCACCACTTTTTTACCTCCCCCCCCCCCCCAAAAAATCCAGGCGCTATCAGCTTTATTTTTAAACGGTAGATCACTTTTCACATCGTCCCTTAATGGCGGTCAAAATCAACTGTCCGCGTCTCGTTGCTAACCTCCACGCGCAGGTCTCGGTTAACCAGCAAAATTCCTCTCTCAGTTCGCGAAAGAAACGCTAGGTGACGCCACGTGACGGTAAACAAATAAAAATAAAACTAAAGGTGCGGTTAAACTTAACTAATTCGATAAATATAATACAGAAAATACAAAGATGTCAAAATGACATCACAAAACTTGTAGAGCCCTGCATTAATTATTATTTTAAATTTGAAAATGTTGTACATTATTTTAACCTAAAATTTTATAAACACCATTTTTAGATGACCAATACTTTCCAATTTAAATCTTAATATTTTAGGGACTATTATTGGTCTTCATAATTTCGTTGAAATGGTACTTATTCCTGATATTTTATTATTATTTATTATTATAATCAAATATTAATTATTGTTATTTATTACTCCTATTATTAACGTTATACCACTTACTCTATAATTTGAATTTCTTTTTGTTTAATATTGTATCAATTTGCAATAATATACTCCCTGGCTGGGTGGATTAACCCAGTCGGGACACAGGGAAAAAAAATATTCATATTTGTGGGTGGGCAAATTATACATATGTCATGTTCATGTATGGTCAAAATACATAATTCGTTATTAGTCAATTCACATGTAGGATAGTATGCATACGATTCGTAATATCAAATATACAGAGCAATTCAGAATTCGAGTCAACTGTCAACTTTATACAAAATGCTCCGCTATCCTCCGCTTCGGGCGCTAAGCGCCGTTCTCTGGAAATGAATGTAGTCAGTTATTTTGTGATAATCTTCTCTCCTGCAATTTGATGCAACACAATCACATTAGAAACATATACGGAGTAATGCTGGACTTGGTCTTTTCGAATCACAGTGATATTGAGATTGTCAACTGTCGTGACATTACAAGAATTGAATGTGATTCATACCACCCGTTACTATTGATGGAACAGCACGGTATATATCAGTCCTACTACTTTATCTTGGGGGAACGATTTTCATTATAGTTTCAAATCATGCGATTACGATTCAATTAATGCAGAACTATTCTTGGTGGACTGGTCATTGTTGACTGTGATTGAGTCTATTGATGAGTGCGTCGATCTATTTTATAAAATACTGTTTTCTATCATAAATAAGCATGTAAAAAGTCGCACTAGATCGAGAAACCTGTTTCCTGTTTGGTTCTCTTCAAAAACAAAATCTCTTATTTTTGAAAAAAAGATGGCTCATAAGTCATATAAATGTATCCGCTCTGTTGATAGTTATGATGTATTTTCTAATTTGAGACGTGACGCTAAGGAAAGTATTGCTGCTGACCGGAGCGTATATTTGGATGGTGTACAACAAGATGTCGTAACTAATCCGAAAAACTTCTGGAAATTCATTGATTCCCAGAAGAAAACCAACGATATACCAAATCTCTTGAAATTTGGTGAGGTGATGGTAAGTCGATCTCAAACTTGTTTGCTGACTATTTGAAATTAGTATACACTTGTGACAAGGCTCAGCATGGTCCTTTAATGTAGGGTAGTCTTATAAATGACTCAATTTCAAATATAGTAATAACAGAAGATAACATTTTGTCTAAAATAAAATCCCTTAAACTTTCAAATTCTTGTGGGTTCGATAAGATTTCTTCCGTATTTATTAAAAATTGCCCATATCTAGCTTATTGGCTATTGGCCGTTATTTTTCGAAAGTCTCTTACTGTCGGTCGTTTTCCTAACCAGTGGAAGACCTCTAAAGTGATTCCAGTATTGAAGGTAGGCAATCAGTGTGACGTCAGCAATTATCGAGCGATTTGTATTACATCTGCATTTTCTAAGATTTTTGAATCAATTGTTATTGACGCCTTGGTTCTTCACACTAACAACGCTGTGATTAGCAATCAACATGGATTCGTTTCTGGACAATCCACATGTACCAATCTGTTAAGTTTCACTAGCTTCATTACTTCTGCTTTGGAGGATGGAGATGCGGTGGACTGCATTTATACTGATCTAGCTAAGGCATTTGATCAAATTCCCGTAAATATTCTACCAGAGAAATGGAAAAATTATATTCAGTTTTACATCCATTGCTATCCTGGTTAAAATCTTTCTTAAGTGAGCGTTCACAGCTAGTGGTGGTGAATGGGCACGTATCTTTTGATTTTGATGTCACTTCTGGAGTTGGGCAAGGTTCCAATTCTGTACTAATTATATTGTATATTAATGACATACAGTCGGTTATCAGATATTCAGAATTCCTACTGTTTGCAGACGATATGAAAATATTCAAAGTGATTTCATCTAATAACGACTCCGTGCTGCTTCAGGGTGATATTGATAGATTTCACGACTGGTGCAACAAGAATGGTCTGAAATTGAACATCAACAAATGTAAAGCCATGAAATTCACTAGAAAGAGAGATAACCTACTTTTCTCTTACAACATCAATGACCAACTACTAGACAATGTGTCTTCTTTAAGGATTTGGGAATTGTCCTTGATTCATCCCTCTCCTACACCTTTCATCTTGACTCAATAATTTCTAGAGCTAACAGGATGCTAGGCTTTGTAAGCAGATCCACACATGAATTTTCTGACACTTATGTCACTAGTTTTGATATATTCCGCTTTCGTGAGATCCATTCTGGAATATTGTACCACGGTGTGGTGTCCTACATACGTTACCCATATTAATCGAATTGAGGGGATTCAGAGGAAATTTATCAGAATGTTATGCTTTAAAAAACAAATAAATTATAGTTCCGAAAATTACAGTGACTTATTGGGTTACTTAGGTATGAAATCACTATCTGCAAGAAGATCTATCTCTGATTTTATGTTACTGTTCAAAATACTTAACAGTTTTATGAACTGTGCAAATTTGCTGTCTTTGTTCGGAATCAAAACTCCTGTTAGGAACCTGAGAGAAAATTTAATTCTCAGTGAAAAATTTCATAGGTCCGTCTTTGGATAACATTCTGCAGTAGCCAGAATGTGCCGTTTGGCTAATTCTCTCAGCCGACAACACGATGACTTAGACATGTTTGCGGACAATATTAAAAGGTTTAAGTAGTTGTTGATGGAACATTTATAAACGTTTTTCATGTATACTACATGTTATTGGTATTTGCCGTTAATAAAGTTATTATTATTATTAAATATCTTAAGCGGCCGAGTTTACCTCTTAATAATCTTATGGATTAAAACTAATCTTTAATCCGTCGGGATTAAAATAGCTTAAGCGGACGAGTTTACCTCTGCCCGCCAGAGCAAACATGCCGATAATTACAGTTAAGCAGATTATCCTATAATCTGCGGAGATTACTAAATAAAATTACTATAAAAGGCAAACAAGTTTAGGAAATTAGTATATAACAGCATTTAAAAGTAGACCAAAATGAACATGTCAATCGAAAACGAGAATCCAATCACACCCGAAGAGGAAGAGTGCGGTATTTGCTTGCAAACAATCGAAGAAACTCAAATCGCATACCCTGAATCCTGCGAAAATCATGTGTTTTGTTTCAAGTGTTTAAAATCTTGGGCAAGATACAATCGTATTTGTCCATTAGATCGAAAACCTTTCCAAAAGGTAATTGTTTACAACTTGGATACCGATATAGAAACTATAGCGTATTGTTCGCGACCAATTAAATTTTGGAGCTATATATGTTTTTCCTTTAATTCGTACATGAATGCTGAAAATCAGGAAAATCAGAATTTTGGCAATGGTCTTGAATGTCGTTTAAAAGCCTTGAGATGTATACAAAAAGAAATACAAGAGTGTTTCGATGCTGAGGAGCATATATTTACTTTTCATGATGATAATAATAATTACATGGATGAGAAAAAGATCTCTGAATACCTTAATGATATAACGCGCTCTATTACTGAGTCCTATACAGAATGAATTAATTCTACTGTAGATTGAAATAACAGTGGTAATCCATGAAAAACTGTTTGGGTATAATATATGGGCAAATAAAAAAGTTTAATTTTATAAATTTATTTTAAATATCAAATAAACGAGAAAAATTCAGCATAGGTTTGAATTTTTGATCAATTAATTTTTAATAATTTATATCTCATAATTTATTTATTACCTTCCGCCGTAAAGAAAAATTTGAATATTACTGTACGCCACGTGTGATGTTTATGTGGTATGGAAAACATTGAGTTTTGTGTTTAAAATTGGCACTGACACAGCTTACTTTATTCAGTTTGAAGAAAAAGTTATTTTTTAATAATAAATTAAGTTTCAGTTGAAAAGAAAGGGTAAATTGAAACTTTCATTTTCATCTTAAAGTTAAGAACTTTGTAAAATTTACTAATGTATTTTCTTAACCTGCTTAATTTGACAAGAAACAATTTTTTTATTTTGTAAGACTCCCAAAGTTTGCGCTTGATGGGGTTGTTTTCTTTGTGTAGTAATTTCACGTTTTCTATGTTGATGGCGTGTTTCCTCATTCTCAGGTGTTTTCCAACTTGTGATTTTGTTTCTTCCCTTAGGTGTTCTGCGATCCCTGTTTTTAATCTTCTATATATTGTCGTGAAACGAAAGTCGATCATATTTAAAATTAGAACGCGGCCATTTGATTTATTTATGTGATGCAAATTAGGTAAAATTATTCAAAGGTAAATAACAGCTGATTTTGTATTGTTACTTAAACACATTTTTTCACACAATTTTACCATTTTATTTTGTAACCATCAGTGTTTGTTTCGTGCTACGAAGATCTAAAATAATAACAGTGAATTTCGAAACATCGTGTATGTTTTTTAAGAACGTACGAAAGTTTAGTTTTCTTAAGGTTGAAGCAGGGTCTCTCCGCATACGCCGAGGAGGACAAAGACGTGTTTTACAAGCCGGGCTTTTTGAAGCCACCCTGAGTGCAGTTTTTCACTAATTTCTGGGTGAAATTTGTGAAACTAACGACGAGTGTGATATTTTTGAGACGACGACCAAATTTGGGGTTGAATGACCTTCCTAGAAAGATACAAGCGTATAATTGTAAAAATTTGTCAAAGAACGCCTTGAGGACGCCATTTTGAAAAATAACGAGAAATTTTCTAATTCATCTGAATATTACTTACCTCGATGAAATTTGAGGACGAGGAACTTCAAATATTATTAAAGTTCATTTACGACAACCGTTTGAATAATCGTGGCTGCGATTTGGAAGGAGATTTTATGAAAAACCAAGTTTTGTACGGCAGGAACTGTGAACGCACGGGAGTACACCTTCGGAATACGCTAGCTTTAGGCAGCTTAGCAACTACTGGAGAGGGCGATTACGTCATCGACAACAGAGGCGTGCAAGGTATCGTTTACTTAAGATTAAAAGATAGTGAAAATAAAAAAACATTTAATTTAATTTTTATGAACATTCAATTTTTATTTTGTATAAATTTAAAACACATAATCACACTAGAGTGGCAAATAATCACAAAATTAAGCGATCCGAAGTTAATAGTAAATGTAATTTTGATATCAATTGCCATCGACACTTTACACCTGATTTTATCTAGCTACGAGTTTGTTCGACATTATTATTTGCCTTTGAATAAACCATTGTTTTCGTTGTCAATAAGAGTTTTACTAACGACTCAGGGGATAAATAAGATCGACAAGAACCTACAAACTGAGAGTCTCATCTCCCGACGAAAATCTGGCAAGCCGGAGCATAATTTAGAGTTTGTATGTGAATTCAACAAAAATACACAACAATATATATGGCGTTGCAGTCCCTGCATGGTGTTTTGTAAACTCAGCTACTGTTCTTTATATCTTCTTTTGTTTTTGTGTTGCATAGTATTTCTTTTAGCGTGTTGTTGGTTTTTCTTGCTTTAGTTATTCTATTAAATTAATGCAACAAAACTGTCGTGATACTTTGTTACTCGATATCAAACATAATACATTTTTTCTAGATAATTTTGATAAAGCAAAAAAAAGTTGAGGCTAGCCGAATTGACATCTGACTTACAAACCGAGTCGGAAGACGATAGCAGAAATAAAAGAAAACGTGGCATTCCATGATGTTTAAATAGCGTAAGTGATTGTGACGACGATTCTTCAATAAGTAACGACGACGAGAGCCAACCAAAGAAAAGAAGAATCACTATGAAAACTTTACTCTGCTTCGGCCATCACCTATTGTAGCACCATCAACATCGTTTGTGTTAAATTCGTCACCACCGTATGTGCCAAACCGAACAGAGGAGTTACCATATTCAACGAACTCATTCGTTCAAAGAACACCAACAGTAGAAACAAATATTTTAAATACACCAGGTAAAGTTAATATTACTTTATCATGTTACAACATGGAAAAGTGCTTTAATTTTTGTCTGTTGTTTTTTTTAATAAGTCAATTTAAATACCTAACTCTTCTTCTGAAAATAAGAGAGCAGAATAAACAAATTTTATTTTTTACATACATTTTAACAAATGTATTTGATGGCACTTTGAATTACTGTACAAATTTTTTTACCCGTTATTTTCTCTTTTGAAAAACAAGACACAAAATAGGTTGATACCGTGACTATTTCCTAAAGTTAGTAGAAAGTCATCTATCTACACGATTTACAGCTTCAACCAAAATTTGCCACTGTAGATTTTGAACTTTCAATACACGCTAGCTTAAAATACGTTTGGGAAAATATTACATTAATTGGCTGTAGATTCCATTTAGACCAGTCTTGGTATAGGAACAGTCTTGGTAAGGAAGGTATAGAAATTTGTATTATCCGGAGCATATAAAGATTCTTCCTCACAGACTGGAAATTGACTGCGTTATTGTTTTGGTTTGCAATATTTAAGTCCAAATGAAGACGATGCAGTCATCCCGAAGGGTGTACCGTTATTCGTTGCGGAAAATTCGTCGCATGCGACAATTCGGCGCAGGGACAATTTGTCGCAGTAGAGAATTCGTCATATGAAACGATTTCCTCGCCACTAAATTCGCCAAATGTAACTGAGAGTTGCCAAAATGTCACTTCAATTTGTTACCTTCTGTTTTCTGTTATACAGGGTGCCCGTTTTTCGAGCTTCACCATGTGGGGATTTTATACCAACTTAATATTTTATTATATTTAAATTAATATTTTATCTTGTATATTATAATAAATTAAAAAGGTTTATTTATTTCAAATTAAAGAACCGATCAAAGAAGAAAAAACATTTATTATAATAATTAACAGTTCACTTCGACAATGGTGCTTGAATATATGGAAAGTGAGAAAGGCCGCCAGTTATTATTATTTAACGGCTATATTTATAGATGAGAAAGAAGCATAGAATCGCGTGGAAAAGTGATTTGGAAATGTGTCGAATACCACAAGTCGCGTTGTTCGGGGCGTATTCACACCATCGGTGAAGAAGTTGTAAAAGACGCTAGCCACAATCATGTTGCTGAAGCAGTAGATATTGAAGTTCGGAATGCACTAACAAGAGCAACAGAAATATTGCAACAGAAACAGGGTGGAAACAGGTTCTGCAATAAAAAAAAACCGTTCAACGTGCACGCGTGGAAAAAGAAGCCGTGCCTGCAAATCCTATGTCATTGCAGGAATTAGTCTTTCCACAAGAATTAACCATCACGTCTTCTGGAGAACCGTTTTTATTACATGATAGTGGACCCAGTGAAGACAGAATTTTAGTTATTTCTACTGAGGCGAACCTTGAATTTATGTTGAATTTGAAATGTTGAAAACGTTCACCACTGTACCACAATTGTTTGCTCAATTGTATACGTGGCGTGCAATACAGCAATGTAATTCCAACCATATATGCCTTGCTGCCGAACAAGTTTCAAGATAGTTATAGTCGTTTATTTTGAATTATAAAAATGTTAAAGCCTGAGGTTCAACCCATTCTATTCGACTTCGAAATGAATTCGAAAATATTGCGATAGGAGGATGCTTTTCTACTTTACTCAAAGCATTATGAAGACATAATTTATACAACAAAGGAGACTGCAAGTTCGTTATACTCAAGATGCAGATTTTGCGTTGAATTTGAGACTACTTGCAGCTTTGGCGTTTGTGCCGGAGAACGGCGTCGTTGAATCACTTCAAGTATTATTAGACAGCGAATTTTACATACAAAATAAAGACATTTTGACGCCATTAATAAATTATTTTGAAGATACTTGGATAGGTCGATCAGGCAGAAGAGGAAGAAGGTGTCCTCTATTATTTCCAATAAAGATATGGAATTGTTACGAAGCGGTCGCGCAAAATACTCCGCATACCAACAGCATGGCCCAACGGCTTTTCTTCAATAATCAACGTCGCCCATCCTAGCATATGGAAATTTGTCAAGAAAGTTTGAATGAGCTGAAAATAGAAAAATTTCTAACTGGAATTGAAGTGCACCGAAAAAAAAGTACAAAGGCACTGCCTCACGAATAGCAGTTGTGGTTGAAGATTATCAAAACAGACCAATTTTGGATTATCTACGAGGAATTGCGCATAATTTTAAATTACAAATATAATTTATATTTTTTATTTTATTGTTTATTGTTGATTATATTTTTCGTTGTTGTTTATTGCTTATTAATAAAGTTTTTTACTTTTGTGAACAAAAGAGAAGAGGAAAGTACAATCAATTGCGACCAATAAAAGAAGTTTGGGATCAATTTATTTTGAATTAGATATTTATTTGTCGGGTTTGAAAGACCATATCAAAAGAGTTATGAAATATTTCAAATATTATCATTTCCCAGCAGCTAATTATAAACAAGCTGATAGGTCAAAATTGAAACTTCCCCAAGATGTTCGGTGGAATACCCTGGCAAATTGTTTTCAGTCGTATTTGCATAATTGCCATATTCTGTCAAAAGTATGTACCGAAAATATCGCAGCGATTGAACCCAATATATCTACAACGGTGTTATGTCTGCCCTGAGATTCGGACTATTCAATTAAGATAATGTTGTACCAACTGTAATATTATATTTATTGTATATAAAAGAGTAAACTTGTAATAATAAAGCACATTTTATTCAATACTTCAATTCTACAATTCAATATACATACATTTAACAATCTATATTTACACATACACAACAAATAGGCGACGACGATACAATTCGAACCTACATGATCTAAATTACATAGTTCCAATATTTCAAGTAATTCAAGAAAATGGCTACTACATCAGAACTAGTAATGCAGCAAATGACAACAATATTGTCGAATATTCAATTTACATCGGTCTATGGGTCTATGGAGGAACCAGTTCTAGAAATTGACTGTAAAACATCAATTAAAGAAGAACAATTGAAAGGTCCACTCGAGGAAGTACAAGTTGTGAAGAATAATTTCAATGATTGCTTAATTACAAAAGAAAAGCAATGTTTCAATTCAATGAATGCTAGGTTTCAGTGTAAGTACAAAAACTCGGAAAAATCCAGTTTGCTAGGATTACGAAAAGAGAAGAGACGGCCATATATGTCTCAAACCAAACGAAAGAAGTCTAGGGGTATGGTGTACAAAAATACGAAGAACTCCAGTTTCATTGATTTACGGAAGAGGAAGATATGGCTGTTTATGGGCCAACGTTTACAAAAGAAAGCTAAAAACTCAGAGCATAGTGGAATGCAGACGGGCAGAAAGAAATACGATGGTCTGCTTAGAGAAGAAAAAAGTTATCAACACTCCTCTGGCAGAACCAATAATTACAGATCTTAATTCAAGAGCAATGCAGGCGGGAAGAAAGAAATACGATGGTCTGCTTAGAAAAGAAAGAAAGTTATCAGCACTACTCTTGGCAGAACCAATAATTACAGATCTTTTTTGTTCGTCTGTATAAATGTTTATGTCACCATATATCTCTCGAACGTTTATAAGTAGCGACGTACTTTTTTGACAGGATGTCATGTCATGTCATGTTCTTTTAAAAATAAAATTGAAAATTTTTAAAACCTTTGACTGTAAAAAAAATTCCAAAATTAAAAATTAACAATAAAAGCACTGTTCCATTTAAAAGGGAACAAATAATTTTTTCTTCTTTACTCAACAACATAGACTCTCGGGACACTTAACTCGAAAAATTAACTTTAACTAACCCCCCCCCCCACTACAAAATTTAAGTTGTTTTGTTTTTAAACATTTAATTTTTAAACGAAACATTTACCAACTTAACAGTTGAAATAAAAGTTGGTAACCAACTTAACAGTTGGTAATTAAATTTAATTTCTTATCTACTATATATGAATATAGTATAGATCACAGTATTTTTTTTTTAAATTAATAGAAATTCTTTAAATTCGAGTATCCTGGTTGTTTTCGTGTGAAGAAATAATTATACTAGATTGTTTGAAAAATGCCACTGTCATACGTTTTAAGTGAAAAGGATAAAAACAAACTATCCGTTAACGGTCATTTGTACGTGAAAGATAAGAGTACGGAGGATAAAATTTTTTGGAAGTGCGAAAAATTTTCCACTTTCAAATGTCACGCCCGTTTGCATACGAAAAACGACGAAATTGTAAAGTATATTAGAGAACACAATCACGCAGGCGATGCAGCATGTATTACAGCGGCAAAGGTTGTCAATGAAATGAGAGATCAAGCAAAAAATTCGCAAGATGGCGCGCACCGCATCGTGGCAGAGAGCACAATCAATCTTTCTGCAGCTGCTGCTGCTAAAATTCCAACATCTAATTCAATGAAACGCACAATTCGGCGATTACGTCAAAAACTTGAAGCAGCTCCGGCTAATCCGACAACCCGACGGGAACTGATTATTCCAGATGAATTTTCGACAACAATTGAAAGTAACGAACGGTTTTTGCTTTTTGATAGTGGCGCTGAAGACGATCGAATATTAATTTTTGGCACTAGAAAAAATCTTCAACTGATAACGAATTCGGCTCATTGGTATGCCGACGGAACTTTCAAAGTCGTTCCCGAATTGTTTGAACAGTTGTATACAATTCATGGAGTGAAGTACAACAACGTTATTCCAGCAATTTATGCCTTGCTGCCAAATAAATCAGAAGCTACTTACATACGTTTTTTCTCAGTTTTGAGACAGTTAGAGCCTCTCCTGGCTCCTCAGTCGATTATGACAGACTTTGAAATGGCGGCTATCAACGCTTTTAATGTCGAATTTCCAGAAGCTCAGAAGCGCGGTTGTTTTTTTCACTTTTCTCAATGCATTTACCGAAAAATTCAAGCCCACGGATTGCAGCATCAGTACGAAACTGACGAAAATTTCGCATTTAAATTACATATGTTACCCGCTCTAGCATTTGTACCACAAGCGGATGTCGTCGAAGCGTTCAATGAGTTATCTGAAAATGGCGACTTCCCACGGGAAGCTCAGCCAGTTCTTGATTATTTCGAAGATACTTGGATTGGTCGTCCCGACCGTCGTCAACGTCGTCGTGCACCTATTTTCCCATTTTCCATTTGGAATTGTTACGATGCTACCATTAACAATTTGCCAAAAACGAACAACAGTTGCGAAGGATGGCATCGCAGTTTCGTGGAACTTATTGGTGCAAATCATCCGACGATTTGGAAATTCATAAAAAGTCTCCAACTGGAGCAAAGTAGAAATGAAGCTGTGATTGAGCAATACATTGCCGGTCAGCAGCCCCCGTTGAGAAAAAAGAAATACCGTGATGTCGCCGAACGCACTGCTCGTATTGTCAATCGGTATGGCACAATCGATTTGCTTGATTACCTGCGTGGCTTAGCACACAACTATAATTTTTGATGTGTTATTATTTTTTGTTATTGTTATTATTATTTTGTTATTTTTGTTATATTTATTGTTATTATAATTTTTTTAAGTTTTTTTTTTCTATTTAAATTATATTATCCGGCGAGCAATTGTCCTATGCGAACAATGAGGCGAATAAATTGTCCTATGCAAACAATTATCCGGCGAATAATTGACCTATTCGAACAATTGTCCGGCGAATAATTGTCCGGCAAACAATCGTCCGGCGAACAATTGTCCGGATACCCTTAAGGGTGCTTATGAGTTGGTACATCGATTTACCGACCAACAAAGGTCGATGTTAATCGAAACAATAGTGAATTATTACTCAACAAGAAAATTAGGTTTATCAATTAAAGAAAACGATAAAATTGTTGAAGAAATTGTGGAAATGTTTCCCACAGAAAGATCGGTAAGAATTGAAAACAAATTATTTTATATTTTTTCTAGAGCCTTTATAGCGGGAATGGGAACAATCGAGGTAGAATTTACAACAAATATCAAAACTTGAAGAAGAAGTGGAAGCCACTTAACGATATTTTAAACTGTAATAATTCGAGTCCCACCACTCCTAAATCCAACAAGAGGAAATATGGAGAACTTGGTAAGCAGCACAACGTAACTAGTTTTGTTTTTATTAAAATGTAATTGTTTTATAGTCGCAGAAGAAAATGCAGATGAATTGCTAAGGTTAATTAAATTTAGCCGTCTAACTGCCGAAGAGTTTGATAGATGTTGGCAAGCATATCGGGAATATCGCCTGCTTGATATGGAAAACTTGTCATTAAATGAGATATTCAAGAAATGGCCACAGTACACATCTCCTAAGGGAGATCGATTAGTAAGCATATATCATTTTTACAGTAAATTTGTAAGGACCTACTTATTTTATTTTCTCTCAGATTTCAATAGACTTTGATGGGCTCAACTTAGAAAAAGATGGCAGTGGTCTTTTGGACGGGTGGAACTTGACAACAGAAGCCATGTCAAAAATTTTAGAGAACCATTTGAAGGACGGTACTGTAAAAAAGCAAATGACGATTCTTCAAAATTCTTTCTTACAAGAAAGTATGTATTTAATTAAATTCGTATTGGTATAAAATAAATTTTTACAATTTTTTTTTATAGACTGTAGAGATTCTACACTGTTCTGGGCTTTGCATGCGTTATTACCACCAACTGCCAAGAAAGTCAACCTCAACGCAACTGGGAAGAAGTCGACTTCTAAATATACTATAGCAGATTCCCAAGATTCGTTTGTGTATTTGGTTAGTTGTACGCAGGAAGTCGATGAACATATTGCTCATTTGAAAACATTGGAGGACCCCGTACAACCATTTATAATATGCGTTGGAAGCAACATTTCCAATATTAATGATATTATTGTGTTCTTCCACGATCACAAATTTATTTTTAATACTTTCCTTAAAGCTGTGGATACTTGCTTTAAAATTTTTTATGTTTTTCAGGTAGAGTTTCCGAATGCATCGAAAGTTAGTAGTTTGGAATTTTTTGGCACACTTCTACTATAAAACCGAGTATGAAAGCTATCCGCGGCTAGAAGAAGTGGTGGACTTATTAAAAAATGTTAATAATAGTAGTTGAATGTTAAATTATTTTCATTCAAAATCATTTTTTTTGCTATTGTTTTGTTAAATGTATAATAAAAAATTAGTAATAAATAAAAGAAATATTTTTTATTTTTCGAGTAATTGTTACCTCCTATTGAATACCGTTGGTAATGATGCAATTGATTGAAAAGTAAATTACTTTTGCGTTAATAATACAAACATATTCATAAATATTACCACTTTTGCATTATTAATAAGACAAATATATTTGTAAATATTACCACATTGTAATTATTAATAGTAGAAATATATTCGTTAATACTACAAATCTATTCGTAAATATTACCACATTTTGATTATTAATATTACAAATACATTCGTTAATATTACAAACTTATTCGTAATTGTTACCACTTTTGTGTTGTTAATCTATATATATAAAAATGGATGTATGTATGTATGTATGTATGTATGTTCCTTATAGACTCCTAGACCGCTTGACCAATCTTTATGAAATTTGGTGTATAAGCTAATTACGATGCTGCGAAGAAGATAGGCTACTTTAAAACGGCTTTCAACAAACTTTAATAAAATATGTGGCAAATAGTGCCTATTCATCTGATCAACAGATCGACGGATCAACGGATAATTGGATTAATTTCCCTATATAGGACATTACCCTTTCAGTACAAATGTAAAAGTTTCTGTGAACATAGAGACTACTTTGTTAGATTGTTAAACTCATCTTAGATAAAATACATTCAATGCCACCAAAAAAAGCAGCTGTTGGAAATAAATCATCAAAGGCTAAGAAACTCAGGGAAAAAAGAGCTGCTGAAACGGAGGAAGAACGTGAAGCTCGGCTTTCACAAAACCGCAATAGAGCTTCAACGTCTAGAGCTGCTGAAATGGAGGAAGAACGTGAAGTATATAAAAGAGCTTGTGTGTATGTTTGTTCGCTATACACTTCTAGACCCTTCGACCGATTTCAACCAAATTTGGAACACATACTCAGTAGGACTTGAAAAATGTTTTAGTGCAAGAAAATGTTAAAAAAGTTGAAGGAAAAGTGACCGATTAACGAGATTCCCGTAATTTCCCCCCCCCCCCCAAAAAGGTGCATTTCGCCAGTCTACCCCCAAATTTCGAATTTTGGATCCAAAATAGTCTAAATCGTTTGTACCTGTTTGTACCTTCATTATTTTTGTTTGTACCCATTTTGTTTTTCAGACAAATATTTTTGTTTTATTTCAATTTAAAATCCGGGGGGAGGGGCTAAGGACATTTAGCAGAATGTCATTATTAGAAAATTTGAAATATTTCAAAATCAAAACTGGTACAAACGAAAATAAGGAAGGTACAAACGATTTAGACTATTTTGGATCCAAAATTCGAAATGGGGGGGGGCGAAATGCACCTAAAAAGGTATTTTGAGCTTCACAAATAAATCAGCAGCGGAAAGCAAGACTGGAAATCATTGGAGTACTCAGACTAAAGCAAAGCATTATATTTATAATGAGACCCCGGGCGAAGCCGGGTATCCAGCTATAATTTATATGGCAGAACGTTCGCCGAGTCACTTGGTATATTAATTCTGAGGCGGTACGATGTTCTAGAATTTTACAAATAATTTATATGGTTCAAGTTCTGAGGCGATACGAAGTTCGCCGGGTCAGCTAGTAGTACATATATATTCCTTAATATTACAGATATATTCGTAAATATTGCCACGTTTGGGTTATTAATAGTACAAATAATATATTCGTTAATACTACAAATCTATTCGTAAATATTACCACATTTTGATTATTAATATTACAAATACATTCGTTAATATTACAAACCTATTCGTAAATATACCACACTGTGATTATTAATAGTACAAATACATTCGTTAATATTACAAACTTATTCGTAATTGTTACCACTTTTGTGTTGTTAATAGTACATATATATTCCTTAATATTACAGATATATTCGTAAATATTACCACGCTTTTGTAATTAATAATACAAATATATTCGTAAATATTACAAATAATTCGTAAATATTACGAATACTACCTAAGTAATATTAACGAACTACCTGTAGTAATATTAACGCATCTTACATCGGACAAACCTGTAGTAATATTAACAACGGAATTCGTAAATATTACAGAATATTCGTAAATTTTACGAGTACTCTCTCAGTAATATTAACGAAATACCTGTAGTAATACTAACGAAGCTTACATCGGATCAAACCTGTAGTAATATTAACGACAAAATTCGTTAAATACACACCGCTTTTTTTTGAGTGAATATACATACATTTAACAATCTGTATTTACACATACACAACAAACGGTAAATGATTTAAATTTAAAAATTAACATACAAAACTATTTAGGAAAACTTAAAAAAATTTCGAAGTCATTAAACAAAGTACAAGCGGAGAAGTGTTCAATCGGGGAAGCCACCGAAATATGAATTCAATTAATGAACACATCAGATGTTTTCAATGCGGATGAATTAGAATGCTGCCAAACAAGATTTAATATGGCTATGACACCAGTTTATTATTTGGCCAACTTATTGAACCATCTATTTAGAAGCCAAAGTTTAAGTCAAAATCAACTAGAAGAAGCAATGGAATACGTGGACCAACATCATCCACACGCTATTCCATTAATTATTAAATACCAAGCAAAGGGATCGCCATTTAAGGATTATTTGTTTTCAGAACAAGTTGTGATTGATGTCAACCCATTACAATGGTGGACTTCTTTAAAAACAGCTTAAATGAAGACATTTACAATTTGTCAATTCAGCTGCATTCTGCTGGAATTGAAAGATTATTTTCAACATTTGGACTTGTCCATAGTCAACTACGTAATAGATTAGGGACAGATAAAGCATCAAAACTTGTGTCAATTATGAGAGCCTTAAATAATAATTCAACAATTTCGGAGGAAGATGAGCCCGAATAGATTTTCTTTAAATAGTGTTTTAAACAATAAAGTGTGTTTTAAACATGTTTTTTTTTTAATAGAATAAAAAACTGTTTTAAACATAAAAGAACGTTTTTTTTGTTTGAAATAAAAAAAAACATGTTTTTTTAACAACCTTGACCTGAACAAGGCTCTTCAAGCAATCGGGGGGAACAGAATCTATAACAGAGGCAACACAACAAATCTGTTTCAATACCTGAAATCAAAACATTCTGTGGCATCATACATGAATATTAGAAGTTTTGAATATTGTTTGAGAAACATGTTTGTTGATGATTCTGTTTACTTTGTCCGCGGCTGTTTATTCCTTTATTCACAGCTGACCAAATATTGTACTTGGTCGTTCCCCTATCCGCAACCCGGGGACGCGCCACGCTGCTGGTTAGGCACCAGGGACAAGAGCGAGCAATTTGCAATCACAAGCTTACACCCTGGAACGTGGAAAAATGGTGAACGCTTCACGATTATGCGTGTCATCCTTGCGCAGGGACCATGCTAATCTTCTCTGTATCGTTCCAATTTTAGTAGATGTACCGCCGAAGCGAGTACGATTAACTTCATTTGCGATTCTATTTATATAGGGAAATTTGTGAGTTGGTACTTCTTCGGATAAAAAGCTTTAAACTAAGATTACTCGTCAAATAAAGACCACTTTAAGGTGAATTATTTTTTAAAGCAAAACTTTTGTTAATTAAAATGTGAAGTGTGGTCTATAATAAAAGGTTCTTCTCTTGCACATTAAATCAGTTTACATTGAATTATACCTAAACCATGGATTCTGGATTTTAAGTGAGAGGGCAGGGAATAAACGTTACGCGCACTTAAACCACTAGATTGGGCCCATTATACTGCCTCCAATGCAGCGGCTTTCCGTCCTATCACTCCTCAAGCTAACCTGTTTCCAAGATAAACGCGAGTATTTTGGCAGGCGAAGTGTCGCTGATTATGGCCATGTCAGGCCAGAAATCCCCTAGTGTGGCACCTCTTGTTGACACTAATGATGGATAGTAACACAGCACATGTTCCGCTGTTTCGTCTGTTCTATTGCATCCCCGACATCTTGGGTTATCCACAAGTCCCAGTGTGTTTTGATGTTTGTTTAGTTTGAAGTGTCCAGTTAAAATCCCTGCAATTGCCCGTAGATTGACAGTGGACAGTTTCAAATAATATTTGAAATGTTTGCCAGAGGGTGCTTTAATCGCTGCCCTTGCTTGCCTGTATTCAGTTTCGTTTACCTATCTGCTGCAGTGCAGTACTAGGGTGTTGTTTTAGGAGGGTATCGATAGTTTTGACAGCTGGCACAATCATCGGCTCCGGGCCGCAGGGAAAGCTGTTGGAACCGTTTCTTGCCAGTTCGTCCGCTTTGACGTTGCCATCGTTGCCTTGATGTCCTTCACACATGAAAGGGAAATGACATTTAAATTGGATACCACATTTAGTGTCTGAATGCATTCAAGTACCAGACCAGAAGTCACTTTCTTGTAATACCTGAGTGAATTTCAGAGAAATCAATTTTTGGGATTTTGCTTGATGGGGCAAAAATTTGAGGGTGGAGGCGCCCTCTTTGCTTGAGAGTAATAATTATTGAATTGAATGAAATTTCAATAACCGTACACAATATATATACACAATACGTACACAAAGCTAAATTTTTCAAACCGGGGAGAATGGGGGGGTATAGAATACCCTCCAGTACACCAGAGATTGTAAAATCTAAGATTTCTGATTTGAAATTCAATAACACATTTCCTTTTTTTTGCTGGGGGATATGGAATAACGGGGGTATGGACTGAAAGGTGCCCTTGTGCACGAGCAATTTCTTAAAGCAAATAATCTCGTAGTGTAATAAAAAAGTGTTACCAGCCCTTGCGGGCAAACAGAATTTTTCTCTACACGCTGGAAGAAGAACTATGTAGCTTGAAATTTAGTGTAGATGCCCAAGATGTTACAACCAGCTGATATGTTTCGGTAGCGAGGGTGTGTTTTCAAAGGTATAAACAACCACTGCAGGAAAAATTCACCAACAAAAAAAGGCCAACACTGAGATGGGAAAAGAGAAATTGTAGATACTTGTCTCTAAATTATCCGTAGTGGAGAAACATACAGAGAACAAGTAGTCTACGCCCACAATAAAAATAAAAATAAAAAGTAAAAATAATTTACTTTATTAAATTAATTTAAAAGACCACGTTTGAAATGCATCGAGCATGATAAAATGCTATCGTTGAAGCGCTTGATAATACGGTCAGTCGATGGAAAATAAAATTAAGTGAATTGAGTTATTGCAAATTATTCTTTTTAACTGCTGCTAGTAACAAAAGCAAAATATAAATAAGGTGTTAAAAAAAAAGATGTCTCCTAAAAATCAGTCCACTGGACCAACACTTACCCAAAACTTTTCTTGAACCAAGAAACACATTCACTTCCGTCTTTTCCAGCTCGAGTCCCCAACTCAACTAAAAATTAAATCACACCACCGCGCGCAACGCAGTCTAATCAGCCCAGATAACAGGAGCGCCTCGTTGTGAAATGCAAAAGAAATACATAGAACGGTGCATAACTTTGGCATCTTGGAAGAGAGTCAGTTCACGTTCGAGTGCTCCTGTTTTATTTGTGTCATTTGGAAGCATTTTTTTTGCATTTTTCTGTACATAATATAGGTATAATCTAATCTATTTTTTTATTTATTTTAGTTTATTTAGAAAGATAACAGTATAGCAGTCTAAGAACTGCGGTCATCCGATTTCTACCTTGATTTTCTTACTTGTAGATTTTCTTTCGTTACCAATGTTCCATTAGCCACCTTTTCGCAGATTCGCTTTCTAACCATCTCAAGACAAGCACCGCGCTTCTTTTTTTTTATTATGCGTTGATTATAAGGTTTTTTTATAATATGAATTTTTTATAAATGATTTTTGAATAGGTATTTTTTTTATTATTAAATCTTTATGTTGGTAATGACTTTGACGAAAAGTATTTTGCAGATTTTTCCCGTGGGAGTAAGTTAAGAAAAAGCTTAGAATTAGAATAGAATAGAATAGAATTAGAAAAAAAAAGCAAAATTAAAAATAAATATGAAATTATTTGCAATAATTAAATTCATTGATGAAGCAGATTCGCTCGATGTAGTGACTACTAATTGGATTAATTACAAAAAGTCCACTTGTATTCAAATGTCAAGACGACATTTTTAAAAAACAAATTGGTTATAGAACGAAAAGAACCAAACGAAAATTGGCTAGAATGCCCAATGCAAATAATAAATGAATTCGGTAAGCATAATCTTATTAAAATCTGGTTCAAAATTTAAAGATCTAATCATATTACATTTTCTTACTTTACAGATACCTATGAACACGCAAATAAACAGCTTTCAGTAGCGGAATTAACATCAAACATTGGTTCTGAAGTGGAAGATAAAGGTAATAGCAGTGTGAAAAGAAAAACAAAAAAGTTGAGGCTGTAGAAGAAAGCGACTCCGATGATGAACCGCCAAAGAAAATCAGGAAGAAAGTCAACAAGCTGCCGTACCCACCTCCACCTCCTATTATCGTTGCCACAACCCGACCTCAAACAGAACAAATCAATTCAGAACAATCCTGTAGCTGTAATTGTGCCGCCGATTTGGAACAACTAAAATCAAAACAAATTGAAATGTGCGATATGATGGGAGACATGTTCGAGATGTTACGAAAAATTGAAACAAACCAAAAGCAAAACCAAAATAGAGAAATAAATCAAGAATTGGTAGTCCCGAATAACGATGAAGATTTTCTTGTACTCAGCTTATTACCTACGTCGTCAATTGAAAACTTTCAACTGTTAGACAAAAGCATACTAGAACGTTCAGCAGTGAGGCAAAAAGTGGTAAGTATTGTTGTATTATTTTATGTAAAATGCATTGATTCCACAAGAGTTTTTTTTTTATTTGTATTTTTTGATAAAGTTTGAATTTATTGATATTTGATAAAAAGGCAAATGTAACAATAAATACTACTTACAAAACAATAAGTAATTTTAAGAGTGCCTAAATTTTGTGATACATCGTGTATAAAAATATAAACGGTTAAAAGTGAAACGAGGGACGAGTGTTGGTTTTTGAAGCGGCGAAGGTTGGTACGTTGGCACAAGGTGACGAGAGCGAAATGGTCGCCGAGTTTTGAATGCCGATGTAGAAATTTTTATGTCTTCGAATATTGCGTTAATCTTCATAATTTTTGAAGAACTATCAAGTGATTGGAAATTAGAAGTATCTGAAATTGAAGAATATTAAAATCAATTTGTGGTTTAAATACATGGATGATCAATGTTACCAGATGAAAAACCGGTAACGACCGCATGAAGAATAGAATTAAAATTTTGCACTTACCTGTTTAAGAAATTAATTGTCAAGAGTGGATCCAAGCAGATGTGGAATACAATCACTAATTAATGCACTTGAGGAATAATCAAGTATTAATTTTTCTTAAAATCGTATTATTTGTAGATGCTATTTATTTAATATCAATTCAACAACACATGTGTGAGAGGCAAACCTGGTGTAATGAACTACTGTTGGGCATCTGTCGGACTGTCGCCAAGATCTCGAGAGTCAGCTAACGTGGCCTAATCCAGTGGCGTACTAAACTTTGATTAAAAATTGGTAATTACAAAATTTTCGTTTTAAAAATTAAAAACTTTATTTGTCACATTTATAAAAGTAAATTTCTTTGTGCTTCACATGATCATACACGGCGCAGTTATCAATCAAGTTCAGATAAGGACTTTGATTTTCACTAAATATAATTTGATTGGTAATTATTGCATCACTTTTACACACCTAAGAGCCTTATTAGAGAATTATTGTTCTCATCACAAGTATCAATATTTAGTAAAGTTTATAAATTTATTTACTCTGTGGAATTGGTATATTTTATTTGTGCATAACCTGCATCCCAAAATTGTTCAGATAAGCCACTTTGAATCCACCCTGAGAAGTCTAAGCTCTCCGATTTGTAAAGCCGTAGAGATTAATGATTGTTCGTCGTTGGCTATTCAATAAAATAAAAAAATATCATTACAGTATATAATACATTATATAATGTAACATGTTGATTGCATCAATTAATAAGAAATAAATATTTTATTGCAGGTAAAAGCATTGAAATGCGTCTGGAGTCTCCAAAAAATATTACCATAACAAAACATGATAATAATGGCCAATATTGGCATAATGGAGTAGATGCATGTCTGCAGAAATGTTTTGAAGGTATAATGAGCGATAAAATCCCTGCGGAAATTTTATTAAATTTTAATATGGACGGAAGTGTGAATTTTGGCCCATTGTTACGGTTTGTTTTTCTTTTATTTTTTAAATAAAATCACGCAAATCTAACAAGTCATAAATTAGACCTTTTCTGTTACTTGTTATTGTTAACGATCACACATGGTAAGATATCGCAAGCATTCCATGCAAGTTGAAACAATTCCTTGCACGTTTGAATATTTAAGTCCAGAGAGAGGGAAAATAAGCCGAGAGCAACGGCTGGAAATGGTGGTGAGGAGTTCTACCCCAGGCGTCGGCTAAGACGGTCGCGTATGCGCGCCTGGAAGTGTGGACAAGATATCTTGAGTAATAGATTACGTTTTATGACGCGCTGTTATGCGCAAGCACCGAATACCGCTTACCGTGCAAGTATGCGTAAATATAGTGCTACGCACAATCATCGTGATACCGTTTACCGCGCAAGTATGCGTGAGTAGAGTTTACGCGTAATTACCGTGTTTATGTTCCCGCGAGTATTGGTGACGCATGATCCTTTTGTCGTGAAGTCACGATTTCCATGTGCGTCAATTACCTTATCTTAGATTACAGGATAAAGAATAAAAGATTACCTTTAGTGTCATGTTTAGTGACGCAGCCAAGGCTTGTCGAGCCAAGGTCGACCACGCAACAAGTCATCTTTAAGAAGAGTGCGAATTATATTTCGAGGGGTTTATTTCCGAAATAATGAGTACGTTACATCTCGAGGAGATACTAAATTTATGAGTTTAATAATTCAAATTACCGCATCATTCCGTTAAATGCCGATTCTGTCTACATCTTTGCAATACTTCCGTCTTTTCTAATGCCAACTCTGACGAGCACCTTTGTCAATTACCATCAGGTCAAGGTGTCTCCAGGCCAGCTTAAGTAGTGAGTAATGTATTATCTTTAAAGCGACTTAGATATAGTAGTGCGTCATTAGTGTACGTCAATCGCATACCGAAGGATCCTAGAATTTGGTCGGATAATTACCAAGGTTTTATCAGCGGCTACCAATTCGCCTGTAGCGATTCAAATATCGATGCCGTATTTCACAGGTAGAAGTGAAAATTATACCGTTTTCTGTTATTAATTTTTGTACCGAACATTTTTAACTTTAAGTCATAATGCATGCAAGGTGTCGACACTATCTCGTAGCATTTAAGTATTATTACTGTAACTGCCGATTTCGCAGAAACATCGATTCAACATTAAATTTTATATTTATTGTCGTTTATTATGTTCTATGTCGTCCGGCAAGATGGCGGATGATGTGTTGCTTGATGTCGAGAGTGATGTAATTGGTGAACAGAGAGTAAAATGTTGTGCAAAACCATGTGCGGTGTACGTATGCGTGGTATGTCTTTCTGTGTACCACAAAAGTTGTGCCAAAAAGTTTACTAAAATCGAGTATATAGGAGAAAATAAAGTGATTTGTTGCGATAAGAAAAGTGAGGTTACGGTAGAAGATGATGGTGAAACGAAGTACCAACAGATGGAAAACAAATTCCTAAGAGAAATTTTAGAAGAAGTAAAAGACAAAAATAAAGTTCTTCAAATGAATAACGATTTGTTATTGCAAAGAATAGAAACACTGGAGAAACAATTAAAGATGGCTTTGGAAAATTTAAATGATGCGGAGTGTCCGGACTTGAACAAAATGAGCAAGAAAAAAACTCAAAATGAAGAGGTGATTAATGAAAGGAAGACACAATATACCCAGATTCTACGGAGACAGCAGATTCCACCAGTGATTTCTGATTTACCGATTGGAACAAACGTAAAACATAACCCTGAATTACCACCAACAACGAGCGAAAATGTAAACACTAGTAATGTCCAACAATATGACAATTTTTCATATGCGGGGGCATTAAGGGGAAGACAAAATAATGGAGAGCGAACAAACGAAAATATTCCGGAGATAAGAAATAATACAAATGAAAATTATCGCTATCAACAAAATATAAACAAACAGTTTATAAATCGAAAGGCACCAGTGAAAAATATAGGTACTGGAATAAGAAGTGAAAATACACAAGGTTTTATGGGTACAAGACGAAGAGTGTGGCTATACCTGTATAGGGTAGCACGAACAGCTACTTCTAAACTGATAACTGAATATTTGGTAAATGAAAAGAGCTTACAAGAAGATGATGTTCAAGTGCACGAAATGCCGAGTGAACAAAACAACAAGAAGCGATTTGTGGTAACTGGTCCCCTCGAAAGAAAAGATGAAATGTACAAACCAGAATTCTGGCCAGAAGGAATTGGAATAAAAAGGTTTGACTTCCAAAAACATAGAAACTTCTTAAATAACATAAATTTTTCGTAAGCCACACACAAGATACAAAATGAAAAACACAAGAAGAAACAAAAAAATTTAGTATTATTCATCAAAATGTGCAATCCATAGGAAACTCGGTGATGGGACTTGAAGTTATGTTGCAGGAAAATCAAGATTGTAAAATTCTTTGTATAACAGAGCACTGGAAAACTGCAAAACAACTAAGTAACTACGGATTAAGCGGATACAATCTGGTCTCGTGCTACTGCAGAGAGGAAGATCAACATGGTGGTGTCGCGATTTTTGTTAATAATAATATTACATGCAAAGAGAGAAAAGACATTTCGATTCGATCAAAAATGGGTGAATTTGAGTGCACAGGTGTTGAATGTTACATAAACAAAATTAAACTAGTGTGTGTGGCAGTATACAGAACTGGTAGAGTAAATGTGTTTTTGAATGAGATTAATGAAATCTTAAATGCATTAATACAAGAAGATTCTATAATTGTTATAGCAGGTGACTTTAATATTAATATGAATGTCTGCAATAAAGATATGGAAGATATGATGTCAATAATGAATTCGTACAACATCCATCAAACAGTATTTGAAAATACACGTGAAACCACAATTTAGTCAACATGCATAGATAATATTTTTACAAATTTTGAAGGCCGCTATGATGTGGCTGTCTTGAACGCCCATATATCTGATCACTATGCGCAAAAATTATCTATGGAGATTAAGTCTAAACAAAGTGCTCCGGAAAGCAAAAGAATATTATCTACGGAAAACAAGAAGAATTTCGTTGAAATGCTGAGTGCAGAATCGTGGGAATCCATTTACTACATTGATGACGAAGAGGTAAATGATCAATTTGAGAAATTTATGCAAATATTTTCAAGATGTTTTAAAGAAAGTTTTCCAAAAAGAAAAGTCGTGCACAATAAAAAAAGATCGCAAATAGAAACAAGTAATCCACAAATAAAAGAATGTAAGAAGAAATTGGATGCTATGCTGGTTATAAGTCGATTTGACAGTAGATACAAAAAACTCTACAACGACACAAAAAAAGAATACAATAAACTTTTAACTAATTGTAAAAAGCAAAAATTTGATGATGCAATAAATAAATCTGATAACAAGACCAAGGCATTATGGAATGTGGTGAACTCAATCAGAAACTGTAACAAAAGTAAGGACATAGCAATAGAGGGAAATCCTTTACAAGTAGCAAATGATATGAACAAGCACATGATAGAGGCAACAAGTAATCTAGTCCAAGACGGGAAACTTGATATCGTTAACCAACTGGGCATAAAGATAGAAAATTCCTAATCCTAAAAAAATCCCTACCAGCGTGATTAAATCTATCTTCTATCTATCTATCTATCTATCTTCTATCTATCTATCTATATAAAAATGGATGTATGTATGTAGGTATGTATGTATTGCTATGTTATCAGCTAGTAAGTAGAGGAGGGACATTTTTTTTCTGATCATCACTCGAAATCCTCCTCGTGAAGATTTGATTACGTTCTAGTTTGACGCCCTTTTTGAAGCTTCACCGCAGGTCAAAGTTGGTTGGTGAACCGATTGACTAAAAAGATATTTATTATAAGTAAATGTACCTAATGTTGGCATTTAAATTTACCCTCTGTTGTTGGTGATGTTTTTTTTATTTTTATCACATTTAAAATTGTTGGTTTTTCGATTGGAGTTTATTTAGTTAATGAATAACCATTTGTTTGAATATTTGAATTTGCCGCCAAGAGAAGGTTGGTGGAAAATTAAATTATATGAAGATAAAAATGGGATAGTGATAATAAAAAATGGCGGATCAGAAAATAAAGAGTAGTAAAAATTTCCTTTTTTTGTATTGAGGCTAGAAATATAATAAGTAAGAGAATTTAATTTGGAAATTTAATAGAAGATAATTTGACTTACCACCAAGAGAAACTAATATTAAAAAACTATAAGATTTAAAAAGCGTTCGAATGAATTTCTTTGTATGGTCGACAATTCGCGGAGATAAGAAGTTAACACCGACAACCACATGGATGGAATGAGAACAATAGTAACAAGCAACAGGAACAGTGGCGTATCTTCACCGACAATAGAAAAAAAACAGTGACTTACTCGAGTAAGGATAAATTTTATTTTAATAAATTTTAAAAACAATTATCTGCGTAAAAGATTACAGAGGTTTATTTAATCAAAATGATAAGTTTGGGGTTTTTTTTGTTTGTTATAAATCACAAAAGAATTATGTTATTTAATTGTGATAACTAAATAAACTATTTTTGACGAACCACATGTTTCTGTTCATAAATTGTACTTCAAAGCATCAATGATCGAGGGTAGACGAGTCACTGTGTCTTTAGCCGGAGTTGTCAATCGTATTGACTTGGAGGGAAGCTTTCTATAATTAAAATAAAATAAAAGTATTATTCATTATTATTTCTTAATTTGCATACTTCAATTCATGAGGAGTATTAAGAGGATAGAAAGGAAATTAATTCGCCCCGTTTCACACTGGTAGAAATGCACAATCTAGCTGTGCAAAAGTCAAAATATAAGTTTTGATAAATTTTACAATTTTCAACTATTTCCTCTAAAACATGAATCAATGGTATCTAAAACAATAATATAAAAAGTCTAGACTCTCTGGTTGAGGTGTAATATGATACAAAAAGCCGGCGATGACAACGATAACATTTTTATTAATATAGTAGTCTGATTTTCTGCATGATATAAACTCATTGTTGTTCAAGTTAAATAGTTAATTTTGTGTTTTAAAACAATGAATACTTTTCCTACAGGTATATACTTATTTTTGATAATTTTGGTTAAATAATACTATCAGTCTAATAAAGGTATTATTGATATAAAGTTAGAGTATATTATTATATAAAATTTTAAACGATTTGAGTTTTTAATTTAATAAAAACTATATTTATCCACGTATATCCAGGTTGAATCATTTACTGATAAAATTATTACACTTTTAGTATTCGAGTAAATCAAAAATTAACAGCAAAAATCTGCAAGTAAATAAAATATTTAATAATTTCAGACACTGTGTCAATATCTCGAAGAGAGTTGTTTGTTGTTTAATAATTATATTATTTAGATATTAAGTAAATATAAGTAAAATTATTAGTAATTACCATATGCAATTATTAATTATTTACCAGCAATGTAATTTGGAAGTATTAAATTTAATAATTTGCTTTAAAAGTAAACTTATTGTTCAGATAGACTTTTGCACAGCTAGATTATGCATTTCTACCAGTGTGCGTTTATGCTCTAATAAAATAAATATTCAAATATTCAAAATTACGTAGCAGTATGTATGTTCCTTATGGACTCCTAGACCGCTTGACCAATCTTTATGAAATTTGGTGTATAAGCTAATTACGATGCTGCGAAGAAGATAGGCTACTTTAGAACGGCTTTCAACAAACTTTAATAAAATATGTGGCAAATAGTGCCTATTCATCGGATCAACAGATCGACGGATCAACGGATAATTGGATTAATTTCCCTATATAGGACATTACCCTTTCAGTACAAATGTAAAAGTTTCTGTGAATATTAGATAAAATAGCTTGTGTGTATGTTTGTTCGCTATACACTTCTAGACCCTTCGACCGATTTCAACCAAATTTGGAACACATACTCAGTAGGACTTGGAAAATGTTTTAGTGCAAGAAAATGTTAAAAAAGTTGAAGGGAAATTGACCGATTAACGAGATTCCCGTAATTCCCCCCCCCCAAAAAAAGGTGCATTTCGCCACCCTACCCCCAAATTTCGAATTTTGGATCCAAAATAGTCTAAATCGTTTGTACCTTCATTATTTTTGTTTGTACCTATTTTGTTTTTCAGACAAATATTTTTGTTTTATTTCAATTTTAAATCCGGGGGGGGGGGGGCTAAGGACAGAATGTCATTATTAGAAAATTTGAAATATTTCAAAATCAAAACTAATACAAACGGAAATAAGGAAGGTACAAACGATTTAGACTATTTTGGATCAAAAATTCAAAATGAGGGGGGTGGTTGCGGAAATGCCCATTTTAGATATTTCAAAATATATGAAAAACAAAATAGGTACAAACGAAAATAAGGAAGGTACAAACGATTTAGACTATTCTAGATTCAAAATTCGAAATGGGGGGGGGAGGCTGGCGAAATGCCCATTTTAGATATGATATTTCGAAATATATGAAAAACAAAATAGGTACAAGCGAAAATAAGGAAGGTACAAACGAGGTACAAACGATTTAGACTATTTTGGATCCAAAATTCGAAATGGGGGGGGGGATGGCGAAATGCACCTAAAAAGGTATTTTGAGCTTCACAAATAAAACAGCAGCGGAAAGCAAGACTGGAAATCATTGGAGTACTCAGACTAAAGCAAAGCATTATATTTATAATGAGACCCCGGGCGAAGCCGGGTATACAGCTAGAATAGAAACATCGCATGAAGTTACCAACATGGAATATTTATATGACCACGTAATTCGCATTTCCCAAAAGTTACTATTATTGACTATTACTGACTATTCTATGGTCAACCAAATTTGATCGAGGTAACAATCATCAGTGGCAAATTCAAAGGGGAAGATGTGTTGATTCCCCGCATACCGATGATTACCAACGATTTACCATTCCAGTTCAAGCGGCTTCAATTCCCCTTGCGTCTTGCCTTCGCGATTACAATCAACAAAGCACAAGGGCAATCATTAACTATTGCGGGCTTGAATTTGGAGAATTCGTGTTTTTCACACGGCCAATTGTATGTTGCTTGCTCCCGAGTTGGCACACCCAAAAATTAGTACATTTATTCATCGAATGGAACTACCAAAAATATTGTGTATCCTTTAGCATTGCGATAAAATAATAATAGACAACGTCCGTTGGGTCAGCTATGATAAATATATCTACAGAGTGTACCTAAATATTGTTACTTTGGTTTAAATAAATATATAAATTTTTCATCCATTCTACCCGTTTTAATTCTTTTTCAGAATGTTGCTGCACGAAGTCCAAGAGCCTAGATCAAAATACTTCAGGCATAAACAAAGCGTTTTATTTTTAATAACACCCCGAGTGAAGCCGGGTATCCATAACTATATATAGATAGACAAAAGAAAAACCAAAATTACTGTTTTGTTGTGTGTACGCATTGCTGAAGTCCGTTCGTATGAAACAAACGAGTAACGGAAAGCAAGATTGGAAAACGTTCGAGTACGTAGACTAATGCAAAGTATTTTATTTTTAAGGAGACCCCGGGCGAAGCCGGGTATCCAGCTATAATTTATATGGCAGAACGTTCACCGAGTCACTCGGTATATTAATTCTGAGGCGGTACGATGTTCTAGAATTTTACAAATAATTTATATGGTTCAAGTTCTGAGGCGATACGAAGTTCGCCGGGTCAGCTAGTAAAATATAAAATGAATAAAAAAAATTGTGTTTTTTCAATTGACAATATTGTTTTCAGTACATAATTTATTTCTTAGTTTAATAGACTACAAAAAAGAGTATTACAAAAATTATTATCTACACACTAACACTTGCCCACCGTTCTTCAACTAAAGCAGTGTTAATGCATAGTTTACTGGCAGTGCTGCAGTCGGTCAATAGAACTTTTAAAACTTGCTTCTCTTTGTTCAAACTGCAAATTTTCGCACATAACGTTTTTTGGTTTACCATTTCGGCAAACCTGTCGATGGCTTCGCTTGACCATCGTGTATCTGGTTCACGTGGAGCGATTCCAACCAGCGTTGTTCTGATGGCTTGTTGAGGAAGGTAAGCAAATCTCTCGTACATATAGTACAACTGGGTTTGGTCCATTGAACAAAAGTTGCCATAGTCAAAACAAAAAATGTTAACTTTGCCTTCTTCCTTCCCAATTCTTGCAATAAACGCGCGACAGTATTTGAAACCAATTAAAGCCACACACGGCAATCCTTCCGTTAATTCTTCAAACGGAATCTTCCTTTGGGGGATTCTTCCTTCAAAGGTTTCGTGCATTTCTTGCGTTAATTTTTTCAAATCACCTTGACAATCGTCCAAAGTTGCCCAAAGCTTAGATGGATTAAATAAATCAGAAACCCGCAGTGAAATTTCATTTTTTTCTTTAAAATTGCTTATTTCAAATTGTGTTGGTATGTCCATTACCAACTTCACAATATTTGGTCGATTTTCACTTTCTGACGTTTCAATTGCACTGAGTGGATCATTAAACTGTATTTGGGGTTCGTAACGCTCTAAATGTTTTGATGATTTACTACTCGAATTTTCTTCTGTAGCAAATTGCTGTCGAACTAAAGCGTCACCAATGCTTTCATCATTTTGATCGTCGATCAAAATAACCTTCAAAATGTTATTCTTTCTATCTATCTTGACGATCTTCGCGGTCAATTCCTTGAATTCACCTACCATCGTAGAAAATTCTTGGATTGCTTCATGAGACCATTTCGGTTTGATAGACCGAATACCGGCCAATTTAGTCTTAATTACCTGTTGAGGCAAATACGCAAATTTATTTAACAAATAATATAATTTTCGCGAATCGATTAGTGACACCGTTCCGTAATCGATGAAGAGAATTTCAACTTGATTCCGTTCTTTGTAAAATTTTCTCACCAAAGCACGATTAAATTCGCCTTCGTATAAAGCTATACAGAACATATTTAGGCTAACATCTTCTTCGGAAATTTTCAACTTCTGAGATTGCTCTTCATCGAAATATACCTCTTGGATGAAGTACATCAAGTCAGCCACATCTAAGAGTCCTTCCTTTAAAATTACCCAAAATTGAGTGGGATTCCGCACGGCTCCAACATGAACTATAATTTCGTCTCCTTTTTTCGTTGAGTCCGGAAGAAACTGTTGGGGAATGGAATAGTTGAGTTTAACATTAGAGTCAGTTTTTTCAATATATCTTGAACTTTGTTGGTTGTAACGATATTGTTCCATTTTATTAATTATTGTAGTAGAATAACACAGTTAGATGATACTTTTTCTTTTTAATTTTTTAATTTATATTTTTTCATTTCATTTAACAATTTATATATTAAATAAAATAATATAATGTGTATATGTTACCAACCACAGGATTAAATATTTGTTTACTGGCTTCCAGAGACGGCGGCTTGTGATACTTTGAAAAGAATAAGGGTCTTTCCAAGTTTTTTTCTGTTTTAGAAAAGTTCTACCTCAGTGGTTTGCCAATGTCCGCCGAGGGAAGACGGTTAAAATAAAAATTTTTGCCCCACGCGGGTTTGAACCGGAGATGTTGGTTTAGCAGCCGACGAATTTAAAACGCATCATAAAAACTATCAAAGAATTTTATAATTTCATTTATCCAAGAATTGAACTTACATTTAAAATTTACATAATATTTATGGACCATTTCGTGCATTCTCTAAAAATGTACTCCTACTTTTTGGATACTCTGTATATTTGTGTAATTAACATTTTGAAATTAAACACGCCAATTCTAATTTTCATCTATAAATTTTAGTGACAATAAAACAAGATTCTTTCCTTGTTTTTCAATTTTTACCTAGCGCCTACAGACGTAATAATGTTATTATTATATACAAGTTGTCCAGAATCCTCACTGCTTCACTACTTTTCAATTGTGACTTTATTGTTTTGTTTTATCTGGTTCAAACAATTTCCAACAGATGGGGTTATTAAATTATTTATTGATTTTTACAAATAAATCGATGTAGTACTGTGGCCATTTGAAGGTAGACAGTGAAAGAATTCTTTATGTCCCGAGTCACAGGTTCTTGTCAAATCAGGATCATTTGTTAGGTTTATGGTTTCAAATTTGAGTATACAATGTGGTGCAAAATAAAACTACAACTTGAAAGAAATATACAAAATATACTAAAAATTTTAAATAAATATTTGTATATAATTTTTGATATTACAAGAATGTCAGAAGGCCATAGGTCTAATATTGAGGGTGGAGGCTAAAAACAACGACTTTCTAATTTTAGTTTCTTACGTCTTGTTTTCAAACTCTCATTGTCCGGCCTGGAACCAAACACCTTTTTCTTGTAATTCCTTCTATTGTTTTCAAATTACCTGCACTGGCTTCAGTCAATTAATTAATGTGTTTTATGGGAGGGGAGGTGACGCCTTCATAAAAATTCCATTCTGAGAGCATTTTTCAAGACTATTTAATGATTTATCAATAATAAACCATCAAACTGGATGATTTTCAACCTATCGAACTTAGTAATCGTTCCAGAGATGTTTAATGTGTTATGTGTGGTTTCATATTCTGGAATTTAAAACACTGTTTGGTTTTATTCATACCCATTTGTAATTCTCAGTTGAACTAACGACCTTCGCTGCACGAAGTTTATTGATCAGTTTATGAAACGCTCTGTATATTTTTGGTGTTTTTTACCATGTGGTTGGTAGTCGGCAATAAAACCTAAATATATATATATACTAAATATATGCATATCAGTTCATCAAATAAAAAAATAATTTAGTAATAATAATAATATTTCGAAACAATGCAAACTCAAAGCTCATCCAACATTCATTATCCACCAAATGTGGTGCAATTGGGCTGCTCCATTCCAAAACAGTTTGTTTCGAAGTCTATTAACGTAGGGAACGAAATCAAAGTACATGTTAGTGACTTACGAAATCCTTCTCGATTTTGGGTGATCTTGAAATCAGGACTTCTTGATGTTACCGATTTAATGTACTACATTCAAGAAGTATATTTCGACGAAGGTCAATCCAAACACTTGAAAATTTTTGAGCAAGACATTACACGAGGAATGTTCTGCGTTGCTCTTTATGAAGGCGAATATAATCGTGGCTTAGTGAAAAAAATAATTCCAAAATGTCATCAAGTCGAAATTGAATTTGTGGATTACGGAACCGTGGCACTCGTCAATTCGAGCAACGTATACTTCTTGTTAGAGAAGTTTTCGTTTCTACCCCAACAAGCAATTAAGGCAAAATTGGCAGATGTCCGACCACATGAAGAAACCTGGTCTGGTGAAGAGATACAAAATTTTTCGACGATGGTCAGCCAATTCAAAGAGCTGACCGCTAAAATTGTTCGCATTGATCGGACCAACAAAATTTTGCGAGTGGTTTTGACAGACGATGGAAGTAACAAAAACATTGGTGATGCTTTAAGCAAAAATAAATTTCCACAAGATAAAGATTCAAACAATGCCACGGTAGAAGACTTAAAGCCTTGCGAACTCGATGTTGTAAGATCAGGGGAATTTATTCGTAAGCAGTTCATTTCAAATGACACGGAAGAGCAAGACGAACTGGAAGTTTGTGTAGCCGAAATATATAACCCTTCAAAATTTTGGCTGATCTCCAAAGATGGATTTAAAGATTTAACGGTTTTAATGGACAAGCTGTATTATACTTACGCGGAAAAAGCTGCATCCATGAAGATTCCAGAAGAAGAACTAAAGGAAGGGATGTATTGTGTTGCCTTGTTTGAAGGCGAATACTCTAGGGCCTTGATTAGGAAAATAAGGACCTACGAACATCAAACCGAAATTTTTTGCATGGATTTCGGCACGGTATCGACCGTCGATTCGAGGGAACTTCTATTTCTATTACGAGAATTTATGTATCTTCCCCAACAGGCTGTCGAGGCAAGATTAGCTGGAATCCGTCCACTCGGAGCCAATTGGTCTACGGAATCGATCCAAAAATTTTCAGAGATGGTTTGGAACTACAAAATAGTGAAAGCTAAATTTAATCGTATTGATTGGTACAAAAGAGTTGTGGACATCACTTTGGTCGATGAAAGCACCGATACTTGTATCAACACTGCGTTGGTGGAAAATAACCTGGCAATAATTAACAACACTTTTGCTGGATTAGAACATGTAAGTATTCAAAATTCAATTAACCAGTCTAATGTAATTAAAGTAAAATAATTTTTTCCTTCAGTTTGATTTCAGCAAGATCCAGGAAAAGAAAGAGATTGTGCTATTCGTATTAGAAATTCTGAATCCTTCTGATTTTTGGGTTACTCTAAGCGAGAGTTATGAATACTTGCAAAAATTAACGCGAGAGTTGCATGTTACATACAGCAGAGAAGCTGTCAAAACTAAGATTCCAGAAAGCCAATTAAAAGATGGAATGCTTTGTGTAGCTTTGAATGGTCCCAAATTTTGTCGCGCCTCTATTAGAGAAGTTAGGATGGAAAACCATGAAGCTGATATCTTCTTTTTTGATTATGGCAAGAACTGCACCGTGGATTTAGCTCACTTGCACTTCATGTACGATAGGTTTTCTCGTGTTCCTCGACAGGCTTTCAAAGCAACACTGACTGGTATTGTTCCACTTGAACCAGAATCAAGTTGGTCAAGTGTAGCTACCAGAAGGTTTTCGGAAATAGTCAAGGAAAAGCCTTTGACTGCAAAAATATCGTCTTGGGACCCTGCGAATGAAATTTTAAAAGTTTTATTAATTGACAACAGCGCCGACAACAGGATCTGTATTAACGATATTTTAATCCAGGAGAAATTGGCAAGTTTAGACTTTTAATGGAGTAGACCTAAAATGTACTTATATTTAAATAAAAAATCATAATCAACTTGGTTTATTTTTTCCTGACATTTTTGTACTTAAATTGTTAGAGTGAACAAGAAAAATACTTTTCTTTTGCAATTGGTATGCCTTACACAGTTTTTTCCAGTTGTTTAAGTCTATTCCGCTGATGATGGGCATGTGTTACATCTGCTAGATTTCCTTTTGCATATCTCCATTATAAGGCGATTTTCCAATACGTAAGCAAAACTAGCACGGTATTTTGATTATGGTGGTGGCCATTAGCAAAAATTTTATCTTTCTAGAATAATCTTAATTTAAGTTTAATATCCTTAATAGTAGGTTATTAAAAAGAATTAAAAGCACCAGGATAACTTCACAAAATGCTGATATCGCTTTATCATCCACACAGAAGTTAAACAGTAATTATTGTGAATTATTATAATATAAAAAAAATAAAATCCGGATTTATACTCCATTTATTTTGAATCCAAGTTTTTTTAATTGGAATGTACACTGCCGCTTTAAATTTGTTAATCTTGTTGTTAACTAACTAAATACGTTGTTATTCCGGCCTAGCCTAGTCAATATAAGGGGGAATATAAGGATGAAACAAACTGACTAAGCATTGATATTTATTATAATATATTAATTAATTAATTAATTATTGACTGGCGTTCCGCCCTTTATGTCATGAAACTTTCTACGATCTTAGAAAATTGTCAAAACTAAAAGCACCGCAAACGCGAGGTAGCTTGGTTTTTTTTTTCAATAAAAGTACGGCTTAATTATTATCAAAATTTATTACAACGCAGTTTTATCGACTGAGAGAATCCGGCCATACATATAAAAATTTCTGATGACAACGATCGATGGTAGTTAATTTGTACCGAATTACATATAAAAAAGGATATCCCACAAAAGTCTATTAAACTTTTTCCGAAACTCAATGAATCCCTTCCTATAAGAGCTTCCAAAATCATTGTAGAGCTTTCCGCTGAAGTGAATCGAACCATTCAACATCTTAGTAATAGAGGGTTCGCTAAGTTATATTAAGGGTCTCCGATTACCTACATTTTAGAGTAGACAGGAGATTACACTTTGTTACAAAACAACCATTAAAGTAATAACAAAATATCCGGCCTAATAACTTTTTCAAATGTGAAAATTACATTTTCAGCATTATTTAAATTTTTTTTAATATTTAAATTTTCTTTAAATTAGATTCCAGGCTAAGCTTATTAGGATTTAGTTGAAATTAAAGTTGCTGTATTCCGATTTGCAATTACTAACAACGAAAATGAGCTTAGGGGATATTAATTTAGAGCATAAAGAAATAAATTAAAACGATTTTCATTTTAACTGAATATTTATAAGAAAATTTATTTTAATTAATCGATGTTTTAAAAAAAGAAATTTGATGAGGCTTACAATTAAAATGTGTACAGACTGAAATTTTACAGCAGTTGCCAGTTCACATGGTATTAAAATTAAAAGCAGGTTTTTAATGTTTTATTTAAAAAAAATACATAATATAAATTAAGTGCTTTGTTAAATTTCAGATTTCAATTAAACGTACGCTCAGTGCGTGCTTTCATCAAAGAGTACTTTTTGTGATGAAACCACGTACATATGTAACGATCTTATCACACTTGAAAGACGTAAAAAGTTCTATTTCCTTTTTCTCTAATTCAAAAAGGGGGTCACTGACTTAGATTTGCAAAATTTACCGCTTTTTAAGCTTACAAGAATTGCAGCTTTTGCACGACCAAATCTCCCTATCGATTAAAACGTGAAATTTTGTTTTGAACAATTGAGTCTCAAAACAGTTCGGTTTTCTTTGAACAAAACTGAGAATGAACAGCCAGTTCCCCTCGTTTCAATCCAGCATACATTTTATTTCTTTTTTCGCATTTAACTTTCCTTACGATTAAAGACAAAGCGGTAGTTATTCGTTGGGTACATTCTGAAATAGCTAACCATTTTTTATTCGTTTTTAATAAATTTTGATAATTTTACTAGAAAGCTATCAATTTTAATCCTCGGTTCTTTATCTTCGCAATATAAACGCTTACTTTATATTCAGTGTAGATTATAAGCATAACCGTGGTTTATTGCATTAAATAGGCTCAATTCTTAGATGGAATTAAACATTTTACTTAGTGTATACTTAGTGTAGTTAATTTGCATTTTACATGAATATCTCATCCGTTTAAGTATCTTACACTCAAAGTGAAGTTGCAACATGAACATTTTCTCATTTAGGTACTTAATTTTTTCGCTCGAAAGTATTTTTAACACGAAAATGTCCCGTCTAGTCCAAGACGGAAAACTTGATATCGTTAACCAACTGGGCATAAAGATAGAAAATTCAAAGACATTGACTATAAAAACGATTACTAAAGAAGAAATAATAGAAATAGTAAAAACATTTAAAAATAAACACAGCAGTGGCATCGACGAAATCCCTACCAGCGTGATTAAATATTGCATAAACGAAATTCTGGATCCGATTTGGCATATTGTGAATAATTCGATAAAGATATATAAATTAATTATTAAGGTATAGCTAAATAAACAATAACAAGATTTATTTTTTTCCAAGCTTTCGAGGATTTATGTCCTCTTTATCAAGGTAAAATTTATTGAATGAAAGACAAAACATAGTTACGAGTAAATTATATTGACATTTGTCCGATAACTTGATCAGAAAAATTAATAAATTAAAAATGAAAGTAATTAAAATTAAATAAATTATGTGAAAAATTAATAAATCTAATAAGTTATCGTGAGTTAAGAAAAACCAGTGGTAAAAACTTAACCCCAATATGTTGGTAATGTATTAAATCAGAAGAGGGCTGTAGATGGTGCTGAGTCCTTCGATGTCGGTTTTTCTGTTCATCGAATTTTTCTCTTTTTTGATTTCGATCATTTCGTGTAATATTCTATCTTTGTAATTGGAAATGGTCTTCAGGATTGTGGTATTTCCAAAGTCAATGTTGTGGCCTTCTTCTAAAATGTGTTTGGCAACTGCCGTTGATTCAGGTTTGTTGCATCTTATTGAAGAGACGTGTCCACTAATCCTTTTCTTTAACCATTGGTTAGTTTGTCCAATGTACACTAGATTGCAGTCCTTACACTCGATCTTGTATATAACACCAGATTTCTTCTCATGTGGTATTGGGTCTTTTAGTTGTGAGGACTTAGAGTGTAAGGACTGCAAGAATTTTCTCACTTATTGCATTGCAATATATTCCCAAGATTTGATTTAGCAGTCCGAACAGATGAAAGTTTTCGCAATCATCATGATGAAGAACATCATAAATACACATCACCAATTGAAAATCTTCCAATTGATATGATAGATGATTTTCCGGTTTCCGATATATTGCATTTGATATACTTAGGTGCAATGAAGAGGCAATTAAGTGGTTGGAAAACCGGTTCGTTTAAAAATTTCGATTTGAAATGGTCTTCGAAAGACATTATTGCCATAAGTCAGTTATTAACGAATTTTAAAATGCCAAAAGAAATTCATAGAAAAGTTAGAGGACTCAATTGTATTGGAAGGGTACAGAGTACGCAACTTTCTTTCATTATATAAGCATATATTCATTCTTGAAGATTTTCTACCAAGTGATGTTTATCGACACTTCTTGAAATTATACTGCGTTATAACAATATGTTGCTCAAATTCATACAAGCGTTACTTGCATATTGCAAAAATACTTATTAACGATTATCTGGAAGAATTTATTGAAATATATGGAATACACTATGTTACTAGTAACGTACATAATTTATGCCATTTAGTTGATGAAGTAGACAAATTTGGGAATTTATATACTATCAGTGCTTAGCCATTTTAAAGTAAACTTAATCAAATTAAGAGATTAATTAAAACAGAAAATAATCCAATGCAGCAAGCTGGCAATAGATTAACTGAATTGAGTTATTTAAGAACTTATTATGGAAATGATAAACACTATCCAATTCTGGGAAAAAAATTAAACAAGAGGTACTCGAAGTGTTGCCAAATTTTACAAATTTTTTTCGTAGCGTTGAATTAGCCGATGGCTTAATATTACAAAGAGATGAGAGGAACAAATGGTTTTTAACTAAAAGTAACGAAATCGTTGCTGTTAAGTATATCACTACCACGGTTACATCATCTTCGCGATTGATTGCAATGGACGAGTTTCACTATAGTCACAGATTTCAAAAACCTTATTAGAAAGAGGGCACCTTTCTAAGCATTTTGGAAATATGTATAAGTGAGGTTTATTCATTATTTTTCGAGAAAGCGGCATTTGAAAATCGGAAATAAGTAGCTCATCGCAGGAGCACGGCATATAAACAGTTTTCATTTTTTACTTTACACCGGTACTTTTAAGAACCATAAAAATTATCAGAGAGGGGTTTAATTATATTTGACATATGCAAAACTTGTTTTTAGGGTGGATTCCCTTTGTGGAGTGCACTTTCGGATCCACCCTGTAACGAGTTTCACCTTTTTTGAGTTCCAAATTTGGCGAGTTCTGTCGGATCCACCATAAAAAATAGTTTTGTGGTTTTTATAATTAAATGAGAACAGTAAGCCCACCTAAAAGCATACGTATGGTGAACAGGAACACAGACCGGAGACGCTGCACTATAATTCATGCGAGTACAACGCAGCGATCAAAAGAGTATACTATGGCGTGCCGTTTTACTTTTTATTATAATGTTTTCAATTCTATCGTTTAAATAACAAATGTTTTAATTCTGCCAATTAAAACATTCGTTTTAGTTTGGTGTCACAATTTTTACAATTGTTTATTTTACAATACAAATTTTTACAATTGTTTATTTTTACAATACAAATTTTTACAATACATTCAATTTGAATTAAAACATTCGTTTCGAAAAGCAAACAATTGTAAAAATTTGTTCGAATTTCGACATTCAATTGAATGTTTTAATTGGGAGCCACAGTCGGTGAGCTTTTTTAGAACTACACCTCAATATACTTGACAACCATGCCGTAAAGAAGGCGTAAACTTTTCGTTATGAAGTAAACAATAAATTCCAGGTTTGTTATGTTTTGACGGTGTAAATTATATGGCGTGCCGTTTTACTTTTTAAACAAATGTAATTATCGAAGATTAGCTAAGAAAACCATTAAAACAATAAATTATTTTCGAGCTTTCGGGAACGAATGTTCCCTTTGTCAAGAATATTTATTAATATTTGTCAATATTCTTGACAAAGGGAACATTCGTTCCCGAAAGCTCGAAAATAATTTATTGTTTTATGGTTTTCTTAGCTAATCTTCGATAATTACATTTGTTTAAAACTATATAGCTAATAATTTTAATAATATTATAATAGTTTTACTTTTTATTATAATGTTTTCAATTCTATCGTTTAAATAACAAATGTTTTAATTCTGCCAATTAAAACATTCGTTTTAGTTTGGTGTCATAATTTTTACAATTGTTTTTTTTTACAATACAAATTTATACAATTGTTTATTTTTACAATACATTCAATTTTAATTAAAACATTCGTTTCGAAAAGCAAACAATTGTAAAAATTCGTTCGAATTTCGACATTCGAATTTTTTTCGAAAACAATGATTGTAAACAAATACCAAAAGAACAAATACCACCCAATTATGGGTGGAGGCATCTAGGTTACATTTCGGATACAGGGGGTTACTTTTGGTGAGCTGGGTCACGTTGTGATGCTACTTCTGCAACACTATGCCAATGCTACGCCACGATCCGCGATCCGCCGTGTATCAGATAGTGATGGCTGAGACAAGAAGTCTCGCAAGACTTGCAAAAGTCTTATCTTGTTTTAATCTTGCAATTTCTTGTCTTGCACAATGAAGTTTAATATTCCCCCCCCCCCCAATATTTTTTATTCGTTTTACTATCTTTTCCAAATATTTCTAGTAATACCCTGTCAATTGGAAATATTACAGGAGTACATTACTGCTTATAAATTTAATCACCCTTGGAAAAAAATTAAATCACAGCGATTAAATTAAAACTACAATTTTTTTTAAATCGACTATTTTGTATACAATTAGAAAACACGTAATAGATCAAAATAACACTCTAATGTCTAAAATATTATTACTGCAAAATTAACAAATTAAAAGTTTTTATTTAAAAAATGCCGTTATCTATTTCTATATTGCGGATAGGGGCTGTCCATTAATTACGTAAGGGTTTAGGGGGGGGGGGATAAGAAATCTTACGGACCCTTATATGGGGGAGGAAGGGGGTCCAACGCAGTCCTTACGTAAGGTTTTTAAACCAAAAACCATTTTCTTAAATTAAATTTAAAATTTAAAAATATTCAAAATTTAAAAATACCCAAAACTCAAAAAACAGGTTTTTAAATTTTAGATATACATACCAATAACAAAAAATGATTAATAATTTTTAATAAAAAAAATTGACCTTTCCCTAACCCTAATAAAAAGGAGTAGGGGGTCAATTAATTTTTTTTTATAATCCTTACGTAAGATGTGGGGTTGAGGGGGGGAGGTTGCCACAATCTTACGTGCCCTTACAAAGGGGGGGGGAGGTCGAAAATTACAAAAATCGTTCTTACGTAATTAATGGACGGCCCCTTAATATAATTCATCCCTTAACTACGTTTTGTTTGATTATACAATTATACTGATATTTAGTAAATTGTCAAGTAACTATTTTCTGTAGTTGAATTGATCAATGAGTTTTCTCTGGGTGCAATGAGCCAAAGCTGCATCGAAATTTTGTTCGTGTGTCGAGTGATGATTTCACTCCATTTGAAGATGGAGTCAAATCTAAATTTTCGGAAATATCTTGATTTATCATTTTGATATTTGTCAAAAAGTGTACTAGTACCTTTAGACTTATTAGTAGGAATGAATTCCTGTCTAGGTAGTTTACTTGTTTTTAAATTTCATTTCATACTTTATTATTTTTATCCAAAATTAGATACATTTCTTATAGACTGTTTAAAAATCGAATTAACACACGCCTGGCATACAAAGATTTATCCAATAACTCGTAATAATAGTTTAAAAATCTCTCTCTAACTACATACATGCGTCTTCGATTGACTTCGATCAATCTTTTGCGACAGCTGTTATTTATAATTATGAATGTTGGAATCAATGATAATTATGTTGGAATTGGAATGCATTGGTTTTCCTCTTGCTTTGCTGCAACCCCATATACACCAAGCACTCCTGGTAAAGCAACCCTTGTTTAAATAAAATACAATTTGGTATAGTATGCTCCCTAATTTATCTCTCTCATCTATAATTTACACCGTCAAAACATAACAAACCTGGAATTTGTTATTGTTTACTTCATAACGAAAAGTTTACGCCTTCTTTACGGCATGGTTGTCAAGTATATTGAGGTGTAGTTCTAAAAAAGATCACCGACTGTGGCTCCCAATTAAAACATTCAATTGAATGTCGAAATTCGAACGAATTTTTACAATTGTTTGCTTTTCGAAACGAATGTTTTAATTCAAATTGAATGTATTGTAAAAATTTGTATTGTAAAAAAAACAATTGTAAAAATTTGTATTGCAAAAAAAAACAATTGTAAAAATTGTGACACCAAAATAAAACGAATGTTTTAATTTGCAGAATTAAAACATTTGTTTGAATTTGGTGTCACAATTTTTACAATTGTTTTATTTTACAATGTTTTTAAAATCTATCGTTAAAATAACAAATGTTTTAATTCTGCAAATTAAAACATTCGTTTTATTTTCATGTCACAATTTCTACAATTGTTTTTTTTACAATACAAATTTTTACAATACATTCAATTTGAATTAAAACATTCGTTTCGAAAAGCAAACAATTGTAAAAATTCGCTCGAATTTCGACATTCAATTGAATGTTTTAATTGGGAGCCACAGTCGCACGAGAATTTTAAGAACTACACTGGAAGCATTTGGCAACTTTGTGATCAGCTGATTACTTTTAAAGAGCTTAAAGTAAGTTAAGGGAGCGTTCATAAACCACGTAGTTTGATTTTGACCTCTTTAGAATCCCTCCCTCCCATCATGTAGCTTAACGTAGCTTTTACCATGGTTCCCCTACCCCCCCCCTCCTTAGATGGAACGTAGTTTTTTTTCATATAAAGTCCAGAAGACATGTTGTGTCCTGTTTAAAAGATTTCCATAACTCATTAACATCATTTTGGATTTTGGCTTTTGAAAACTCGTTGGAAAAACATTTCCGATAATCCTCGTAAAGTTTATTGTACAGGGGTCATTTCACATCAATATAACACTTGAAACTTGAAGTGACACTTTAAAGAACACTAGAATAATTAAAGATGCGCTAATATTCACTTTAATAATACAAAATTAAAATTATTTTTTCGCCTAAGTGCTTGTTCACAATGTACGTAAGACATAAGACGTACATAAGACTTAAAAATATAAATACAAAAAAAGGCTTAATTGAGTACCGAATAACATTAAAATCTTAAACTACATTATGTAGAATGTTTTTCTTCATATAACAAAACAACTCAAATATTATTCAATATGCGATTAAGGCTTTATTTGAATTTATAATTCTTACGTTTTATGTATTTCTTATGTCTTATGTACATTGTGAACAAGCACTAAGTCGTATAATAGCGACATAAATAATAAAAAAAATCCAAATACGGAAATAAATATCCATATTATGTTGTCGCTTATATTCTGCAAATTGCTTTCATAATAAATGAAGAAAACTACGTAGCTTGACTAGAACTCCCCCCGTACCCTCACGTAGCCCTGCGTAGCATTCTACCTAACCCCTCCCCCCCTTGGCCAAACCACGTAGTTTATGAACGCTCCCTAAGAAGTATTAAAACTAAAGTTAAAGCTGTTATTTATACAATATAACTATTAATAATCATTATTATGAGTAGTTTCATGTGTTACATAGTTAAAAATTCAAAATTATTTCAAATTTTGTCCGACATAGTTGCCAAAAGCATCATGGTGTAGTGACTAATACGCTCACCGACTGTGGCTCCCAATTAAAACATTCGTTTGATATCCGAAATTCGAACGAATTTTTACAATTGTTTGCTTTTCGAAACAAATGTTTTAATTCAAATTGAAAGTATTGTAAAAATTTGTATTGTAAAAAAAAACAATTGTAAAAATTGTGACATGAAAATAAAACAAATGTTTTAATTTGCAGAATTAAAACATTTGTTATTTAAACATTCGAATTTAAAAACATTACAATAAAAAGTAAAACGGCACGCCATAGTATACGGTTACTTTTCAGACTAATTTTTGATTTTGAAGTACCGTTGTCTTCTTTCCAACACCTACTATTATAGAAATTTTGATATTCGTGGGATCGATTGCCTAACAGATCCCAAATATCGAATGTTGTCAGTTGGTACTGCTTACACACTACTTGTGTATATTATGTAGATACATGTCTGTATCTGTATCATCATGAGCTGTCGCCAAATGTATTAGGCCACCCTCTGTTTTGGTGAAAAGTATTAGGCCGGTCCTGTATTCTATAAAGCTTTATAGCTGGGACATACCTGGCAACCTTTAAAAGGACTAGCATTCAAATTTGACCCTAATATTTAAATAGTAAATGTGGCTTTATTTAAAATTTATTCTTTTTTAATCTTTTAGTTGGTATTTATTTATTTCTAACAATATATAAAAGTAATTCCAAAAGGCCATATTGTCGTAAATTAAATTTTTATTTAAAAGTCGTAACCTAAAAACTTACATCATGGCTTCATGGCTAAAACAAGTGAATTAACAGTTGCTAAAAGGGCTCAAATTGTCAAAGAAATATTGCAAAACAATTGAAATGTTCAAGATGTGCGGTGCAAACCACTCTCAGTCGACATGCTGAGAGTGGTTCTTATGAAAATCGTGCAAAATCGAAAATAAAACGGGCCACAACTCCTAGAGAAGATCGATTTTTGGAACGTGCAGCACTAAAAAACCGTCGAAAAACAGCAAAAGAACTTAGGGCAGATTTAAAAAAAGGGTTAGGCGTTGATATTTCTCAACGAACGGTATCACGGAGATTGCAGTCATTAGGGCTACATGGTCGTAAGGCTCGGAAGAAGCCCCTTCTCAATAAAAACCAAATTAAAAAGTGGTTAGATTTCGCAAAAAAAATATAAAGATTGGACAGTTGAAGACTGGTCCAAGGTGATTTGGTCAGATGAAAGCAATATAGAGGTACGTATTTTACATTGCCTTTAACGTAATAACGGTACGTGACAATTGGGCGCCGCCGCTTGGGCGCCCGGACATTTGGGCGCCTGACGTTTGGGCGCCTGGACGTTTGGGCGCCCGGACGATTGGGCGCCGCCATTTGGACAAAACATAAATATTTTCCACCAGTATAATATTATCATCAAGTATAATATTCTAAGTATAATAAATCAAAATTGTGTGAATATAGTTGACCTTCCATATTAAGTAAATGATTATTGTTGAGGAAGCGGTCATTAAAACAAATAAATTTGCCGACGTTTCGGGTTCTTTATTGACCCATTTTCAAGGCTAAAAAAATATAATAAATGTAGAAACAAAAATTTTGAAAAAACAACAATGATAACAGAATGACTAAAAAATTACAAAATTACTAAAAGTTTAAAAAAATTTTTACAAAAATAACAGAATGAATAAAATAAGATTGAAAAACCTATAGATGGAATACTAACCTAAATGGAGAAAAATGGAGGTTAAAGAGCCACCATATTTCAGACTACCCTCCTCCTGGCCAATCTCACTGCCACGTGGTGTCTTTAAATTTAAAATTCTTCAACAAAAAAAAAAAAAACATTCGACCACCTCAAACGAGTCGTCATTTAAGAATGAAAAAAAATTTTCAACCTAAGTTAACTACTTTTTTGAGGTTGGTACCAGTTAGAATTTAAATTGAAAAACCCAAAGTTAAAAACACCCAATGGAAATGAAAATGGACAAAAAGAGATGAATTCAGGTAAATATTCCATCTAAGAACGCTGCATAAAGCTATGTGTCCGCATAAAAGAGCACGCGAGGGATTTAAAGAACGCTCGTACCCTCGGATTGGCTGATAGAGAAGGGGGGTGCAAGAGTTCTAAAAAACCTACGGCTTTATGCAGACATATGGTGGATGAGAATCATACCATTGACTATGACAACATTGACATTCTAGACCGGGAGAGGATAGACAAGAAGAGAAAAATTAAGGAGTCGATTCACATCTATACACAGAAATCGTCAATAAATGATAAAAGGGATGTTGAATACTTTGACGGAGGCTATAAACGTATTTTGGACATGTTGAATCCGGTATAATTTTTGGTTCTTAGATGGAATATTTACCTGAATTCATCTCTTTTTGTCCATTTTCATTTCCATTGGGTGTTTTTAACTTTGGGTTTTTCAATTTAAATTCTAACTGGTACCAACCTCAAAAAAGTAGTTAACTTAGGTTGAAAATTTTTTTTCATTCTTAAATGACGACTCGTTTGAGGTGGTCGAATGTTTTTTTTTTTTTTGTTGAAGAATTTTAAATTTAAAGACACCACGTGGCAGTGAGATTGGCCAGGAGGAGGGTAGTCTGAAATATGGTGGCTCTTTAACCTCCATTTTTCTCCATTTAGGTTAGTATTCCATCTATAGGTTTTTCAATCTTATTTTATTCATTCTGTTATTTTTGTAAAAATTTTTTTAAACTTTTAGTAATTTTGTAATTTTTTAGTCATTCTGTTATCATTGTTGTTTTTTCAAAATTTTTGTTTCTACATTTATTATATTTTTTTAGCCTTGAAAATGGGTCAATAAAGAACCCGAAACGTCGGCAAATTTATTTGTTTTAATGACCGCTTCCTCAACAATAATCATTTACATAATAAATCAATAGTACAATATTTCTTCTTATGGCAAATTTACTTGTAACATTTCAAGAAATCTGCCGTATTACAAGAAAAAAATTTTTTTATTGTGTATGTCTATTTCTTCAGCAACGGCGCTGATTATAAATGCTACCAATGGTTTTAAACTTTGCTAATTGCATAATACTAGCAGGTAAAATAAGAATCATAGATAATATACGTGTGGGAAGGGTATGCTGATTGGCCGTTATCATACGACTATATATACGTTATCAAAGGTCAACCGTATAGTCTGAAGTGATCCCCCACGCTAGTGACGGTTCCCTTAATACATAGTATTATTGTATAATTATTGATAAAATTTACTAATTTTATCTTACAAATTTTGATAAGTTATGGATGTTAGAGTGAGTGAGACATACCCTTAGTACGGATCTGCTAGAGTAATCTAGACATACTCCCTCAACCAACTAGCAACCAATAGAAAGAGACATCACCCAAGTGCGGACCTGAGAAGAAGACTAATACAATATATTCGAGCCACCCTGTATATAAAACATTACTAAGTTTGCGTTAAGTTGGTAATGTGCCGTAATACTAAGAAACGCTATATCAAAGGAAACGTTTGAGAATAAAATACAGAAAATCAGGAAGTAAGAAATACAGTAATAACCATTGCAATAATAGAATATAGCGTTTTAATTATTTAAATAAAGTTTATTCTAACATGGATAATACATAGACAAATCGAAAGCAAACGAAGCTGATACGTAACGGATATATGTACGTATTTGATAAGATGAGCAAGGACGAAACCAAAAAATTTTGGAGATGCGCTCGAAAAGCGGATAAGTGTTGTGGACGAATCCACACAACCATTGATGATGATTACTTGTCCTCGAAAGGTAATCATAATCATGAACCTGATCCGGCCGGAACAGAAGTTGCGAAGATAAACGTTTCCATAAAAAAACGCGCCTCAGAAACAGTGGAAACTCTAGCCCAAATTAGGAATGCGGTTTTGGAAAATGCTGGACCAGGTATCCTAGGACGAATATCCAATAAAGATGCCACTAGAAAAGCTGTCCAGCGAACTCGAAATGTTATCGCTGCTGCTCCTCCAGTTCCAAGAAGCTTAGAAGATTTGATAATTCCAGATAGTTTCAAGCTTTATCAATCTGCTCCTGGAGAAACAGAAAACTTTTGCTAGCAGATACTGGGTCGGAAGAACCCGATCCACAGAGAATATTAATATTTGGAAAGGAAAGCAATATTAGATGGAGCGCTTATATGAAAAGTATTTTTATGGATGGGACCTTTCGGCAAGCTCCTCCCCTATTTTACCAAATTTTTGTAATTTTGTCAAATAGGGATGGGTTTGTTCAACCAATATTATATGCGCTTCTGCCAAATAAGCAGCGTCAAACATATGTTCGATTGTTCGCATTAATCAAAGAAATGTGGCCGCTTTTTGAACCAGAAACGATTTCTATCGATTATGAGTTAGCAGTAATTAATTCAGTTACTGAAGCTTTTCCGACAGTTCAATTACACGGTTGCTTATTTCACTTGGTGAAAAATTTCAAAAAGCAAATTCGTGAAAGGGGACTGTTTGATGAATATTCAAACGATGTAGAATTTTCTCTAAAAGCCCGTATGGTAATTGCAATTGCATTCGTTCCAATTGCAAATATCGAACAGGCAATTGAAGAACTTTCCCGGCATCTTCCAGATGAATTAATACCAATTTTAAACTGGCTAGAAGACAATTATGTTGGAAGGTTAAACCGGGATCAATCTAGGCGAAGACCATTATTTGCTCCAAATATATGGAATGTTTATGATCGGGTGCTTAATGATGAAGATCGTACCAATAATTTTGCGGAAGCTGCTCATCGTAGTTTGCAATCCCAGTTAGATGTGGATCATCCATCCATATGGAAGTTTATTGATGGCCTGCGAAGCGTCCAGAAAGGAAGAGACGCATCATACGAGGAATTCGTATGTGGTGAAGCTCCTCCGCTTAAAAGATTGAAATATCAAGCAGTAGATCAAAAAATCAAGAGAATTGTTTTATCATATGAAAACAGAACAATATTAGAATATCTCAGAGGGATTGCACATAATGTGTTAATGAATTAATATAATTACACTTGCCGTTTTTTTTTGGAAATTTTTTAAATTTTTTTTGTATTTGAGAAATAAATTGATTAATTTTAATTCGACAAATCAGATGTAGATAAGTTTTTAAAATTTTGATGTAAGTTTTTTTTTTTATTTTAATATTAACGTGCATCAACTACTATGGTTATTAGCACGTGGCCACAACGTGTTGATGCACAACGGAAGGCCGAGCTAAGAAATTCTGTCAAGTCTCTGGTGCTGGAGAATCGAACTCAGAAATATCAAATATAAGCTAACATAACAATTAAAACACAATATTAGTTAAAAGTCTGATTTTCGCACAAAAACTAACTTGACTATGAGAAAAAACAGTAACAAATAGCAAAAACCTTAAAAATTAATTAAAAGAAAACTACACCTGCTAGTATCAAACGGCAAACGTCATTGTTTTTTGTCTACAATGTTTGCACCAAAGGATTTCTCTGACGGCGGCGCCCAATCGTCCGGGCGCCCAAACGTCCAGCGCCCAATCGGCGGCGCCCAAGAGTCCTGCTCCGTAAATTTTTTAGATTTTTGGCCAACCTGGCGCTCAATATGTGAGAAGAAGAGCAGGGGAAGAATACAATCCTGAATGTATAGCACCAACCGTCAAATTTGGTGGCGGTAGCATTATGAATGAATTCCTCATCGTATATTGAAACTTTGGAGGGACATTTAGAGGCGTTCATAGTAAAACTTTTTGATGAAGATGATCCTGAATATATTTTCCAACAGGACAATGCACCGTGCCATCGTTCAAAGGCAAGTGTGCAGTGGTTTTGCGATAATAAAATTCCTCTTTTGGATTGGCCACCACAGAGTCCGGACCTGTCGCCCATAGAAAATTTGTGGAAAATATTGAAGAATAAGGTAGGCCTTCATAAACCATCGTCGAAAAAGGACCTTGAACGAATAATTTTTGAAGAATGGGAGAAAATTTCAAAGGATGTATGTAGTAAGTTAGTGGCTACCATGCCCAAACGTATTAGAAGCGTAATTAAAGCGAAAGGTGGTCACACTAAGTATTAAATTTTTGTAATAAATACATATTTAGAATATATATTTGTAATTTTCTTTATTTAAAATGCGTTAAAAACTCAATTAGGTCTTAAAATTGAAAATTTTATAGGTGGCCTAATACATTTGGCGACAGCTATGTATTGTCGTGTTTCAAAATCTAACATGGAGTTTTTATTTGGTAATTTTGAAAATTGTTATTTTTATTGTAAATTTCATTTATTGAAAATCTATTTCTTTTATTTTGTATTTGCTGGCTTTCCCGCCAACTATTTGTAGTGGCAGCAATGGGCGGTGAAAACCAGGCTTTTTGCCGATGATGGCCGCCAGAAGCGGTTGAGGAGCAAATAGTCTCCTTTATGTTTTGCTAATTTTTATGTTAAAGATGAGTTGATAATTTTGTGAATAAAATTAATTTATACTTCTGTAAGTGATATTTGATTATTTTTTGAGATTTGGTTTGGACGTTGTTTGAAGATATTTTTTTGATGGTATTTTGAGAGGAATTGGAGATTTGGATTTTATGGGAATTAATTGACTTCGATTAATAAGATTCAAAATAAAAATTTATTAATTAAGTATTTTAAGAATTATAGTTTTGAAGTTAAATTTCAAGGTGCCGAGAAATTATATTCGATAGTGCGACTTGGGGCCTGGTTATCGTATTGGTCGTTATCGTTCCATTTTATATTGAAAAATTTTAATTTCAAAATTTAAATAGAGCCGGGCAGGATTTTAAGAAGTGTATTTTTTTGGAAGAACTAAATTGGAAATTATGGAAATAGAAAATATCACTTCAGTATATAAGGACTAATAATTTGTCATTAATTATAGTCATTAATAATTAGTCATTAATTATAGAGAAGTTTTGAAAGATTGGATCAACAGCCGTAGTGAAGTTTAGAATGCCGAGTGTTAAAGAAATAGTTAGTCAACGAGGAACAGTTATGCTTTTGGTAGATAACTATAAGTTTTCTTTTAAAGAACTCAAAAGTGGCGAAAAAAATGGTGTTGCCGTACTCCCAATTGTTTAGCCAATATTTATACAGTGGGCCTGGATTACACTATATCGAAATCGAATTTAATTCATAACCATTCGGCATGCGACATTCGCATCATTCAAAGACAAGCGATTGCAAGCACAGCAAAACGTATAGCTGTGGAAGATGTTGGCAGTCAACCAAGTAAAATTTTGCGTTCTGCTATTGCCAAAAAAAGATTCAACAAGTATTACTACAACGGATCTGTCGTACATAAGGAAGAATATGAACAACGCAAGACGAAAATTGCAACCGGTACTTCCCAAATCAAAAGCAGAAGTTCACAGTTCGCTTAAGCCAGAGACGCAATTTCAAACCAGCCGTAAAGAAGAATTTCTTTTAGTTAACAGCGAAGATTCCAATATATTGGTGTTTAGCTGCTTTACAAATTTAAAGCATCTTTGCTTAAGCCCGAAAATATATGTGGATGGTACATTCGACTACTGCACAAAATTTTTCTCGCAGTTGTTTACCATACATGACTGCCTTAATGGTCATTATATACCATTAGTGTTTTGTGTGCTACCAGACAAAGCAACAGAAACATACAAAAAATGTTTCGAGTTTGTGACTGAAAAGTGTAGTGAAAATTCTCTGTCGTTTAGTCCCACCGAAATTGTGGCAGATTTTGAGTTGGCTATCCATAATGCAGCTAAAATTATTTGGCCACAAATACAAATAATTGGATGCAAGTTTCATGTAACGCAAGCTTGGTGGCGTACAATTCCAAGACTTGGACTTTCATCAGATTACAAAGAAAAAAGCGAGATTGGAAAATGGATTGGTTATTGTTTTGGACTGTTGTTTCTAGAACCACAAGAAGTTGGTGATGTGTATGCTTTTACATTAGCTGCTATTCAACCGGAAAATGATAAAGTAACTTTGTTCGCCAATTATTTCGTTAACAATTATATATCCGAGGATGCCGTTTTTCCAGGGTCTAGGACAACTCGCCGCGGACGACTCGCCGCGGCCAACTCGCCGCGGCCAACTCGCCGCCGTTTTCGCCGCCATCAATAAAAAGGGTTTTTGCATTCTTAATATTTTAGTAATAAAATATGCTTAGTCTGCTTAGTTTGTTATTTTGTTCTTTGTTGGGTTGTTTTTGAAGGGTTAGCTAGTTGGGATACAGGGTTACACAAAAAGAAAGTTAGTGTGGAACATAACATAACATTGTGGAACAGAGAAGACCAGAAACCAGTAAAGAAATGCAAAACAAATACGGAACTTAACAACCCAATACAGGAAACCCCGACAACCCGAAATGGACGACTCTCTAAGGGAGCATGCATAAACCACGTAGTTTGATTTTGACCTCTTTAGAACCCCTCCCTCTCATCATGTAGCTTAACGTAGCTTTTACCATGATACCAAGTTTTGAATGAATGCACAGGAGGAATATCACAAGCTGCTCAAGGAGCGCTTCCAACTCTTGGGGCTCTTCGTAAAACTGTTAGAAGAAAACGAAATGAAACAAATGCAGCACCAGCAAATCCACATAATTTGGAAAGTCTCGTTATCCCAGAGCGTTATCAGGTTTACGAAACCCAGCCCGGCATAACAGAACGATTTTTATTAGCAGATTTTTATTTTTATTAGCGGACCAAACGGAGATCGAATTTTAATTTTTGGAAGAACACAAAGTTTGATTATACTTCGAGATTCTAAAATGTGGTACGCTGATGGAACATTTTCCATAACTCCACATTTATTTGGACAAATCTACACAATACTAGCAGAGGCACATGGCGGAGTGCATCCTATCCTTTATGTCCTATTGCCGAATAAACTGCAAAACACGTATATTAAAATGTTTGACATGGTTAAGAATTTACAACCAAGTCTCAATCCCGATTCTATATCCTGTGATTTTGAACTGGCGGCGTTCAACTCTATGAAGCATTGTTTTGAAGGAGTGCAAGTAGATGGATGTTTCTTCGACTTAGTTCAAAATATGCAAAAACATCTTTCGCAGTTAGGGCTAAGGGTAAGGTACAACACGGATGCTGATTTTGCTCTGAAGGCAAAAATGTTATCTTCTTTGGCTTTTGTACCAATTGAAGATATTGATCCAGCTATAGATGCTCTATCTGAAGAAACTCCAGCTGAACTTCAACCCATCTTAGACTGGTTTGAGGATTATGTTGGTCGTATGAATCGACGAGGGGATGGCAGACGGCCTGCAATGTTTCCAGTGGCAATGTGGTCCTTGTATAATAGAGTGCTTCAAGAGAATAATCGCACAAACAATTACGCGGAAGCCGCTCATCGTCGATTACAAATAGAGCTTGGGATGGATCATCCGACTATTTGGAAACTAATTGACGCACTTCGCAAAGTTCAACAAGGTAACAGAAATTACTTTTATCTACATCTTTCTAATTTATTACATTTTTAATTGATTAACTATGCCGCTTTTCTATTATGAAATATTTAATTTATTTTATTTTAGGTCGTGATTTATATTATGCATGCGAATTGTTCCATTCACATATCGGCAAAACTTTAAATGTTACACAATCCGTCTGTATTTATTTTCATTGAGTTCTTAATTAATTTCATTTTCAAAATGAAATATATGTAAAGTTACAAAGTATTCGTTATGAAATCGAAATTGAGAAACCTTCCAAAGCTATACTCGGTCGGAGTATAAAAAATGTAATACGATAAAATATTTGATCAGTTGTACTCCAAATGGTTTCGTAAATTTTATCTCGAATAGATATGGAGGTAGAATTTCTAACAAAAATATAATTGTAGCAAGTAATTTTATAGAAAGGCGGCATCTTTACTAATAACAGTATTCATTGAGCACTACAACTGTCCTTGATTCTGTTTATCCTTGTCCGCGGCTGCTTATTCCTATTCACAGCTGACCAAATATCGTATCTGGTCGTTCCCCTATCCGCAACCCGGGGACGCGCCACGTTGCTGGTTAGGCACCAGGGACAAGAGCGAGCAATTTGCGATCACAAGCTTACACCCTGGAACGTGGAAAAATGGTGAACGCTTCACGAATATGCGTGTCATCCTTGTGCAGGGACCATGCTAATCTTCTCTGTATCGTTCCAATTTTAGTAGATGTACCGCCGAAGCGAGTACGATTAACTTCATTTGCGATTCTATTTATATAGGGAAAGTTGTAAGTTGGTACTTCTTCGGATAAAAAGCTTTAATCTAAGACTATTCGTCAAAATAAAGCCCACTTTAAGGTAAATCATCAAAACCTTTGTTGTTAACCTTAAAAAAAGTTTACTTTAACAAATACTTGTACTTTAGGTAGTACAAATTTTGCTTGTAAATTATACAGATAGTGTTCGTTATGGCAATTTTATAGATAGATAACCATTTCAAACAAAACATTTATTTTAAATTAATTCATAATGCCATACGAGATGGAATTACTGTTCAAGGTTTTCGAAAAAGAGCAGAAATTCTCTTATCAATATTTGAAAATAAACGAGCACGGATTCTTGGAGAAGGTATAACAATAGATGCAAGTTGTACTAGCCATTATCATTTTAAGGAATTGTTTGCCAAGTATCCACGAAATTTGAAAATGTACTTCCTGTGAATGAGAAGACAACCGAATAGAAAAAACCATAAATTGAAAATTTTCCACATGCAGATATTGGATTATTGAAAAAAGTGATGGATATCTATTTTGAAGATCAAGTTAGCTGTGGTTCTTGTGGTGCACTTGGTATCAGTCGATGTTTTATCACATTTTCTCATTCGGTTATCGAAACGTTGGCAAGCTCGAAATCGTTTGACTGCCAATTTTTCATTTCGGGAACATTTCGCACCCGGACATTTCGCACCCGGGACATTTCGCTACCACTTTTAGCATATTATCCATTATTTCAATATCTGGGGATATCTGGAGACAAATTTTGCAAAACCATTTTTGGCCAGGGCCAGACAAATTTCTAATTTCTTCAATTGTAAGTGATGCACCAGAAGCATGTAATCACTTATCGCATCCATCGCATTCAATCGACTCCTCATGATGCAACTGAATGATTCCACAAGGGCAACAACTAATATTGATATGTGATACATGACGTAGTGTAATACGTGACATTGTCATGTATCATTTTTCAATATCTTATTTTTCCAAATTTTTACCAAAATAATACCCAAATTTTCTAGATTTTCATGTGAAGTTAATATCTTTATCTAATTTTTGAAAGTAAAATTTCCTATTTTTGATCGTTTTTTTGTCTAAAATTTTTGACAATTTTTATCATCATTAAGCTCCATGGCCGAAAACCAAGCCAATTCTTCGGACGACGGCGACGATAATAGTTGTGTATTATGTTGCCAAAACGTGGAGATATATTCAATCGGTTCGTGCAACCATCCCATATGCTTCGAATGCTCTACCCGTTTGCGTGTTTTATGCAAAAATAATGATTGCCCACTCTGCAGACTAAAAATGAAAAAAGTTTATTTTTCCAGTGTAATCAAATCATTCGAAGAACTTTACAAGTGCTACCAAACAGAATTTTCGGGCGATGTTACGCATGGTATCTATTATTCTTCACCTCTATTGAAAGAACATTATGAACATTTATTTGCACGCAACTGCAAATTTTGCAAAGATGTGTCGTGGGAATTTAAAACAAACGCAAAGTTGGAGCAGCACCTTCTAAGAGAACATGGCTTATCGTATTGCTCAATCTGCCTTAAAAATTTAAAACTTTTCAGGTCTGAACGACGATGTTATACGAAAAGCGAATTAGTGAGACATAACCGTGAAGGAGATCCAGATGATACGTCTCATAGGGGGCATCCTGTGTGCGAACTTTGTTCCGAGTATTTCTTCGACAAAGACGGATTATACATCCATTCTCGCAGTTTATTTTTGTTGTCATATTTGTGATGAAAATAGGGACAACCGGTCGTTTTTCAACAGTCATGCAGATCTGTACACTCATTTCGGAAACCAACATTACATGTGTCAAATAGGCAATTGTAGAAATGAACAATTAACAAGTGTTTTTGAAACTGAAACCGATTATAACAACCACTTGACCGTAGTGCACAAAAGCCAGAAACGAACAGTTAATGAAGAGTTTAAATTGAGACAACCTCTTCGAATAGCTTTCCTAAGACAATATAACGAATCCTACCCATCGAACTCTATTAATCAAGCAAGTTTTTTAGAAGCGTTTCCTCAGTTTACGCCGCAAAGCGGTTCAAGTAATTCCGCAGAATCTACATCATAAAATTGTACCAATCATCAAATTGCAACAAACAATGGTCAAGCGGTATCAGCAAATTTGTTTTGGGTGAAACGTCGGGTGACTCAAACTGATCAAGCGAGTGCTAGTAAAGCGTATCCCAAACTTAAGCAATCACAAGATACTAGGAATAATTTCTTTAAGCAATTTGAATCCAGTTCTGCTTCTCAACCAAGTACCAGTTTTGGAACAAATCAAAAATCACAAACAGAGGCAAAGGCAAAACCGCAATTACCTTCAAACAGTAAAAACCAAAATCGTCAAGAATTTTCTGGATTACCAGAACCAGAACCCAGTACCTCCCAGCAGAAATCAGCAAAATTTGGATCAGCAAAACCAGCTCAACCTGAACCGATGAAACCTGCTACTTTTGAAGAAACCGAATTAACAGATTTTTCAGCGAAATTTGCAAAGACATTGTCGGAAATCCAAAAATCCAAAAATGTTCCACAACAAAGAAGAAAACCGCAGTTAACGCAAAGTAGCAAGGAAAGATTCTTTCAGCAGTTTCAATCATCAGCAGAACCCGTTCAACCTGCCCCCCAGGAAGATACTCGACCAAGTTTTTCTTTTGGAATTGTTAATATTCCAAAGGAAAAAAAAGAAACCGCAAAAAGTAAGAGTAAAAAAGGAAAATGGAATAAGTTGGAATAAAAGTTGTACAATTTTGAATTTAGTTATCAGGCAAAAATTTTTTAAATAAATTAAGTGGAATATAATATATAAAACTTTTTTTTTTCTATAATTACGTCAGAAACTCGGACTTTATATTTATTTTTAATTAAATCTCATTATTCCTTTTTAGGTTTGATGAAAAATATATTTTGTTTTATTCGGAGCCAAAGTACTTTTTGTAGTTTGTTTGTAAAAAGCCAATGATAATAGTTTGAACTTCGTCAATTTTTTCAGGCACTGAATGGAAAAATTATTTGAAATTTAATCAAGTTATTCTTTGATAAACAAATTTACAATGTAAAAAGATTGTTTTTCAAATCTGAAATTTTGGACGCATTGTCTTCAACGTCTAAATTATTAAAATAAAATATTGGTATATGTCGTGCTAGAATTTCTTGTAAAAAATTTAATTACTTACAATATTATTTGTATTGCCTACAAAATTTTAGACAAATATTTGTGCTGCTGTTTGCAGTACAATTTTGAATGAAAGATCGCGACGCAATTTTTAATTACGTTATTGGATTGTTTTTGCCTATTTCCCACTTTCAATTTACATGTAACTTATGTTTATTTTACTCGAAAATGTTTTTTGCACCTCAATGCTTCAGTTTTGCAGGACTATGAAGCTTGTTATATATACGTAGGTATAGTAGGTACGTAGTTATTTAAAATTATAATTTGTTTGCCTCAAGTTACAAAAATTGTAACAGCAATCGGAAATCATTTTTTAAAGTAAAAAAAAACGATTTGTTTGATACCATAGGTATCTGTTGTTAAAACTTCCAGTTTAACCCAGCAATGGCGCCAGGGGGGGGGGGCAAGACTCGGTAAAATACAAAAAATATTGTTGTTTATATTGAAGTGATACTTTTTATGTCCAAATATGTTGATCCAAAAAAATACACTCCTTAAAATTTTGCCCGGTTATATTTAAAAATTGAAATTAAAATTTCAAATAAAATTTTCCAATATAAAATGGAACGGTCAACCAGAAAGATAATTCGCACCATACACACTGATAAAACCTATTTACGCTGCCTTCAATGTTTTACTTCAAAATTAATATTTAAATTTTTAAACCTAATAAAAAAATACGATCAGCGCAAGGTTGCAATGTAAGGTTACGCGCAATCTTGCCAGTATAAATTTAAAATTTAAAAAATAAAAGACAATTAAGGAAGAGCGACAAGTATTGTAATAAAAAATTACTACCTGCCCTTGCGGGCAAACAGAATTTTTCTCTACACGCTGGAAGAAAAACCAGCTTTAAATTTAGTGTAGATGCCCAAGATGTTACGACTAGCTGATTTTTGCGGGAAGCGAGGGGGTGTGTTCAAAGGTATTAAACAATCACTGCAGAAAAAATTCACCAACAATGGAAGGCCACCAATGAGATGAAAAAGAAAAAATTGTAGCTACTTGTCTCTATATTATCCGTAGTGGAGAAACACACAGACAACAAGTAGTCTACGCCCACAGCGAAAATAAAAATTAATCCAAAGTAATAATTACAAGTAAAAATAATTTACTTTATCGGAAAACATAACGAAAGCGATGCTTTCCGAGTGTCCATCCGGCAGCTAAAACGAAGCATTCCTAGTCAGCTCACAAATCGACTAATAATGTAAAATCGACCATTAAGGTGCTAGATCAATAGGCGCTGAACTGGTGTCAAGTTCAATTCAAAAACGAATAGTCATAGAGAGTTGAAATTTTCAGTACATACGTAAAACATTGTTCTACATAACACCTGCTATTTTTTATTTAAAAAAAATTAATAAAAAAATAATTTTTTCGGAGTTTTCCATAAAATACATTTTAGTTATAAATATAAAATAGGAGATGTAAAGCAATATCCATCATACTAAGGGAGCGTTCATAAACTACGTGGTTTGGCCAAGGGGGGGAGGGGTTAGGTAGAAAGCTACGCAGGGCTACGTGAGGGTACGGGGGGATTATAGTCAAGCTACGTAGTTTTCTTCATTTATTATGAAAGCAATTTTCAGAATATAAGCGACAACATAATATGGATATTTATTTCCGTATTTGAATTTTTTTTATTTATAAAAAATGTTATTCATTTTTTATACCAAATAATTTTTAAATAGTTTTGTTAACAGAAAACATAACATGTCTTCTGGACTTATAGAAAAAAAACTACGTTCCATCTAGGGGGGGGGGTAAGGTTATCGTGGTAAAAACTACGTTAAGCTACATGATGGGAGGGAGGGGTTCTAAAGAGGTCAAAATCAAACTACGTGGTTTATGAACGCTCCCTAATCAACCAAAAAAAAAGTAAGATTAACTTTCTTGGTTTGACTTGTAAACTTGACACAAGAATTCAAGTAATCTAGGCGAAATTTTAAATTGGTGCCATGATATTAACCAATCAGAGAATACATGCAGTTCAAGCATTTTCAAAAAGATGTCGGCACTTAAATTTGAAGCAAAGACACAAACCTACCCATTGTATTGGTAAAATGGTTACCTGGTAACCTGGTCATAATCCACCGCCCGGAGCTATCGTAATTTATAAGCTGTTCTCTACCTGGTTCTAATACTTTATCTAATTTTGTATACAGTTAAGTAATTGCATCAGGTATAATCTTTTAAAATTAAATTTAATATAACAATTGCAGATTTTTTTTTCTATATTATAAAGAGCAGTTTAAAAATTTTGTTCATCAGAGAAATAACTAAGTCCCGTTAAATAAATAACGAAGAGACTTTAGATAAAGAAAGTAGTTCAAGAATTGTAAAAAGAAAATCGCGATTACCTAGAGTCTCTTCAAAAAGTAAAAGAATCTATCGTTCAGCTCAGAAAAATAAACCTTTATTAAACTCGCAACAGAAATGGCTAAAGCTGGTAAAGAGGAATATGATGAAGCTATACGTAAAGGCGACATTGATAAGGATGGGGTCCCTTTCATTACTGTATATGTGGATGGTGGATGGTCAAAACGATCGTATGGTCATAACTACAACGCAGCATCTGGAGTGGCAGTTATAATTGGGAAATATACTAAAAAAGTTTTGTTTATGGGCGTACGGAACAAATACTGTACTATTTGTGCCAGGGCAGCCAATAAGGATGAAGAACCTAAAAATCACGTTTGCTTTCGTAATTGGTCTGGCAGCTCTTCTGCTATGGAGCAAGATATAATAGCTCAAGGTTTTTGCTTTAGCGAAGAACAACATGGCCTTAGATACCAAAAATTTATAGCAGATGGAGATTCTAGTGTCTTTTGTGTCATCAGAAAGAAATGCAGCTATGGCGAATCTGTTACAAAAATAGAATGTGCAAACCATGCTATAAAAAATCACGGTAAAAAACTACATAATTTAAAAAAAGATAAGGCATTGTCCGATGTTGCTCGAAAACAACTTACCGTAAAAATAATTGAAGATCTTCAAAGCATTGCACAGTCATCTATTTATAACTGCAGTTTCGAAGAAAACCCACTGAAATCACTGAGAGAAGATTTTCAAATTGGCCTTAATCATACATTTGGGGATCATTCAAAATGTAAGCCTTACTTTGGTTGTGAAATTGAAGATACATCAAATAGTAACATTGAAGCAATAAAAAAATCGGGCTTGTATCATCATATAGTCGAAGCCATAGAAAATTTGTTAAAAAAATCGCATATGCTCATTGATAATGAAACTAATAATCGAGCAGAATTATTTATGAGCATTCTGGCCCGGTTTAATTGTGGTAAACGCCTGAATTTGAGTGGACGAGGTTCCTTTGATATGAGGTGCGATTTAACGGCACTGAGATATAATTTGGGACCAGAGTGGCATGTAAATTCATACAAGCGCGAACTGGGAATGAGCCCCGGAAAATATTTTCAAAGTTATATCGACAGATCTGTGCGAAGTAGAACTTTGAGTGCGATGAAATCCCAAAATAGTAGTTGTAGCGTATCTAAGTTGCCGGTCGTAGAAAAAAATATGGATTACGGAGTATATGCGGAACAAGTAGAACCTACGCCAGAAGAAATAGAAATATCAATAAAGCGTACTATGGAAAAACTACGTGTAACCGAAGAACAACGTAACGATATTGCTATGTCAACAATAAATCAATTTGAAAATGGTAGTTACAGAGCAGAAAAGAAAAATCGTCTTACGGCATCAAAATTTGGCGCCGTGATGGCTAGAAGAAATACGACCAGATGTCATGGACTTATAAAAGAAATACTCTATTCATCCGAGTTTCAATCAGAATCCACATCATTTGGAAAGAGGTATGAAGCAGTTGCTCTTACTATACTAGCAGAAAAGCTTAATATTGAAAAGGTGACAAAAGCTGGTTTGTATATTGACACAAATAATTGCTTTCTAGGTGCATCTCCAGATGGGCTAGTTGGTAATACACATTGTGTCGAGGTAAAATGCATACCAAAATTAATTAAAAAGAATCTTACTCTAAGACATGGAACAGAAAAGAAACTAACGTGTTTAAAAATAAACGAACATGGTCTTATGGAATTAAATCGGGATCATGCTTATTATTATCAAGTTCAAGGGCAGATGAATATAACTGGGAGAGAAAAATGTTATTTCGTGGTCTATGTAACTAACGACGATACTTTTATAGAGGAAATCCCGATAGATCGGAAGCTGTGGAATGACGTCTTGCTTCCTAAGTTGACAATATTTTATAACGATTGTATATTGGAGGAAATAGCCAGGAGAAGATATCTCAGAAATATGAAGTGTTACGATCCTCCGTGGATTGAGCTAGCTATCTCAGAAAAATCAGAAAAAAAATCGCAAAAGTCTAGTACAAAAAACAAAAACTTTAGCAAAATAAATTACACATACACATACCGTTGCTGTTAACCAAAAGGGAGGGGGGGATTACTTTATATTATATCTTTTAATAAGTAGGTGAGGGGAGCAACATGCGCTTTTTTATTAGTATTATGTATTTATTATACTCATAAAAAAGATATGAAATATAATATATTAAAAATAACCTTGTAAATTACCTAAAAAATCCGGCTTTCAAAAGTCCTACTCTGGCAAAAATGTATCAGTTTATTTTGCTTTAGGTAGATAAGATACTTATTTCATATTAGTAAAAGCGTTATTTATAAAAATTTGTAATCACAGGTACTTTTCTAGCTATGTATACCTGCCAGATAGGTCATACCCTGGTCATAACAGGTATAGAAGTATAGAACTACTGTAGGTAAATTTATTTAAAATTATTTTTCAAATTTAAAATATATTACAATAATATATCTGTTTAAAAGGTGTGCATCTTGAATAAAATAAAATATCATAAACCAACTAGTGACATCTGCTAGATTTTATGAACTACTCCTATTTATCTAGCACCTTAATGTGCTTTTATTAATGGTTCTGTTACTTCTGCAAGTCAATTCATTTATATTATAAAAAAATTCTATTATAAAAATTTGTCCGACGTGGGATTCGATCTGGCGATCGCCAAACGATTTAATTATGATTCAATTGCTTATTGCATTTCGCCATAGAGGGTTGCTCTAATGACATTGTTTAAATTGGTCTTATCTGTCACAATTTGTAATTTAAACAATATTTTTTTAATATTTGATATAATTGATAATTTTATGTTTTCCGATAAAAAAGTATACTCACCTCGCCTCGAAATATGATCCGTTACTGGGCTTACAGCTTTAAAAAGCTAGCTACGCTCACTTTTTAATATGGCTGCGCGCCCAGTAACGGATCATTTTCTATGCTTGGCCAGTAATATACTATTATTATATTAATTTAAAAGATCACGTTAGAAATGTTTGCCAGCAAGATAAAATGCTATCGTTGAAGCGCTTGATAATACGGTCAGTCGATGGAAAATAAAATATATTATGCGAATTGAATTATTGCAAATAATTCTTTTTAACTGATGCGAGTATTTAACAAAGCGAAAATAAATAAGAAAAGATGTCCCCTAAAAATTAGTCCACCGGACCAACACTTACTCAAAGCTTTTCTTCAACCACGAAACACTTTCACTCACGTACCTTGGAGCTCGAGTCCCCAACTCAACTAAAAATTAGACCGCACCAACGCGCAACGCAGTCTAATCAGCCCAGATAACAGGAGCGCCGCGTTGTGAAATGCGAAAGGAACACATAGGCGCACCCATAAAAACAAATTCAATAAAATTTGTTACAGTATGCGGCACTGATGACGACTAATGAGTCAGAAACACATACATGGTGTGATGGCTTGATTGTCGAAGAAGCAGTGTGTCTGTCGCTCTTCCTTAATTGTGTTTTATTTTTTAAATTACCATATATATTATTATACTTTAAGATTTTGCACCTACATATTAAGGCAGATTTCAGGATAAACTTTAAACAAACTTTTAGACAAGCTTAAAGCAACTCTACGAAATACCTGTTCCTGGAAATTTAGTAGGAAACTTATGAAGATATAATTATTAAACTATACCTGAAATTGAAGTAGTTTATAGGCGGTAATGTGCCAAATATAAAGTAATTTATTACATTATTGAATATTAATTTAAATTAAGTAAGCACGAAGTAGTTATACGTATAGGTACTTCAGTATATCAAAACTTAGAAATTATATATAATTGGTACTACCGTTATAGTACTTACTATATTCGTTAAACTTAAATATCAGATTACCAGCAACTTTCAGCAAAATTGACTCACATTATATAAAAAAAATATTAATATATATAGAAATAATTATTTCTTCAATTCAGGTGTGGGGGTCTAGGACTTTTCGTCGCGAGCGTTTCGTCGCGGCCGTTTCGCCGCAGCCGTTTCGACGCGCACCCGTTCGGACGCAAGCGTTTCGACGCAAGACTTATTAGCCGCGATCTTTTTCGACGCAAGACCTATTAGCCGCGATCTTTTTCGACGCAGGACCTATTAGTTGCGATCTTTTTCGACGCATTACCTATTAGCCGCGGTCATATTAACCGCGATATGTTTCGTTGGTTTTTCAGTTGGTAATTGTACCAATATTGATTAGTACAATATTTTCATATACAGGGGGGTAAAAAACAATAAAGTTCAACGATTTGGGTACGTTGTTTAATTTTTTGTGTACTGTACCATTATAAATTCCCCCAAGTCTTCTTTACAAAATACAAAAAAAGATTTAAAAAAAAACATGCAGAGACATTTATCAACCATCGGACTTCGACAAGCATACAATAACGATACCGATTTTGCTGTACAGTGTCGAATGATTATTTCGTTAGCATTTGTTCCTCAGTTGCATTTGGAAACGGCGTTGACTAGTTTGCGAGGGGAGTTAACAGCTGCACTACAACCAATGTTGCAATGATTTGAAACAAATTATATAGGCGTACTCACTAGAAGTGGTAATCGTAGACCTCCACTATTTGGGTACGATATATGGAATGTTTACGATCGTACCAGACAAAATTTTAAGCGCACCAACAATCACGCGGAAGCTGCTAATAAAAGAATCCAGTGTGAACTTGGTATGCTCCATCCGACGATTTGGAAGTTTATAGATGGGTTAAGAAAATTCCAAAAGAGTCGTGATATTTATTTTGAAAGTCTTGTTGCTGGAAGATCTCCACCTCGAAAATTATTGAGTTTAGTCGAACGCGTGTTAATTATGTGTTTAGTTTAAGTTATTTAAAAAGATAAAAATGTAGCTCTGGCCATGTATGTCAAAATATGTCAGTCGTTCACAAGTTGTTCATAATCGTTAAAATAAAAAATATAAACAATATTTTTATAGTTGATTCAATCTCTATTTACAGTCGAAAAGTGATTTAGCTGAACAAAAATTAAAAAAGTACAGGGATGCTGATAAGAGAATCCTAAAAATTGTGGAAGATTTTCATAATAGAAATATTATTGATTATTTACGAGGACTTGCGCATAACTTCGAAATGCGTAATTAAAATCCTGCTTTTGTAAAGTTTTGTTGTTAAAGTTTTAAATTAAAATTTGAATAATAAAATAAAAAAATAAATGTTTTTAAAATTATAAATAATATATGTACTACTTTTTTTACAATTTTGCGGCAAATAGTCCTGCGGCGAATTGATTTTGCGACAAACAGTCCCGCGGCAAATAGTCCATGCGACCAAAAAATTTTGCGTCAAAATGGCTTTGCGACGAAACGCTCGCGACGAAACGCTCGCGACGAAACGCTCGCGACGAACTGGCCCATTCCCGCTGGGCGAAGAGCTGCATATTTCCGAAAAATTTCTATGTTATTATATAAAGCGGTTTGTTGTTTAGTAATGGCGAAGACTCTGTCCACCTTAGTTTTGGTGTCTGGCACCTTTACTACAATTGCAGATCCCAGATCCTCGATGTTGTCTATTGTCATGGATGTTAATTCCTGTCGACGACAAGCTCCGCTGACGCCCATTATTGCAACCACCTAAAAGCGAAATTTTAAATTTAGTAAGAAGTAATGAACTGTTTTACTTGATAATCACCTTCATCATTAGGAAGTTCTTATCGGGTGCTTCTACCATGAATTTGTCGATTTGTTCTTTTGTGAATATTTTTGATTTCTTAGACTTAAATCCATCTGAGCGACGTTTTAAAAATGCAATCAATTTTGTGAAATTTTTTATGTTTATATCTTCTTTCACTATTAGAACTGCCTTTATCATAGAATACTTTGACCAAAGAGTAGAGGTTTGTAGGTCTTGCTTAACTGGGAAAAATAAGCCAAAAGAACGTCTTCGTTAATTCTTGTTGCTTTTTTTAGCATACACCATTTCTTGAATTCGTTGTCAACTCCTTCATAATGAACCCTAGATTTTTCGGGCAGCAGATTTAACGTAGCTTGTTTTGCAGCTTCGACGATATCTGGTGGATTAACAGTTATAACACAAACATCATCACCTTCCATTTTAGTTTACTAATATTATTGACGTATTTTTATTTTAATTTCAATTATTTTATTGCTTACCAACTTGATCATTATAAGTATTTCGTTAAATTATTCCGTATAACATAATTATCGAACATTTTTTATAAAAAGTATGCATTTTATTTCAATTACACATAAAATAGTGTATGAACCTCGTCCTTAAAGTGCCTTTTTGGCACTTGCATGGTTATAGACTTCGGCTACGCCTCAGTCTATAATTTTCCACGCTCATACCAAAAAGATGCACTTTCAGAACAAGATTCATAAATAACTATAGCATTGATTGGTACACATTCCATATAATATCATAATCGTATAATGCAGGACGTCTAGCATTGTCTGCCCTCTATAAAACCCATATAATAGTTTTTAAATCACTCTAAAATAGGCCGTACCCCGAGGTGAAAACCCTGTTTGAAACCTATCGAAAGCAGCTTCTAAATGTTCTCGAGGAACAAATGCTAAACAAGTTACCGTACAACACTTCAACGTAATGTCCCTTTCATTGTTGTAATCGGTTCTTAAACCAGGAAGACCCGCCAATTGCTGTTGTATATTTTGGTTTAAATGAAAGAAGCAACCATGTACATGAACTTTTGGAAATATTCTCACATCAATCATATGATATGCTTTCTATTTATTTAGTACTATATATTTGGTACAATAATCAAATTTACCATCCATATATTATGCAGATTGCTTCTGCTACCGCCAAAGCACTTCAATTCGTAGAACACGAAAATATTATAAGATGAGAATTGGGATCGTTTGTGATCAGGAAAATCAAGAAACTTGGATCCTTATTGCTTAAATATTTAGTTTGTTTTTATGGTATTTTAGCTCTGGGTTCAAACATCTCTTTCGTACCTGGTCATACATTTGATGAAATTGAAGAGTTTAATGAAAATAAAGGCAATCATGAAACTGAATGCAATGACGACACTACAAAATCAGGAAGACCAAAGAAAGGTAGGAAAAAGAAAGACGAAACTCATCATCATTTGGATTGAAGGATAAGCTTGTAGAACTACACGTAAAATGGGATCCTGCTTGTTGAAATTCATATCTCAAAATATGTACTTATGTACTGAAGAACTAAGTTTGTGGTTTTATGATAAAATTTACTTATTTAAATAATAAACCTAGTTCCTCTTTTATTTAAATCGGTTTAGTTCCATATGCAAATTTTTATTATGAATTAAATGAATTTAAATTTAAAACGGAAAATGCAATAAAATATTTTTATAAAAATTTCACGATTTTATATATTACAAAAATTAGTTATGTGAATTTCCGGAAAATAAACATTTTATCTATTTAATTTTAACGAATTTTAGAAAATTTGCAAAAAGATTAAAAGTATTTTAAAAATTTTCCTCTAAATATACAACTATAATCAGAAGCCAATAATACCCATTTGTTCTAATTATGCTCACTTTTCTACCAGAACATTTTACTATCAAAGTAGTAGCTGATATCAATAAATAGTTTTTAATTGTGCGATTGCATTAATAATTTACAATATCTTTTTTTTTAGCTGTCGATTGCTTAATATCAAGTGGTAAACTGCAAACCAAAATTGTGTACAAATACTTCCACATTTTTCTAAATACCCAGTATTTCTTTCGAGATCGCAGGTAGTCCATTTGAACTGCCATACTTCATACTCAGAGGAAATAAAACTGATTATTAGTTTAATTATTTGATTATAATTGCCCAGAGTATTTTCATTAGATTTTTTCTTGAATGTAGAAGCGAGTCAGCTACTCCACATTCAAAAAGTTATTAAAAAAATTGAGAAAATTCCTAAGTAAAAAACATGTAAAGAAGAGGATAAAACTTAAAAAAAAGTTGTGTAAGTCTGTTTAGCTTCCAACTCCTTAGGTTTCATTTGGAAACCGAGAAAATGATGATGAAGCAAACCATGTAAAGACAAAGTAAAATCTAATATAAAATCAACTCATGCAAGTATATTAAATATCAACTTTAATTTATCTAACATATACACACGATAAAGATTTCGTTACCAAAATATATAAAAAATGATTCGACTTTAGGCAACTAACTATAGACTCTTAAAATTAAATAATTCAGTAAATCTTATCTCTCCACTACTTGTTCACATATTTTCCTTATTTTTGATGTAACCAAAGTTCGGACTCACTGGGTCTGTAATTTTTTTTGGAGAAATCCTCTTAACCTTTTTGTAGTGACGAATGGGTTGAGCTTGATGTTCTGCTTGCTTACGAAGTCGAGCTACTTCTTCGCTTTCCAATATTAGCTTTCTAGCTTCTATCTAAAAATGTTTTCAAATTACATTAAATAGTATAATTTTCTCCATCACTAACCTCTTCCCATGCCCGCTGATTCTTCTCTTCTTTTCTTCTCAGCTGTTGTTGAAACTTTTCCCGCTCTGCAGCTCGATTTTCAGAATTGATTGGGAAAGAAACAAATTCTGTTAAAGGTTTATCAGATCTTTTTGGTATAAATGGTTGTTGAACCAATACCTTTGCGGGTTTAGCTTTAAATACTCCATCAACTGAATCAGAGTTCTGAGACTGAAATAATCACCAGATTAAATTTGGCCTTTCCCAGTTACAATAACTCACCTTCATTGTTTTATCACTTTCGCTTTTATTGAGTGACAGGTTACTACCTTGATTATAATTTAAGATCTTCCTTGGAATTGGCTGAGCGTGAAATTCTCTAGCTTTCTTTTCCATTTCCAAAACCTTAAAATAAAAAGACTAAAAAGTAAAGTAATTCGAAAAATCAACTACCTATTTTACCTCGGATAACATTTTTTCTTTTCTCTTTTTTACTTCAGCAATTTTTTCATCAAAACTGAATGGAATAAGTTTAGTGGGGCCTACCTTATAGGCAGACTTCACAGGCTCTTTTTCTTTGGTACAAACTTTAGCAGTTGTTTTCCTTAAAAATGTTGGCGTTCTAGGATTTGTACACAACATTGATTTTATGATAGGTTTTGGAGGTTCCTTAACACATTTTGGTACGGGTTTTGCATGAAATTCAAAAGATGGCAAAGATAAGGATGAAGACGACCTCGATTTATCCTTCGCGACTTCTGTCAGATTGAAAGGTTCTGGAATTGTAGCTGGTTTCTTGGACTTTGAGATCGGCGGTGGTGTATTTAAAACCTTAGTATTCAACGGATTAGCTTTAATTTTAAACCTAAAAATTAAAAAATCAGCAAAACGGCACAGAATTGAAATGAAATTTTAACTTTTGAGCTTCCTCGAAATCTCTCATTTCTTTCTCTTCTCGACTTATAACATTGATGGCTCGCATTCTTTTCTTCGTCTGAAGTGCAGGTGATTGAGCAACAGTAAGATTCACACATGAGTTAAAACCACCAACAAATGTTTGATTATCCAATTTGGATTTGCTATGAAAACGTCGAGGCGTTCGTTGTTGAAATTGTCTAATGGCTTCTGCCATACTTACAAATTTTACGCTGCCTAATTCTTCTTGAGAAGCGAACGTGGATTGTCTATAGTTTTCACACTAAAATATAAAGATTTATAACATTAATGGTCACTGCAAACCGTAAGACAATTTATATACCTTGGATATGCTTTGCGATCGTATACGTTGCTTTGAATGTCTATTTTGCAACTTATTTTGATGTAAATTTTTGTTATTGTTACAGCTCTCTGAAATCGTCAAACCATTCACTTCATTGCTACAAGTAGAAACGTTATTTACAGCTCCAAGATAGACAACTACTAACCTTAGAAGTGCATCAACGTCATGAATATTTCCAACACTGATAGATTTTCTAATAGGAATTTCTGGTGAATGTGCTATAAAACAAACAAATTAACAAAGATAAAACCTCAAGATTGGTAGTAATCACCAGTAGATAAAGTCGGAGGGAACAGCAAATCACTATTGTGGCAATCAGGTTTATCATTTAAAACACATTGAGGTGTTGAAAATACGTCTTTTTCGTGGTCAATATCTAAAATATGAATCAACATGTGCAATACAATTTGCTACACTTGCGATAATATACCTACCTAAATATGCTTCAATATTTTTATCTTCTGCAGAATCATCAAAAAAATCAAAATCGGGAACATCATAATTGTAGTCACTCATTTTCTAATTCTTCAATCACACTTTTAAAACCAATACTTTCCAGAACACTGGCAAACTGACATTAATATCGAGACGGTTGTTAAATACAAACTTTCAAAAATATACGTTGATATTTAGGGTGCGTTCACATGACCAACAGTTTTAAAAATTTTTGTCAAGTATAATTAGAAATTAATAGTTATTAAAAAAAAGCAAAGATTACGGCATAAAAGATATTATTTAAACAATATTTTACAAAACAAATCGCTCCGTATACGAAAACCTCGTCAAATATCCAAACCATAGGCTGCGTTCCACTGGTTAAATAATATTTAAATCTGACAATTACCAGTGGCGGATCCAGATGATTACAAAAGGGGAAATTTTTTAAAATGAGGATTTATTTTAGAATACAAAAATAGGTGGTTCGGTGGGAAATATTTTATAATATCGTCGTACGGACTGACGGAACGTTACTTTATAAGTAAAATATTCTGCCACTAGGTAGCGACCAAGTTTAGGCTGTTTATTAAATTTTTTTGAAAATGTTTTCAGAATCAGTAAATCGACAGTCAGTAATTTACAAAAATTTATTTTCGAAAAATCCGCTAGATGCCCGAAAAAATTTGTTGTACCAATCTTGGAGAAATTTTATTTGTGACTTCTTACGGTATTATGTGACGTATATAAAAATTTTGGAAAAAATTCACTGGCATGGCGTACAAAAATAAAAATTTTTTTTCATTTTGGATTTTGTTAAAAAAACTTTTATAGATAGATTTAGGGTAGGGGGTAATACATATAGATATCTTTGCCAGGGCTACCGATATCTTTGTTAAGGCTACCACAATAGAAAACAAAAATGAATATTATGTCATCGTATCTCCGGACAAAATTTGGTGTGCTGGTGATTTTTTTGAAATAAATTAAAAGAAATCCTGCTTTATATTTTATCAGGTTGCATCGTCAATCCTTTAATTTCTCAAGTTCGCAGCCCACCTCTTATGCCTTGATGTGGACACAACAGTATGTGTATGTATGTTTACTCCTGTGTGTGTTTGTATGTTTATTTGAAGTATACAAACTTTGTGACGGCTTGGTCCAAGCAGATTTATTTTTCACTTTTTCACTTTACTCTTCTTACTCTTTCTTCTCCGGTCTTCATCTTTCTCCTACTTATCTATCCACTCTTTCTCTCAGCTTATTCCAAACTCTCCTTTCTTGTTTTCTCTTCTCTTCTTATATACACTCAAATTTGTGCAGACTAGGTTAAGTAAATTTAAATGAATTAGCCGTATCAATGTTTGTGTTTTATTTTCAAAACTAACAATCTAACACTACTTAAATTATTAATTTACACTTTCATATAGTAGAAAGAAATATGTGTTACTAATCCACACAAATGTGCAGAAAATGTACGCAATTGTGTAATTTTTCTGCACAGTTGCGTACTTTTTCTGTACAATTTTCATTCCAATCCCGTATCATCAAACTGCATAAATACAATCGTAAATGACGTAACAGTTCCAATTAGCTAAAATATATTATATTTTTTATGAATAACAATTTATGTAAAAAATTATTCTCGTTTGTTGAAAACGACAATTTACCCAAGGCAAATTGCTTTAATGCTTTATACTTACGGTGTGAATCATTGTCCAGTCGAGAGGGAAAAGTTTCCCGACAGTAAAATTTAATTGTGTATTTAGCAGCTGAAGAGAAATTAATCGTAAATGACTTAAATAGGGATTAATCAATGTTTGACCTGTATATTTATTCCAAATGTTGTGGATATAAATTGATGTTTTCTTTGCCTACAAAATAGTAAAGCTTCAAAATTTGAAACTTATAATTACGAAATAAATTTAATTTTTTCCGCAAAGAACTGACGGTACTAGTATAATATACAGACTACCTCAAAGGATGACAACCTTTGAGGTGGTGATAAAGGACACTTTTCTAAGACAAATTTTTAAATAACATTTTTGTCCAAGTCCAATTTATTATTTTTTTACCTACACCTTATTCATTCCCAGTAAACACAAAACTCCATGGGATGTTATGCGACTTCCTATTTTGATCCCACGTATAACATCTTTTTGTGCCATCTATTAGTTGTTGCATAGCGGTTAATCGCATAATGTCAAATCTAAAACTTCTATGAGATGTTTATGAGATGTTAGTAGTATTAGTGGAAGCTCTATGTGACATCTTATACTGCTCCTTAAAAGTCGGACATAAGAGTAGACAGGGACGTCCCAGAGAAGTTAACAGGCACTAGACAGAACATTACACTTCCCGACGGGTAAACTATGTTACTTCTCTATAACAGGTTTGTGTTTACTGGGTTAGTTTCAGAATTTCTGTGAAAACGGTTGGTTTCCCAAAAAAATTTATTTTACCAAAGTTGTAGCCCGTGTTACGCCTATAGTTATTTAATTGCTAAGTTAGCACTAAGTATTTGTAGCGCGAGGAACCTTGAGCATTTCCGTTCGAAGAAACTGAAATGTTGCCATCAGCATGTGTGGCTGGGCGAGTGCTCGTATGAAAAATAACTTACGGGGGTGGGAAAGAAAAGTAAGGCAGTACTGAATTAATCACCACATAAGACGGACGCGACAATTCGGGCTCGGAATTAAATTCATTTCAAATCTGGAAAGGTTTTTAAGTTTCGACAAGGCATTGTTAGTTGCGAACCTTTATAAAATTTCAGGAAAGTCCCGTGTAAATTAATATACACATATAGATAAAAAATGAGATGGGTGATATTTATACTGTGGTGGTATTTTTTTTTAAAAACCTTTTCCAAGCTAAATTTACCTCGACTAGCCTAGTGGATTCAGTAGAGCACGAAACACCCAGTAGCGAATTCCTGTAGGTTACCCCGTCTGTCTTGCGAGCAAATAAAAACTCTTATTTTTGAATAACGTAAAATAGTTGGTTTATTCAAAGGAAAATTTTTGTAGCGACAAATCTCGCTATTAGGATTTAAAGTGTAAAAATGTTCGACCACTGATTTTGAAATTGCATTTACTTTACTAGAAACTTTTCTAAATTTCAAACTCATTTGCCGGTATGTTGAATGTGTAGCAAATAATAATTTTTACAATGTGATACAAATTTTTGTTGATGTTATTTTAATTTGGAAATACCTTGTATAAATCTCGTTCGGGTGTCGTATAAGCCGGTCGCCTGGTCAATTATCATTTACTTCCGTTGCGTCAAGTAAGACATGTGCGGTGATTAGCAAATTCTTGTGGAACATCTGGTGTCGAACAAATAAACAACCTTAAAAAAATTTATACTACGTAAGTTCTTCCACTACGTACAGGATGTTGCACAAATTAATATTCTTTTCTTTTATCGTAGGTCGTTTTCGAAGCACAGCACAAATATCACTATTTCAACATTTATAAAAATTACAATAAAAATAATGTGTTCAGGATGTGTTAAAGTTTTAAATTTATCCTTTTTAATTCTCCTCTGAATAAATTATAACTCATTTGCAGGACTTAAAACAAATAAACTGACCACGATCTGGACATACATACGGGTGAACAGTACAAAAAATCACCACAATCCTCATAACTAGAGTCCGGATAAAAAAGCATAAAAATTTTTAAAAAAAGTGCTTAAAAAAGCATCAAATATTACCAAAAAAAGCATCAATTTAATAAAAAAAAGCATCAATTTAATTAAAAAAAGCATCAATTTAACAAAAAAAATCAATTTAAATAAAAAAAGCACAGATTTTATTCGTCATCAAAAGCATTAATTTCATTTCTAGAACAATTTATTACTAATAATTGTTCCAAATGTTCTTGAGTAAAATTGCTGAAAGACAGAATGAGTTTATTTTTTTCAAAATTATGCATTGTAGGCTGATATAGTAAATTAAAATCCTAAACGTGCTTTGTAGGCTCGAAAATGTCTTATCGTAAGGTATCATAGTTACGTAAAATACAACTTTTGAAAATGAAGCATTAAACATTAAAAGATTAAGTTTGTAAACAAAACAACGAATGAACTTTAAAAAAGCATATAAGCATATTATTATATAAAAAAAAGCGCAAAAGCATAATAATTCAAAAAAAAGCACAAAAAGCATAATAATTCAAAAAAAAGCAAAAAAAGCATATAAAACATGGTGCCAAATGGATCCTTTCTTGATAAATCGCTTAGATTATTTAAAATTTTTGAGCTGCTTCGAATTGTCAGGAAAAGCATTTTAGCTACAAATCCGGACTCTACTCATAACATAACTCACAAGTAAAGAGTTAAAGAGTACTTCTATAGGAAACCTAGTTCGTTATGATTCTAGCTTATTGAATATTGATGCCAGCTGCGGAGATTCAGAACTTTTATCCTTTAAAGTTAAAAATTTTAAACAGTAAAAATTTATAACAATAAAAATTTTAAAACTAATTTTTAGTTTTAAAGCTTACTAAAGTAGCAAAATTTTTCGATTGAAGCTTTCATTTCTAAAATGCGGAGGTTACAAAAGTACCTATAAAATATGTTAATTATTAAAAATTTCAGAACTTGCATTTCTACAGATAATAAATTCTAAAAATAATTAAGTCTCTTATGGAAACTCAAATCTTGAACTGTAATTTTTATTTATAAACTCTTCTAGAATGCATTAGTTCAAAATCTGTAATTTTTTGTTTAATATTTAACACAATATTAAATAATTAGTAACATCTTAAAATTTGCTATTTATTAGCGGTCGATGGTTTCATACGACCAGTAGATCCCCACCATAAAGTCTAGTGCAGGGGTTTCCAAACTTTTTGCACCTGCGTACCACTTGACTTTTTGAGAAATTTTGGCGTACCACCAGACCTAAATATTTTAATAAACGTATAATATTTACTCTTCTAAAAGTGTTCAAAAACTTTTTGAATTAAATCCCTGAGAAAACTTTATATTTAATGGTTAGATATTTGTTTATTTATAACATGCTTATAATAAAAAAGAAATGAAAAGATTAAAATGGTCTACTACTAACGTGACCATTTTTATTTTTACTCGAAACGGGACTCGATTTCGTAAAAATTAGGGAAGACTGGAGTCAATTGAAATAAAAATACTTTAATCTCGAATACTCAAATCTTTACTCAAAAAGACTTTTTTTTTCCAACTCAAATCTTTAATCTATAATTCTCTAAACTTTAATGTCTAATCTTTAATATTTAATCTTTAATCTTTAATCTTTAATCTTTAATCTTTAATCTTTAATCTTTAATCTTTATTCTTTAATCTTTAATCTTTAATCTTTGATCTGTGATCTTTAATCTTTCATCTTTCATTTTCAATCTCTAATCTTTAATCTTTAAACTCTTTCTTCAATTCAATCTTCAATCTTTCAATCTTTTCATCTTCAATCTTTCATCTTTAATCTTGAATACCAAAATAAATATTGTAAATTAATTTATTAGCGTTGATTTGGCTGTTTTGGTGTTTTTATTTTTTATTTATTTACATTAGTGTTATGCAACATAAACATTCATAATCTTAAATATTGACATTGGATCCCAAGATGACTGTTTGAAGTCAAAACGCGTCACCCAGAAATATAATAAAGTGCGAGAAGAGTGCAGTTTACTTTATTCCTCATATTGAAGAAAACCTCGCAACACCACAAATTTATTTATTTTTAAATTTAATTAGCTCTTTACTCGATCTCGTAATTAAAACACCTGTGATGCTGATGCTTGACGGTAATCCGGAAATATTACCATGTGATGTCTCGTGATTGCGGAAATGGAACTGTTGATTTCTTTGGTGTCAGAAATCCAGGATCGAAGGACCAATGTGTAGCTTCGTTGGTCGCTGGAAATCCGGGCTCGAAGGACCAATGATTACCTTCGTTGGTCTGTTGGGTATTAGTCTTACCACTAACTTTGAAAAACCTCTTTAGTAGGCGAAATGTTGGGTGGTGGTCACTAAATAAAACATTTCATGTTTGCACTATATTTATTAACCGGTAACTGTTGGGGGTTTTTAGTATCAAAGCAATCACTGAATCTTTTTGTCATAGATACGTGTAATTCGAATGACTGCATGTGGAAACGTTACAATTTATAAGGAGTTTTTACCTCCGTTACAAAAGGGAGTTTTGAACGAAACGAAAACTTATCGAGAACTTTTGACGTGAACTCAACCGGTGCTTGAAAGAAACTAACTAGTGCGATAGAATAAAAAAGGAATATTGGGCGTAGTGGATCCAAATCAAACAAATATTTTTCAAACTGTCGACGTTTCGAAGACTTTATGTCCTCATTCTCAAGGACTTTTTGGACTACCAAAAAGTTCCTTCGAGAAAACCCAGATCTGTTAATACTAAGGGCTGACAAAGGGAATTCCACAGTTGTGATGAGTAAAGATGAGTACTTTGAAAAAATGAATAACTTATTTAAAGACACAAAGACATACAAAAAACTGGACAAAAATCATACTACAACCATACAGGGTAGATTTAATAGGGTAATCAAAGATCTACATATTAATGGCTATATTGATGACATAACCAAAAAGTCTTTAACAAAATATAATTCCCAAACTCCTAGGGCATACGGCCTCCCCAAAGCCCACAAAACAGGAATCCCTCTAAGACCTGTCATTAGCTGCATCGAGTCTCCATCTATTCCTCTCGCAAAATTTATCAACAATGTTTTGAGAAACGCCACTCCATCTCTGCTTTTTAACGTGAAGAACACTAGAGAGGCCAAGGAGAAGATTTTGCAGAGCGTAATTCCAGATGGATATGTGTTGGTCTTGTTTGATGTGAATTCTTTATTCACCAACATTTCAAAAGAAGCAGTGATATCCTCCATCACCAACAACTGGGACCTTATCGCTCCATTTACATCAATCCCATTAAAGGATTTTACCAGGTTAATAGGCACTGTATTTGAAAATAGCTACTTCTGTTTCGACAACAACTTCTATTCACAACTGGTTGGTTCCGCGATGGGGGACCCTTGTTCACCTGTGTTCGCTGACTTTGTAATGAACGATTTACTCTGTAATTTCTTTGGGTCCGTTGACTTTGAGCTCCCCTTTCTACTACTGTACGTAGATGATATCTTAACTGCAGTTCCGAAAACTAGAGTGGAGCTTACTTTCACCTATGAGCTTGAATCCAACAACTCAATCCCGTTTTTAGATCTTAGGGTTGAGAGAGGGGTTGAGAGAGAGGTTGAGAGAGGGGATGGTAAACTTACCACGGACATCTACAGGAAATCATCGTCTACCAGTAGACTTCTTAATTATAATTCGTCACATCCGTCAAATCAAAAGATGAGTGTCATTAACACTTTAAAACATAGGATTTATAATTGCGTACCTGAGAATCTCATTGGCTCAAGACTTCACGATCTCAAACTCCAACTACTTGAGAATCGGCTCGTTTGGTGGACTGTGCCCTGTTTCGGAAGAAAATAACAGCTTTACTTGAAAAACCTTCTGACATGGAAAATACCAATTTTATCAAGATTACTTACCATCCGTGGTTAAGTTATAAAATAAAACATGCTATAAAAAGCTTTATAACCGAAGGTTCCATACAACTAGTTTTTTGCAACCAATTCAAACTAGGTAAAATTATTTACTCTATGACCAAGGATAAGGTGCCAACACTGGATAGAGCCAACGTAGTAAACAGGATAAGATGTAAGTGTGGAGGACACTACATTGGTCACACGAAGCAAAGACTTTGTAATAGAGTCAAACAACATCTGTATGATATTCGTTACAAATCGGCCAAAACGGGCATCTCCGAACATGCGACAGACACCTCGCACAGTTTCAGACCAGAAGATGTAGAGATTCTCGCCACGGAGACGAATTATAGTAAGGGAACATTCCTAAAAGCTGCATTCATTTCAACCAAAGGGGAAAATCTTAATAAACAGACAGATTTTTGTCAAAAAATAGGCACAGGATACAAAGATGTCTTGAACAATTTTAAAGAAAAAATCAAATAATGGGTTTACATTTCCATGTCGGGACTTCAGCTTGTTTCTTAATAATTAATTTTGTATCTTTACGTTACGGTTTACGAATACTTTTCTGTAAGATGATTTGGCCGTATTTTGTGTTTATATTTTGTAGTTTTGTGAACGTCACTTAGTTGGCGTCTAATAATTTAAAATTTTTAAATTTTATTTTAATTTGTTACCAACTATCGTGAGACACTGGGAAATATTTGTAATATCTTGGAAAATAACTTTTCCTATTCGTGGTCACTATCTTTTACGATTTAGATTTTTCTTAGAAAAGTGTCCTCTACCACCACCTTAAAGGTTCTCCATGGTCACGGAGACACCCTTTATGCAGTGGCGGATCCAGGGGGGGGCGATGGGGGCGATCGCCCCCCCTTAGAGCTCCAATAGACATTAATTCTTACACCAAAAAATTCTGACGTATTACAAATTCCTAAAACTATTTTAAGAATTTAGAAAATACAAAAGTATTTTGTATTTTTTAAACTTCTAAATCACAAAAAATCACAAAACTACGATATTATTATATTTTTAAATGTTATATCTATTTTATAAAATAAGACCAAATTTAGTACTTCAAAGAATTTAAAGCCGAACTTCCGGAAGCCGCCTAATCTGAGGCTTCTATAGCGCCAGGTAAATTGTATAAGCTTGTTGCAATTTTGGAAAACACAAAATTTCTGGTGTTTTCCCTAATTCTTGAAAGAATCTGTTTAGGTAACAATATTCTCCTTTGTCATTGCTTTTCATAATTTAAAGCAAACAGAAGTGCTTTTTATTTCAGTTTGCGTTTTTTGAATATATTTTCAGTACTGATATCATTTAAATTAAGTGAGTAGTGAAGTTGTGAAATTAATTTATCATACAATTACAGTTGATTTTTTATAAAACAATAAAAACTATATATGTGCAGTGGTATTATTCATCAATAATCAATATTCAATTTTCAATAATATTAGATATTATTTTGTTATACTTGCTGTTGGAGTTTCTATCTGAATAATGTGTTTCTAACACATTTTCCCTAAAATGTGTTAAAAATTAATATACATACAATAAATTAAATTTCATAACAATTTGAAAGTTTTTTGGAAAATTTTAATCATTGATTAAATTTGAACTTGATTTTACGTAAGCAGACATTAGATTTAAAAATTTACATTAACCGTATATCTACATAATTAAGAATCTTGAAAATGAAACGGTGTCCGAGTCAGTCCACTCTGAATGTGGGGATCTGTCGGAACCACAACCACGAATCGAGCCGCGATTGCTGCACTATAGGAAAGAGGACAATTTTCTGAGTGTATTAAAAAAAGAAAATTTTACATGCATTTTAGATAAGGAATTCATTAACACGAAAGTTCTATTGACGGTGCGTGCGTTCTGATATAGTCTTAGTGTTAGTAGTCAGACGCAATTGTGACATGATCCGGTGCACAACGTGCATATCGAACCCCTTGCTTGTAACCGCACCCATTATATTACGCAACATTATGCAATAATTTAAGAAATAAACGCAGAACTCGTTTTTAGGTTAGAATCTCGATTGCCTTGGTTGCGTTCGTAAAAACCGACGATCCGCTACCCTCCGCTCCGTTCCCCTCCGCTCCGGGCGCTACGCGCCGTTTTTACGAACGATGACTCACTAAAAGCATCCCTCTAGTACCACAAACTCACCAAAGGTGCAACTCAAAAGAGGTGAAACTCGTAAGGGGTGAAACTCGTTAGCAACGGTCGATGGGTACCGTACGGTATCACAATGGCGTTTGACTGCCAACACTAAGACTATATCAAAACGCACGCACCGTCAATAGAACTCGGGAGCGAATCAATTCCATATGTAAAATGAATGTAAAATTTTGATTTTTAAATGCCGTTTTCTCGAAAACTAATGGATAATCCACATCGAAGTGCTGTCTCAAAATGCTCAGAAAATTGTCCTCTTTCTAATAGAGAAAAAATCGCGGCTCGATTCGTGGTTGTGGTTAACTAACAGTAACCTGAATATGATTGTAAAGAAGCACAAAATTCAAGAAAATGAAAATCAAGACAGTAAACCACAAAGTAGTAAATCTCAAGACAAATGTTCTGCAAATTAAATGTTGCAACTATTTTTGAAATTGCTATTATACTACTTTTTATTTTTTTATTTAAAAATTTTTTATGTTGTCGCCCCCCCTATGGTAATTTCCTGGATCCGCCACTGCCTTTATGTGTATTTGACAAAATATTGCTAGATAGTAAATTCAACGATATTATGTACAAGGTGCGTAAAATGTAACTGTAGATCAGACTGTTACGATTTTATTATTTTTATATGGAACTCTATGTTAATTAATAAGGCCCGGATTTTTAGGATCTGAAAACTTTCAAAATAGGCAGGCAAATAGGCATAAAAAATTAGATTATAGGCACTAATAGGCAGTCAAAAATGAAAAATTAAATTATTAAAATAATGACAACCAGTACAGTAAAAACCAGTATTTTATTACTAAAATTGTACGAAATATGTAGTTTATTTAATTTAACTTTTAATTTAAAAATAACTTAAACTTTAAACATTTACGTAACAAATTAAAACCTTTTCCAAATTTTCTGGAGTAAAACTCCTTCGGTTATCCGTTAAAATTTGTTTGTAGGCTGAGAATGACCGTTCTACTTCACAAGAAGTAACAGGAGCATATTTAAAATCGGGAGTATCTAAGCTTCTAATTTTATTTGGGAAAGTATTTGAATCTCCAGATAAAAGTACCAATACTGGAGTACTGGAGTATTTATACAAAAATATTTACATAGTCAGAAATTAATAATTAAGAAATAAATAAAACGGTATTTCTGTCTTCTGTCTAGAAGATTTATTGTTAATTTTCACAATCGCATCCTCGCACCATTGTAAGTCCATACTTTTCTTTGATATCCATATTACTTTGAGTTTTATAATTAAATTACATATTTGCATTTAAATTTTTATTAATACGACGCGACGCGACGTCGCAATTGTTAATATTATAATACAAATTATGTAAAACAAGATATTATAATTCCGTTAAAATTAAAAAATAATTGAAATAAATATTCATTTAAGCAAATTATAGGATAAAATCAATTTAAAAAAAGTCATTTAGGCGCGATAAACGAGAAAAGGCACTAAAAGTAGAAAATAGGCATTTTAGGCAAATTAAAGAGCGATTTCAAATGATCTCCAAGTCGCAAAATACATTTTGCTGCAAAGAGAATTTTAGAGCCTGTACGGAATCAAAAAAGGCAAATGCCTAGAAATCCGGGCCTTATTAATTAATGTTTGCACTTACCTCGATTGCGGTTGACACCCAGGGTTTTATAATGAGTATGCTATGCATAAAATAACATGGAATCCATATGATGAAAATCCATACAAAACGATCGTTGCTATTTATACCATACTCACACAATATTTTTACGGATGATATTGCATAATACAGTAGATTAAATAGGCAAATTATATTACAAGTTAACAAAGTAACCAGTGTAATTTTAAATATTTCATTTGTCAATCTTGCCATATCGCACAGCTTGCTGTACAATTGTATTACTTCTATCATTTTATGTATTTTTACAATATCAATTACTTTATTACTTGACATAAACAAGAATCGATTGTTATTTTCGCGAATATTTTGTCTGACGTCGTTCAGAATTTTGTAAATGAAATAAATTTCTATTTGCTGATCGGCATAACCTAAAATAAATGACGCTAGATATTGAAATTCGCGAAACGAAAAATCTACAAGATAGTAATTTAGAAATGCATGTGTAATGGAAAATAGTAAACTTCCATATAGGCCACCGTAGGATTTTTCAAAATTTTTATTAATGGTCACACTAATTTCTTGGACCAACTGCAATAGTTTCATTGTGGATTTTCTATGATAAATGTATGATAGGTTACTTATTATTAAATGTAACAAAATTGCTAGCATGTTTAAAAATTCTACCATTTGCTTGGTTCTGCTGTTGTTGACCTCTTGCAACCACATATTTTTAAAGGCTTTTATAATACACAACATAAAGAGGCTCAAGAACGATACTTGCAATAAATACACAAAACATTTGACCATTGCATTGACCAGTTTGTTATCAAAATTTCCGCTCTTTGGATATAAGAGGCCGAAAATTTGAAATATTACCTCGCTTTGTTTTATAATTTTGAAGAGTTGTTGTATTGAACGCAACATTTTAACGTATAATTATGTTTTTATTAGTATTGTACCGTATATGATATTAATTGCAAATAATCGATTGCTTAATTTTAAATATAATTAAATTAACATAATATTAATATTTTGTATACTTATTTTGGCAGTGGAATACATTATTAAGTAATTAAGTTTATGAACAAAATAGATTATTTATGTATGGAAAAATAGAAATGAAATAATAAAATTGTATTTCTTTTATAAAAAGAAAGAAAGTATATAGGTAATAAGTAAATATTTATTTCTTAAAATAGAAAAAGAAAGAAATAAACAATAAATTTTTTTTTTATTATTAAATTATTATTAAAATTAAATACATATGTATTCATTACGTGACTAGTTCAAAATTGGTGCCGTTGTTGGTTGTACTAAATTAATTAATTCACTAAATAGTTCACTAATTCACTTTCCAAAATCTTCTCACGAACAAGTTAAAGGTCTGTAGCAATCGAAAAAAAAACTGTGGTGCAAAATAAAATTTCAAAATTATCTATTGTCCCGAATATACCTCAAAATATGCTTTAAATAAATTCAAATTATATACTGATAAAATGTCCAGATGTGATTTACCTAATTTTTTCCAGAATTTTTCAAAAATAAGACATATTTTTACGTATATACCGACAAGGTATAAGAAATAAGCCTATTTAACGTAATTTATTCATTATTTTGAAGATGCATGAATAGGTCGAACAGATTTCTCCTCCAGAAGAAGGAGGTGTCCCCAGTTATTTGCAATTAATAAATGGAATTGCTATAAAGCTGTTTTAGGGAATGCTGTTGAAGGGTGGCACAATAGCTTTTCGTCTATAATCAACGCCGCGCATTTCAGCTTGTGGAAATTTGTGAATGCTCTTAGAAATAAAGTATACATAAATTAAAAATAGAACAATTTATAGTTGGAAATGAAATACAGCAAAAAAGGGTGTACAGAGACACTGGCTAGAAAGTTAAAATCACGGACACGGACAACTCGGCTCTGGACAACTCGGCACCGGGCAAACTCGGCACCGGACAATTCGGCACCGGACAATTCGGCACCGGACAACTCGGCACCGGACAACTCGGCACCGGACAATTCGGTACCGGACAACTCGGCACCGAAACTAGCGTGTTCCGTCTTACGAAACTTTTCCACTCTTTCATTACGTATCCATGACACCTTTAACCATCCACCATGACACCATCCATGACACCATGACATGAAAACGAAAACGTTATGAGGACGCAGATGACCGTATCCTTAACAAAGTTTCGAACTATGTGCCAGCAAATATGTGGGAGTATTTGCGTGGTTTATCCCACAATTATGTTATGGATTAATTAATAAATAATATAATGTATAGTTTGACATAAAATAAAAATAATAACAATTATTGATAATGATTAAAATATTAATCCCAAATAAACTTGGATGAAAAATAACATAATTTTCACAAAAAAATTGATTAACTACAACGTCCAAATATAAATAAAAAATTTGTAAGTTTTCTGAAGATTGCTAATTCAATAATGTATAATGTGCATGTTATCATTGTTGATAATAATTCTTGATGAAATTTAAAATTTTTAAAGTGAATTAACATGCCACCTTTCGAAAATTATTACAAAACAATTTAAATTCCATTATAGCAAAATTGAACCGTAACACCCTAGTCTCGGTGCCGAGATGTCCGGTGCCGAGTTGTCCAGTGCCGAGTTTTCCGGTGCCGAGTTGTCCAGTGCCGAGATGTACGGTGCCGAGTTGGCCCGGTGCCGAGGAGTCTAGGACAACTCGCCGCGGCCATCTCGCCGCGAGCCAACTCACCGCCGGGCCAACTCGCTGCCGGCCAACTTGCCGCGGCCAGCTCCCTACCGGCCGATGTTATCACCAGATGTCACTCCTAAATTATTAATCTCCGTGTGGGGGAAGGGCCATAGCCCCTGCAACCAGCGCAGATATTACCCCAATTTTGTCATTCATTATTCACTTACTGAATGCCAAAAGGTTGCCTGTCCGCTCTGGCCAAATAAATTAAAACTACTTCGTTACTAAAATTAGTCAATAATTTTTGAATAACAAAAAGCAGCATTATTTTTTATTTTAATTGTGCAAAAAGCACAATTACACGTAATAATATGATATAGGTATTTTTTTTTATTAATAAAATATTAAAAAAAGCAAAAACGCCTTTTAACCCGTCAAGTATAATACACGTAATAATTTGTTATATGTAGTATATTATTTTTATTACTAAAATATTAAGAATGCAAAAACCATTTTTATCGAAGGCGGCGAAAATGGCCGCCAACAGCCGGCCGGCGGAGAGTCGGCTGCGGCGAGTCGGCCGCGGCGAGACGGCCGCGGCGAAACGGCCGCGGCGAGAGGGCCGCGGCGAGACGGCCGCGGCGAGTTGTCCCTGCCCCGGTGCCGAGTTGTCGCGTACCGCGGCGCGGCGTGAGCATTCGCTTCTAACTAGCAAATGGACCGGATCCAGGTTGTTCAAAATATCTACCTGTGCAAGTTTTCAAGCCTCTTTTTCATGCAGCCCAACCGTTACATCTACGCAAAAGCTAACGTAGATCTCTTAAGCGAATACATAAAAAGCTAACAAAGAAGTTTTATCACAGAAGCCACGACATCGATAAACCTCTTGGCTCAAACTTGAGGCAATATAATCCAAAAGATTTCCCGCTCCACAGAATACCACTGAACATCTTAGTTCCCGTAGCCGGAGATTTGATTCCCAGTAAATTGGTCCCCGGTAATTAGATCCCAGTAAAAAGATCCCCTGGTAATTTTGTCCCTGGTAATTTCTCCCCGGGTAATTTCACCCCTTGGTAATTTGATCTTCTGGTAATTTCATCCCCGGTAATTTCACCCCCGGTAATTTAATCCTCTGGTAATTTCACCTCCGGTAATTTGATCACCGGTAATTTGATCACAAGGTGATTTTATTTGCAGGTAATATGGTCAATTTTATTAAAATTTTATAAATGGTGAACTGGACCAAAAGCAATTTTTACAAAAATTTTGGAAATGCAAGCTAAATTTAAATAAATTTATTTTTTTGTTGGTAGTTAAAAAATTATTTAGTTTTTTTATGAGTTGGTTATGTAGGTCAGTGTTTGTTTATGTTATATTTTAGCAAGATGGCTTATAAAAGAGAAATCTGGGCGGAAGGGTGATCTGTGCGCAGACTTGGGTCGGTTATGTAGGTTAGTGTAATCGTAAGTTTATGTTATTTTTTAGTGAGATTTAAATTTAAAGAAATTTATTTTTTTGTTGGTAGTTAAAAAATTATTTAGTTTTTTCATGGGTCCGTTATGTAGGTCAGTGTTAGTTTAAGTTATATTTTAGCAAGATGGCTTATAAAAGAGAAATCTGGGCAAAAGGGTGATCTGTGCGCAGACTTGGGTCGGTTATGTAGGTTAGTGTACTCGTAAGTTTATGTTATTTTTTAGCGAGATGGCTCATAAAAGAGTGATCCATGCGAAAAGGGAAATCTGTGCGCAGACATGGGTCTAAATTTGCATTTGGCCCAGTTTATCATTTTAAAAATTTTAGTAAAATCTAATTACCAAGAGGTGAAATTACCGGGAGGTCAAATTACCGGGGATCAATTTACCGGGGACCAATTCACTTAGGGCCCCTATAGTTCCACCTCCTACTATATGTGTGTATTTGTATGTTTACTCCTGTGTGTGTTTGTATGTTTATTTGGAGTTTACAAACTTGATGACGCACAGTGCGGCCAAATCCTAAAAAGCTGGCCAAAAGTCGAAATTTGAAGTAATAAATTTGAAAATTGGTATCTGGGGGTTTTCGGGATCGCTGATTACGAATTTTCCATCAGAATGGTTATTTTCACAATGGCGCATCCAATATGGCGGACAAAAGTCAAAAATTGAAGTATAATAAATTTGAAAATTGGTGTCTGGAGTTTTCGGGGTCGCTGATTACGAATCTGTTATCAGAATAGTTTTTTCATAATGGTGCATCAAATATAGCGGACAAAAGTCGAAAATTGAAGTATAATAAATTTTAAAATTGGTATCTGAGGGTTTTCGGGGTCGCTGATTGCGAACCTGCTATCAGAATAGATATTTTCATAATGGCGGATCCAATATGGCGGACAAAAGTCAAAAATTAAAGTATAGTAAATTTGAAAATTGATATCTGGGTGTTTTCGGGGTCGCTGATTTCAAATCTGCTATCAGAATAATTATTTTTATAAGGGCGGACATAATACCGAATATAATTAAGAATAATAATTTTTTTTTAAATACATGAAAAAATTCGATATTATATCAAAGATATATACAAGTAAATAATTGCAAAGTTACATTAAAAATAAATTTTTTATTGTACACTAATGAACAAGAACTATTTTTTGTAAGCATATGTTTACAAAAAATAGTTAGCTTCATCGTCAGATGATAAATTTACAGATGCATCAGTGTCTTCTGATGTTGACAAATCTGCATTTGTATGGTAAAATCTGTATTTTAGTATTTGTATGGAACCTGATACTACTGCCCTCCCCAGAAAAAAACTTTGAATCCGCCCCTGCACAGCAAGTTTCTCATATTATGAGGTTAGGTTTGTACAAAAGAATTTTTTTAATCGGAGAATTTAGTAATACAATATTTCAAATGTTACTTTTAAGAAACTTGTGAATTCCGAGTAACATCGTTTTTTTTACAGAATACGTGATAAAACAAAATGGGGCAACTTTGCGCAACTTTTTTTTTTTTAATCGTTCACAATATGTATCATTGTAACCACAAATAAGTTTCACGGCGGAACTTTTAACTTTTTCATCACAATGTGTCGGATTATAAGAATTTTAATTAATCAAATTTAGTAACAATTGTCGTTTCACTGATTCACTGTACTTGTCAAAATATTACTAACAAATTTTTTTTCTTGTTCTACTTACCTTCAGAAGTTTATTCCATTTTATCCGATTGAAATTTTCTTCAAATTATAATTTATATGGCACTTTAAACACATGCGTTGTTAAATAATACGTTACCACTATTGACGCTATTCGAACAACAGCAACATTATCACTAGTTTTTTAAAGCAGGTAAAAATAAATACAGGAATTTATAAGTATTATATGACTCTTAAGGGTATATTAAAGCCAACCCAGCAAAAAAAACCATAAGTAGATACTTCTTTTTTCGATTTATGGCCAGCTTTTAAGCATTTTTAACTTTTTCACTTTACTCTTCTCACTTTTCACTTTTTCTTCGCCGGTCTTTCTCCTACTTACATACTCACTCTATCTCTCAGCTTATTTCAAACTCACCATTCTTGCTTTCTCTTCTCTTCCTGTATACACTTAAATTTGTGCAGACTAGGTTAAGTAAATTAAAAAAATTAGCCGAATCAATGTTTGTGTTTATTTTCAAAACTAACAATCTAACACTACTTAAATTATTAATTTACACTTTCAAATAGTAGAAAGAAATATGTGTTACTAATCCACACAATTATGCAGAAAATGTACCTACGCATTTGTATAATTTTTCTGCACAATTGTGTACTTTTTCTGCACAATTGTCTAGATAAATAACATATTTCTTTATGTGTTGAATGTTGACATCCGACAGACTTTACAATTTCCATTCCAATCCAGTATCATCAAACTGCATAAATATAACCGTATATGACGTAACAGCTCCAATTAGCTAAAATATATTATATTTTTTATGGATAACTAATTTATGAAAAAAATTAGCAGCTGAAGAGAAATTAATCGTAAATGACTTAAATGGGGATTAATTAATGTTTGACCTGTATATTTATTCCAAATGTTGTAGATATGTGATGAAGGCTAACCGCCGAAACTAGTACGTTGAATAAAAATTGAATTCTTGAGGAAAGTGTACTTTTATATCATTAATGTAAGATTAAAGTTTGGAGTTATTTTGGAGTTATATTTATTTATATAAGGCCACGCTCGAGACTCGGACGTTTTGCTTTTTATGTTGGGAATTTGATTATTATGTGTCTACAGTCTATGATGATACTAAATGTGCCAATTGACTCAAATTCTGAATTGCCCTGTATATTTGATATTACGAATCGTATGCATACATGTGAATTGATTAATAAAGAATTATGTATTTTGACTTATATATGAACATAATATGTGTATAATTTGCCCAACCACAAATTTGAATATTGAAATAACAAACAAAAATGACAAAAACTAACCACAATGTTTAAACTGAAATTATATGACAAATGACTTACAAATTATAAATATTTAAACTGCTCTGTGTTTAATATGTTGAATATGTGTTCGCATTGCGTTTTTCATGACTCAATTTGCTAGTGCTAAAGTTTATTCTTCGATACGAGAGAAATACTACGACGTGGGAGTAATGTCGGGGACATAGATTACAACGGGGGTCCTTAGTCCAGTCAGTATATCCATTAAAGGCACCTAACCCTGAAAAAACTCTATGGCGCTATTTTATTGTTTTATGCTTTTGGAGGGGTCACTGGGAGTGTACCTTTGAAATGGCGACCAAATCGGGCTGTTGCTTGTGTTCGAAAATTGTTTTTTTAGGTAAAAACGCTTTTTCTTGAATAACTGCTAATATTATTTTATCGAAAAATTGTAAAAACCAAAATTGTAGGAAATTTCATCCTCTACAGGTTTAGTCCCTACAATTTTTTTTCTAGGATCGATATTTTTTTAATTACACTCAAAAAACAGTGAGAAATTGAAAATATTGAATTATCTCATTTATTTTCAACTTTTCAGCAATAATGAAAATAACCAAACTTGTAGAGAATCAAATTTCCAACAATTTTGGTCTCTACCTTTTTTTTCCCAAAAATTGATATTTTTATATTTTTAAAAATTGTCCCGACAAAATAGCTCCGACAAAATAGCCCGATAGCACAAGTTTTTTTAATTTTTTCATTACAAATTCATGAAGTGAAGAAGTGTGAATGTAAATTTTGCAAATTTGGCAGGTATATAAAAATAAAATAATTATTGTAAATTGCGCTCCAAACAAAAAGGTCGATAGTAATCGAAAATGTAAATTGCGCAAATGTAGGTACCCTTACGGTAAGTACGGGATTAATTTTAATATTATATGCGCAAATCTAGGTACGGTATTACGATAAGTATGGTATTAATTTATTGTAATATATTTAAATAGATTAATAATTATTATTATAAACTTTTTTTTTTAAATTGCACCTCAGAAACAGAACTATTTTTTATGGTGGATCCGTATATCGCCATGGTTGTCTTTGTCAAAATGGAGCGCCCGGAGCGGAGGGGACCGGAGCTACCCTGCGCTCCGGTCCCCTGCACTCCGGGCGCTCCGAGCCATTTTGACAAAGACTAAACTGACTAAAAATAGCTCTGAAGACTCGATAAAGGTAAAACTCGTTTCAGGGTGGAGGGTGAAAAAATGCCCTGTATTAAAAGCATAATTTGGTAACATTTACGAAAAATTTTCCGTTTCTATTAGTATATGTGTTAATGTCGGGGCTATTTTGTCATTGGGCTATTTTGTCGGGGCTATTTTGTCATTAGGCTATTTTGTCGGGGCTATTTTGATGGGTCACTATTGAATCTAATCTTATTATTAAGCAATAAAACAAACAACAACTTCCAATGCACAAATTTTGAATTCGGCACCAAAAACATAGAAAATCAATCACACCGCGAATAATTCCAACAATCGAGAACAAGAAGTATCAAAGCAAAAAATTACTCACCAAGCGCCTGATCAGTTTACAAAACTTCAACGACAATGGTAGTTTACTACCCCTGCTTCGATTCCAGTTGCTTGAAATATGATGATCTTCGCTTGAAGCTGACGGAAACGATCTATCGGCAGATGACTGAACAGAAGATGCTGCACAAAACACTGCAATCGATGATAACTAGCACTTGATGTACGTAAAAGACGATGGCTGGATTCAAGAAATAATAACTTGCGATTCTTGCACTCGCAATAATGACTCCGATGGTAAAATTCTCAATCGTGTCGATGGTATATTGACTAATTGAACGTCGCAACAGGTTAAACATAAATCCCCCAATTAGGCACCTGTAGAAGCTGGTCTCGGGTCACGTTAATAATTTGCACAACTAATCCTCTCCGGATTCGAACTACTTAACTTCGTTACTTAACAAACAAAACGCTGCGCAGTTGCATTCCCACTTGAACTCACAAACTCACATCCGCGTCCTCATAAGTTCAACCCAAGACTGCCCTAATTCACGTGTAAATCCACGGCATATCCTATGTCGCCTCGATCTTTCATTAGCGGCACGGAGCAGAGGGCAAAGGGACGCTCAAACAATTATTAAACAAAAAATTGTTATAAAAGTTAAAAATAACGTCCGCAAATGTAAATAAATAATACAAATAAATAATAAACGGAAAATTATGGTAAAATTTATATTTGATCTGTATTTGTATTTGACCAACTGATCCACATGCTTTTTTAACATGATTATATGTAAAACTACAAAAAATAAAGTACAATTTCAATAGCTTTAATTTTTCTGGTTGCTACTGGATTCCGCTACAAACTACAACACACCCGAAAACCCAACTTCACTTCACTGGCTTTAAACTACCCCAATTATTCATTTTACGATGGTGTAACTGTTCCATTTTAACAAATGCAACTGCATCTGTTGCTCTTAGTTTTAACTTAAGGTTAGATTTTGCATTATCACAAACATTCTTACAATCCACAAAATATAGTGACACGTTTATTAGTTAAGATCAGTTTAGTAATTTTTGAGTAATTAAATATAATTATGAATTGTGGTAGCGTGTGAGGCTACGTAGCCTCTTGAATTACTGATAGTAACTATAAAAAATTTTACAGTTAAATTTACATCATTTCGAATTGAATGAGTATAACAACAAAAGATGAAGCTGCTCCAATAATCTGCAAACATGAAAAATATTAATTTTTGGTTAACTTCCAATATTTTCAACTAATGAAAGTTAAATATTTAATTAAATTAAAGTAAAGATATAATAATAAATAGCATTATAATAAACTAACAACTCACAATTTACAATAATTAAATTATTGAATGTGAAAATTGATATAGTTTTTTTTATTTTGAATTACTTACCGTATGCAACAGTGCCCAATCGAGAGGAAAAATCCACACGCAGTAAAATTACATTGAGTATTAAGTAGCCGAAGAGAAATTAATTGCAGATGATTTAGATTTGAATTTTCTAAATTTTCACCAGCATATTTATTCCAGATACCGTGAATATAAGTTGCCGTCTTGTTGATTTACAACAACAAATAGCTGAACAGATTTTAGAAATAAGTCAGTTTCACCGGAACCAGCCGAAAGAATTAAGATGCAACAAATATATTTTATTAATAATTACATACATGAATCAATTTTATTCCAATCTGGATAAAATAATCAAAAATTCCACGGATTGATAATCACAGTGAGTCCGATCACCAAATAACCATTCCAAACAAAAATAGAAATAGTAATCTAGTCCACTATTCCTGTTTTAATTATTTTGTTTATATTAAGCATTGCAAATCTGAAATTTGAGATCATGAAAACAAGTAATAAACCGGTTGTCAGAAATACTTTATTCGTGGTATGTAACATCCTGTAAATTAAGAATTTGAAAGATATTTGTCAAATTTTTATTTATCAAACACCTTAAAGAAATATGCCTCTGTAAAGTTTCTGCACTTGTAGAATTTCAAAGAAGTATGAACAATTTGGTATATCTTTGGTTTAAGAAGCATATTATTGCAAATACCGCATATTTTTTTTCTTTCTTTAATTTGCTAAATTTTTAATGTAGATATTTACCTCTGTTCGGTCTACGACGTTTCGGCGCAGCCGGTTCGGCGCGAAGACGTTTCGGCGCAAAGACGTTTCTGCGCGAAGACGTTTCGGCGCGAAGACGTTTCGGCGCGAAGACGGTTCGACGCGAAGACGGTTCGACGCAAAGACGGTTCGGCGCGAGCCGGTTCAAAGCGATCGATGAACTCAAAATCCTTCCAGACGAATAGTTTGGTTTCTGCACAGGACATTCCCCCACTCGTCAGTTGTTGCGAATCCTCGAGATCATCACGTTATCTTTTAACAAAAAGGAATTAACAGCCATGGTACTTCTGGACGTTTTAAAAGCGTTTGACATTTACAAGATGATCACGGTGAGAATACTATCTGAAGAATAGGAAATTAATGGTCAAGTTAGAAAGAATTTGCTCTTCGGAACGGAAAATTACAGCCGGGGTGCCCCACGGCTCCCTACTGTTGCCTACCTTGTTTAATTTGTTCGTGAACAATCTACTCGGGGAGGCTGGAACACCACTCTGGGCACATCGCTCCACCCTCATTTAACCTTTTGAAAGTTCTGAAAGTTTAGTACGGCACTTTTGGCATATCGAAAAAAAACTCGGAAAAAGTGCGGGTCTAATTTTTAGAAAGTGACTTTGGGAACCGAAAGATGTAACCATGTTTGGCAAGAAGATCCTCTGGGTAGCGTTCACCAAGTGTCCCGGAGTCATCTTGGACAAGAAATACATTAACACCATCAACAATCAAGCAAGAAACATCATAGAAGCATTAGCTCCAATCATCGGGACACGTATCTCGTTGGAAGCAAACAGCAAGATTTGTTTATACAAATCCTTTATTAGATCCCTTCCTCACGTATGAAGCCCCGGTGTGAGCATTTGCTTCTAAGAGACAAATGGAACGTATCCAGATTGTTCAAAAGATTTGCCAGTGTAAGTTTTCAAGCCCCTTTTCCATGCAGCCAAACCGCTACATCCACGCAGAAGCCAATTGATAAGTTGGAGAGATAGACAGAGGTGGAGATCTATAGATCTCTTAGGCGAATCCATAAACAAACTTACAGAGAAGTTCTATCACAAACTTATGTCAAACTTATGTCACACTTGAGACAATAAAATCCAGAAGATTTTCAGTTTCACAAAAGGCCACTGACTCCATCACCGGACCTTTAAATATCACTTCACTGATCAGACGTTCTCTCACTCTCTTTATACTCCTATGTGTGTTTGTATGTTTATTTGGAGTGTACAAACTTGGTGACAAATTGATCCAAGCAGATGCATTTTTCACTTTTTCACTTTTTTCTTCTCACATTTCACTCTTTCTTCACCGGCCTTGATCTTTTTCCTTCTTACCTACACACTCTTTCTCTGAGCTTATTCCAAACTCTCCTTTTCTTTTGTTTTCTCTTCTCTTCCTGCATACACTCAAATTTGTGCAGACTAGGTTAAGTAAATTTTAAAAAAATTAGCCGAATCAATGTTTGTGTTTTATTTTCAAAACCAACAATCTTACACTACTTAAATTACTAATTTACTCGTTCATATAGTGATATAGTAGAAATAAATATTTGTTACTAATCCACACAATTGTGGAGAAAATGTACGCAATTGTGTAATTTTTCTGCACATTTGAAAAATTACACAATTGCCAACTTTTTCTGCATAATTGTGTGGATAAATAAAACATATTTCTTTATGTGATGAATGTTGAAATCCGACAGGCTTTACAATTTTCATTCCAATCCAGTATTATCAAACTGCATAAATATAACCGTATATGATGTAACAGTTCCAATTAGCTAAAATATATTATTTTTTATAAACGCAATAACTAATTTACGACAGAAATTATTTTCGTTTGTTGAAAAGGGCAATTTATACAAAGCAACATGCTATAATGCTTTATACTTACGGTGTGAATCATTGTCCAGTCGAGAGGGAGAAGTAACCCGAGAGTAAAATTTAATTGTGTATTTAGCAGCTGAAGAGAAATTAGTCGTAAATGACTGAAATGGGGATTAATTAATGTTTGACTTGTATATTTATTCCAAATGTTGTGGATATAAGTTGATGTTTTCTTTGCCTACAAAATAGTAAAGCTAAAATAAAGTTAATTTTTAAACTGACGACGGTACACTGGTATATATATTTTTTCTGCATTGATATTATTTTGTTTTGTATGACATTAATATAATTATTTCATTATAGAAATTACGCTTAAAGCTAGCAAAACAAATTAATTAACAATATTTACAAAAATAAATAAACGATATAAATTTACAAAATAATTAACGATAAACTAATGCGCTTTATAACAATGATACTCAAACGTTTACCTACACCTTGTTCATTATTTTCAGAATTTCTCGGAAAATGGTTAGTTTTCCAAAAAAAAATATTTGACCAAAGTTGTATCCCGTTAAATTCCCTATCCGGTTTGAGCGTCAGTTTTTTTTTCTACGACGTTTTGTTTAAGAGATACCGGTTTGCAAGAAAAGTAAGAAAAAATTAAACCTGAATTTTTTTAACATTTTTTCTCTTAATTTAATTTATAACTCGAAATCCATTGATTCTAGACGATAAGGGGTTGTAACCTAATTTGTAGATAATATTTAATCTATTAAGCTTAAAATCATTAATATCGAAGCTATGACCGTTTGAAATCCAAAATTTAAACATTTGGTTTAAAGGGAATTAGGTACTCCCCAAGGGTTTGCACTTGGACAAAAATTTTATTTGAAAATTTGTCGTAGAAAGTGTCCTCTCTGGAGAACCTTCAAGGTTCTCCACAGTCACGGGGACACCCTATAAGCGTATATGACAAAATATTGATCGATAGTAAGTTCAACGATATTATGTACAAGGTGCGTAAAATGTAACTGTAGATCAGAACATTACAATTTTTATTGTTTTGATATTCAACTCGATGTTTATTAATGTTCGCACTTGCCTCGATTGCGGTTGACACCCAGGGTTTTATAATGAATATGCTATGCATAAAATGACATGGAATCCATATGATGAAAATCCATAAAGATCGGTCGTCGTTATTTATACCATACATACTTGGACATTAGTTTTATGGATGCTATTCCATAATACAGTAGATTAATTAGGAAAATTATATTACAAGTAAACAAAGTAAGCAGTGGAATTTTAAAAATTTTGTTTGTTAATCTTGCCATATCGCACAGCTTGCTGTACAATTGTATTATTTCTATCATTTTATGTATTTTTTCAATATCAAATACTTTATTACTTGATATAAGCAAGAGTCGATTGTTATTTTCGCGAAGATTATGTCTGATGTCGTTTAAAATTTTGTAAATGAAATAAATTTTTATTTGCTGATCGGCATAACTTAAAATATATGACGCTAGATATTGAAATTCGCGCATCGAAAAATCTAAAAGATAGTAATTTAGAAAAGCATGTGTAATGGAAAATAGTAAACTTCCATATAGACCACAGTAGGATTTTTAAAAAATTTTATTAATTGTCACACTAATTTCTTGGACCAGCTGCAATAGTTTCATTATGGATTTTCTATGATAAACGTATGAAATATTACTTATTATTAAATGTAACAAAATTAGTAGCATGGTTAAAAAGTCTAGCATTTGCTTGGTTCTACTGTTGTTGATCTCATGCAACATGCAACCACATGTATTTAAAGGCTATTATAATGCACAACATAAAGAGGCTCAAGAACGATACTTGCAATAAATGCACAAAACATTTGACCATTGTATTGACCAGTTTGTTATCAAAATTTCCGCCCTTTGGATATAAGAGGTAGAAAATTTGAAAAATTACCGGACTTTGTTGTATAATTTTGAAGAGTTGCTTTATTGACCGAAACATTTTACCGTATAATTATGTTTTTATTAGTATTGTACAGTATATTATGATATTAATTACAAATAATCGATTGTTTTATTTTAAATATAACTAATTTAATATAATATTAATATTTTGTATACTTATTTTGGTAGTGGATTACTACATTATTAAAAGTAATTAATTTTATTAACAAAATAGATTATTTATTTTATGAAAAATTATATACCTATACAATCCATTGTCTGTTTATCGTCCATAAACTTAATAATAAAAACTTATCGGAATTGGTCTATGGTTAAGAAAAAACCTTTAACTTTTTGTCGACGTTTCGAAAATTTATTCATCTCTTCTTCATGACTACAATGAGAACAATTTATTAAACTAGATAGGCTACAATAACAAATTGCCTCACCTCAAGTTTAAGTTAAAAATACAAAACTGCATCTGAACTTCACAACAAAAACCAAACGTCTTTAGCATGACTCTCCTACGCTTATAGAATTAAACTATTTAAAATATCAAATTAAAAATACAATTCTAAAAAGTCAAAATATAAAATATTAAAGTTAAAATAAAACATTTAAACTCGCTTTTTTAAACTTAAAAAAAAACAGATTCGCAGAACACAAAAATAAAAACAAATATTCGAATGTGTCGCAACACTTGGTAAACACTGGACATTCGATCAACCAGAATAACATTGAATTGCTGCACAATATCAAGAAGGGAAAAAAGCTGGACCTCCTAGAACACCTAGAAATCCGAAGAACAAGAAATGTAGAATTGCTAAATGAGCAAGAAAATTTGGAATACACTCCAATCTTCGACGTATTCTGATTGTGGCTTGCAGGACTGTGATATGACTTATCGGTATAAGGTTAATGCTCACACAAAATAACTTTATTTTATTTATTGACAACTAAAGTAATATATTCAGATTTAATTATTTAAATGTTTGTAAGTGTCTTGTAAAAGTGTATGACGGTAGGTTAACGTTATTGACAACGGCTCAACAATCAACATTCTAATTATAAAAATAAATTTCTTGTAGAAAACGCTGATGAAGGCTAACCGCCGAAACTAGTACGTTGAAAAATTGAATTCTTGAGGAAAGTGTACTTTTATATCATTAATGTAAGATTAAAGTTTGGGGTTATTTTGTACGAAGGCCATTTTGTATAAGGCCACGCTCGAGACTCGGACGTTTTGCTTTCTATGTTGGGAATTTGATTATTATGTGTCTACAGTCTATGATGATACTAAATGTGCCAGTTGACTCAAATTCTGAATAGCCCTGGATATTTGATATTACGAATCATATGCATACTATAGGGATTTTACACTACCGATGGTGGCGCTAGTGTAACTTCAATATGTCTTCTATATCAAGTATGCCTCAGTAGAATTTCAATTTGTTTATACTGGTTTATACATAAATTTTTGGTTTTTTGTTTATCTGTGTTCAAATTAATTTAAAAAAACACTATAAACATACGTTAAAAGACACTTGGGTATACTCAAGTATACTTAATGGAGTAGTTACAATTGCTGTCGTATGGTGGCGTTAAATCTCAATCTTACATGTGAATTGATTAATAACGAATTATGTATTTTGACCATATATGAACATGACTTGTGTATAATTTGCCCAACCACAAATATGAATATTGAAATGACAAACCAAAATGACAAATACTAACCACAATGTTTAAACTGAAATTATATGACAATGATTTACAAATTATAAATATTTAAACTGCTCTGTGTTTAATATGTGTTCTCATTGCGTTTCTCATGACTCAATTTGCTAGTGCTAAAGTTTATTCTTCGATACAAGAGAAATACTACGAGGTGGGAGTAATGTCGGGGACGAGTAGGTTGTAATTACAACGGGGGTCTTAACATTTAGACGATACGGCATTTCGCGTGTGGTGGCCACCATCATAGCGCTTAGGAAGGTTATGGCTTCGGAAGTAGGGATTCGCTAGGTAAATTTGAGTTTACGTTTTGACATTACACCCTACATGTTTATTTGAAGAGATTTAAATTAAAAAATTTTAGGTGAGACTTTTGATGAAGCAATGGCGGTGTTGAATGCCCAATAAAATATGTACATAATTATGTAATCTTAAGTTTACCACCCAGCCACCTCCATATATATCTGTTTTATGCTTAAATTTAAACTGTAAACTAATTTTAAAACTTGTATAATTGTTGTTGTTGTTGTTGTTACCAATCACAACAATTGTCTAAAGTAATTTTTTATTTTTTAATTTATTACAGTATAAAAGTTCGACATTTATCGAATTATAGATAATCATTAATTAGCAGTAGAGAACATGGGTTTTTAATCAAAGGTAGGTATATGCACATTTATTATCTTTACTTACCTTATTATTTCCTTCCTTTCCTTCCTGTTAATCCTCAAATTAACAGATCAATAAGGAAATAAATTTGATGTAATACATAAACAGATATAAATTTGTTTGATGATCAGTTTAAATAGATTGTTCGTTAACAAAAATATTGGGCGCACATCTAAAGTTAAAAATAATGTCCGCAAATGTAAATAAATAATACAAATAAATAATAAACCGAAAATTAAGGTAAAATTAGTATTTGATCTGTATTTGTATTTGACCAACTGATCCACATGCTTATTTTAACATGATTATAAGTAAAGCTACAACAAATAAAGTACAATTTCAATAGCTTTGATTTTTTCTGGTTGCTACTGGATTCCGCTGCAAACTACGACACACCCGAAAATCCAACTTCACTTCACTGGCTTTAAACTACCGCAATGATTCATTTTACGATGGTCCTGTTGCATTTTAACAAATGCAACTGGATCTCCGTCATCCTTAAGTCTTAACTCTTAGTCTTAACTTAAGATTACATTTTGCATTATCACAAACATTCTTACAATCCACAAAATATAGTGACCCGTTCATTAGTTAAAATCAGTTTAGTAATTAAATATAATATGAATTGTGGTAGCGTGTGAGGCTATATAGCCTCTTGAATAACTGATAGTATACTATTAAAATTTTACAGTTAAATTTTCATCATTTCGAATTGAATGAGTATAACAACAAAAGATGAAGCTGCTCCAATAATCTGCAAACATGAAAAATATTAATTTGTGGTTAACTAATAATATTTTCAACTAATGAAAGTTAAATATTTAATTAAATTAAAGTAAAAATATAATAATAAATAGCATTATGATAAACTATAACAACTCACAATTTACAATAATTAAATTATTGAATGTGAAAATAGATATAGCTTTTTTATTTTGAATTACTCACCGTATGCAACAGTGTCCAATCGAGAGGAAAAAATCCACACGCAGTAAAATTATATTGAGTATTAAGTAACCGAAGAGAAATTAATTGCAGATGATTTGGATTTGAATCTTCTAAATTTTCACCAGCATATTTATTCCAGATATTGTGAATATAAGTTGCCGTCTTGTTGATCTACAACAATAAATAGTTGAACAGTTTTAGAAATAAGTCAGTTTCGCCGGAACCAGCCGAAAGAATTAAGATACAACAAATATTTTTTATTAATAATCTTACAATCTCGGCCGAAGGCCTCGATCGTAAAACTTCGCCTTGAATGGAAAAATCTTAGTTTTTCTAACTTGTATCGAAAATATCTATTACCTCATTTTGTACAAAATTCCACGGATTGATAATTACAATGATGCCGATCACCGAGTAACCATTCCAAACCAAAATAGAAATAGTAATCCAGTCCACTGTTCCTGTTTTAATTATGTTGTTTATATTAATCATTGCAAATGTAAAATTTGAAATCATGTAAGTAAGTAATAAACCGGTTGTCAGAAATACTTTATTCCAAAATATATTATTTGAAAATACAGCTAACTCTTTTAACTCGAAATGCTCTTTCGTGATATATTTTATATTGGATTCCTCTAATTTGAAAATGGTTTTCTTTATTTGCACTGATGTCGTCTTGAATTTTTCGCAATCTTTACCAATTCTATATAATTTCATATTGAGCACTTTGAATCGATTTTTCAATGCTGCCAAAATAATATAGATGAAAACAATGTCTAACTGACCAATTAAAATTGTAATCCGAAAAGATAGATATAAAAGAATGCTGTAATACTGTTGTTGGAAATACTCCTTTTGGCTAATTATATCGGCAATTAACAGCAGTACTTCAATGACGAACAAAATTAATATTAATTTGTATTGCGTGAATTTCGTGTATATACATTTTAAATGTCCTTGGTGGTTTGCCAATTCTTTCAGTAGGTAATTTACTTCGCTTTTGTGGAAAAAACTGTAGAATACTTTTATGGCGGTACAAGAAAGATTTACGGCGAATAGAATTACATCTGATACTTTTTCAGCCCCATTATCACCGGGATAAAAGAGATCCTTATAAAGATCAAGTTTTATTGTTTCATACAAAATAATTGTGTAGACAATTATTAAAGGTGCGTGCCACATTAATTCAGTTAACCAGATCGGACATTTTTTTACTTCAAATATAGGGCAACCAAGCACTCCAAATATTTTGCACAAGCAAATTACAAGATTAAAGTCTTGAAGGAAACTGTAAAGCATCGCGTGTTACTATAACTACGTTGTGGTTTATATTGTTTTTCTTATATTATTTTTTTCATACTGTAATTTTTTTTTATATTATAGTTTATGTTTCATTAAGGTAATGTGTGTGTCTTTACAGATTAATATTATTAAGGTCAAACCAAACTACTAAATCGATATTTTTTAAACGGGAAATTATTAACTTTTGATAACAAGAAATAGAGTGATAAACTCTACCTGTGTGATAAACGTTTTTATGTAACGTTTTTATGAAACACAATGTTGTTATTTTATTGTTTGTTCTAGTCTCTGCACAGCAAACCCCACCCCGCACTTGTATGAATTATTTTAATCTGCAGCAACAATTGAAAAAAGTAATTACTTACCCGAACATATTAATAACCGTAGATGGAGGTTATCTATGAAACAATAAATAATTTATTAAATTATTAACTCTTGAATATATATAATATTAATAAAATTATCAAAAGGGAGCTTAGGTAAATATTAACATTAACTTCATTTCTTGAAAAAGAGAAAATTACATTCTCGAAATTCTGTTTACCTTAGCTCCCTTGTGATAATTTATTAATATGTCTATGAAACAGTCATATACTTCAGTGTAACTACTTCAATTGAGAAATTACCAATTACCATCCCACATGATCACCTGACTAGCGGCATTTTGATTCAATTTTAACTGGGAAAAAGATGTAAATAATGCAAAACGCACAATGAAAATTAATAAAATTTATTTGATAAATTAATATTAGTGATTTACCGTAATTTTACAGCTTTATTTAAATTTACTTCATTTCGAATTGAATTAATATAACAACATAAGATGTAATTGCTCCAATAGCCTGAAAAAAAATGAATTTTTTAAGGGCCGATTGCACTACCGTCAATTAAACTTCCAAATTAAGTGTAATAAAAATATTCTGTTATATTTTTAATTTAAAAAGCTAAGAATCAGGTAATTACAAAATGTGAAATTCGTGTTAACCTGAATAAACTAAATACCATTACTATGCTTTCTGTTTGCAACGACTCACCGTATGTAACAGTGTCCAATCAATTGGAAAAAATCCATAAGCAGTGAAATTTAACTGGGTGTTCAGTAATTGAAGAGAAATTAATTGTAGATGATTTAAATTTGAATCAAGTAAATTTTCACTGGCATATTTATTCCAAATGTCGTGAATATGAGTTGTCGTCGTTTTGGCCTGCAACAAAGGAATTAATTGTAATAGTAGTTTATGATACCAAAATTGACAGGCGATCAGTATAGAATCTACATACGAATATGTTGGAAAGAGGGCTGGATAAAGTTGCCTAGTAGCGACAAATTGTTTTCATATTCACACAATGTACAAATTATGTTGATGTAATAACATTCGTTCACAATTATAATTACAAATTAAACTTATTAATTACTGCATGTTTTATTGAAGATCCATTCATTATCTAACAGAGTACTACTAGGATGTGATATATTACAAAGAGAGAAATATGTGTTACTAATCCACACAATTGTGCAGAAAAATTACAGAATTACGTGCTTTTTCTGCACAATTGTGTAAATTAGTAACTATATTTCTCTCTGTGTATATTACTTAATCAGGTAAATCATCATCAAATCATAAAATCGTTCGTAGCTATCTTGGGGCGATTTGAACAGCTTTTGTACAGATTTTGCAAAAAAAATCTTTAAAAAAGTAGTTTTCCATTCCAGAACGAAAGAGTAAGAAAACAGTAACATTTATTGTCCTGGTATTGGTACAAAAATATCTTGCTTTCATTCGGTCCGGAGAAAAAAGACGAAACTAGGGATCTTTAGATCTTCAGATCTTTAGAGCTATTTCGGCTGATAAACTTTCATTACGAAATAATTTAAACAATCATTTCAATTGTTTTAATCAAATTAAATAATAGATGAGTACTCCCACCGTAAGAAAACACTTAAAAATGAATTCTGTGGGGATATCCGAGTTAAGGGGGTATTCTAGTCTATAGACACGAATTTTGGGCGTTTTTTCGAGCTCTGTAAAAATAAAACAAAGAATATTTTTACTATCCATTTTTTTATCATTTGTTTATTGATACTTGAAGTGGGAGGTCTCAAAAAAGACAGTGTCCTGGCATGCAAAACCTTCTGGGTCATCTCAAACAAAAAATCCAACGGATTCTTAATTAGTCAAGTTGTCACTATGGTATGACCCTTGAACTAGTCATTTCTTTAGACAAAATGGCGGTCGTTAAAAAAAATTTTGGCAGGTTTTTTATAACGATTCCATTTTTTTTTTTAAATAGTAAAAATCAAAATTTTTAATTTTAGTTAGATCGTGTCCTAGAGGAATGTATAAAGAATGTTCACGCCAAATTTAAAATAAATCGGTTCAGTAGAACTTGAGATATCGTGCACTCCAACTTGAAAAACGTTGTTTCGAAAAAAACGGGTTTAAAGTTTTGAGTCAAGATTCCGGCAATTTTACTCATAGAATGGTACGGTATATTTACATATTTTTAATCGACGATTCCTGCTCCATATAACTCCGAAATTCTTTCGTGAAGACGATCAGACTGACTCTAAACTAACTTGAAATGTTAATATACTAAGGGTACGTTCCACTTACAGCCCACGACGCCCACGGTCGACCACGGGCGACTTTTAAGCGTTCCACCTAAAGCCGCGGTCCTTGCGGTCGAGCTCAAAACATCATCAATGACGTCACCGATTGCTAGCCCACCACGACCACGAAGCCCCACTGTAAAAGGTGGGTTGCCGTGATCGTGAAAGTTTTTTCGCGCACAAATTTGAAAGTTTAAGAATGGATTCCAAAAAAATTGCATTTTATAATGCCGATAGTGAAAATTATTTATGAAATTAAAATATATAAATATATTATTCTTTAGTTAACTTGTGAAGTTATTTCCCATAACTTGTTATAAAATAATGTTGTTTTTTTTTCATAAAAATATTTTCATTTTCATAGCAATATGCAAAAGTAAACTTGTACTTGCTCTGTTCTAACTGATCATCATAATAATTTGTGCAAAACTTGTAAGGTTACCAACATCAAGATTTACATTTTAAAATTTGAATATGAAAATTCAAAATGACGTTAGCTCGCCCACAAAGATCACAAAAGCCGTTCCACTACACTAAACGACCGTGGTCGCCGTGGGCGAAAACGTATAAGTGGAACGCTAAATGACACGACCAAGCCGCGGTCGTCGTGGGCTGTAAGTGGAACGTACTCTAATAATGTTTTATGGGGGAATTCATGCGCAGGTAGTCGGGCAGTGCCTACCGTGTATTGTTCATTTGTTCCAGTCGTACCAGATTAAATGCCGTGTCACTAAAATAGCTATAACTCTTTAAATAATCGTAATTTTGAAAAATCCTTTTAAGGGAATATTCTTGAATGACTGAACTTCGGAAATATTAAAAAAATCCATTTTTTTTTTAATTTCTAGACTAGAATACCTCCTTAAAAAGTGAAAATTGGTATAATAAAACCTTATATGGCATGTATGTATTCATATTCGTAATATGTTTGTAGGGATCCATACTACTCGAATGTAGTCAAAATTTATTATACATTATCGCACAGATTAAACAAAATATTTCTGGAAATAGAATTTTGTTCTGCATAACGAGGCAACCGCGGTATTTTCAGAAATATGACATGGAAAAAACATGGAAAAATAATTTTTAATTTCTCTGTGCCCTCCTTGGGGGGGGAGGCAAATTTGCGACACCAAGCAAAATATTTAAAAGTAATCGAAGTGTGTTAAATTGTAATGAATCTCATTAAATTAAATGTATTCCGCCGGACATGGGAAAACAATTTTAAATTTCTCCCATGCCGTCCTTGGGGAGTAAATTTGCAACTCCAAGCTAAATCTTTAATTTATTTTTTATTTAATTTAAATCGAAACAAGTCTTAAGAGAAACATCCATTTCTTGAAAACTACTTTTTAACTTTTTCTGAATTCAATGTACTTGCTCGGAGCTTATTTTAAAATTTTTAAATAAAATAAGTATTTTCACAAAACTTACAGCATTCGTAAGCACTTCAAGAAGACCTTCAAATAATATAAAAGAAAATTTAATATCTAATAAAGTTGAAAAAAAGAGGGGCCAACTTGATGTTTTTGTCAATTGTCGATATTTATATTACTTTCTAAAAGATTACGCGAGCACTTTCGAATATTATTTTAAAACATGAAACATTCGAATGTGGAGGGGTTGCGTTAAGTATTAGCCCTTCCAAATTTTTAAATTTTAATTTCTTAACAAAAATTTAACAAACGTAATTTAAAGAAATTTGGGGATAAATTTTCTTCGCCGACCCCAGTATCGAGCACAAATGCAATCTTTGGGTCCAGAGGCGATGCGCAAAGCGCCGAGTTTTGTTAATCGTTTTATTTGCATATTATGTTTTTTTTTTCAAAAGTGGAAAAGTCCAAAGAAGACGTTGGTTAAAGATGTGTGGGTCCCGCATCCGGTGCTTCCATGTAACGCTACGCGCGACGGGTGGCCGAATAGGGAAAAGACCTCAAAATTTTCGTAAACGTCAACATTAATTAAGTTCCAAATGTTTTTGAATCAAGTTACGACGCGACTAGTTTTCCGTCTAACCCGTTTAGCGTGCGCGAAAAAGAGATGCGACATAGTTCAATTAAAAAACGACAAAAAAAGATTTTAAAAAATCGTCGAAAAACCGATAAAGACCGTGTCTAGCGGGAGCGGGACTTTTTTGGGGCATACTTGCTGCTTTCGCTGGGGCGGCACACCACCAGAATTCCTATTTACGTACCGTAGGTTTCCAGCAAAATGGCGGGAACTTCCATTTTCAAAAAAATTGCAGCAAGTAAGGAAATACAATACAAGTCACGATTAAAAATATTTTAAAAACAAGATAAATGTCTGTATATTTCGTTATAAAACAATGTTTGAAAAATAATAACAAAAAATTTTTAGTAATAGTTAAGGCCCTATTTTACAATTATTTTAGATCTTCAGTCGCATATAACTAGAAAAATGAGATAATAAGAAACAAGAACAATTATATTCGAATTACATTATTAAGAATAATATTAAAAAAAAAGGTAAAACATGTTGAAAATTGACAAAACACATTATTGATATTTCATATCTATAAATATAAAATAATTATTGATATTTAAATAACCTACCAAAGTGTTTTTTGATATTTTTTGAAAAAATTTTTGTAAATAGTTTTGTCTAAACGCCCGACTAATTTTTCACGCTATGCAGTGTGATGTATTAATGCTACATTAATTTGTTAAATTAACCACTTTACATATTAGCCGATTAATAATTCAGTTCTGGTAATTAATAGTAATTTATTATTAAACAGCTAAATGTGTTGAATAATATGTATAATATTATTGTAAATTGAATTAGAGCTAACAACGGGCTAATTAATATAATCAATCAAGTAATTCTGGTTGATTTCCCAGCAATATTATACAAATTTTCAGAAATTTTTTTTTAAATCGGAAACAATATAAGGATTCTAAAAATTTTCTAAGATTTCCTAGAAAAATCTCGGAAAATGCTAAACATTTACTTTATCTTGACGAGATTGGGAAGGATCAAAAATGGGAAGGCTACACAGGGTTTGAAATAGAACGGCACCAAATTTTAGGCGTATCAGAATAAACAAAAGATCTACTCAAAGCCATAATAGCTATTTATGTAATTAATTATGTAAAGCAACATTTTGTTCTTGGAGTGTAAATTTGAAAGAACAAACGAGCGCTAGCGAACTTTGTTATCATAATTACTACATAAAGAATCTTTAAAGTATTAACAAATTAAACTTACCGTTTTTGTGATTGCTACCCAAGGTTTTATAACAAATATATAATGTATAGAAGCCAATAAGCATTCAAATAATACACCAGAAATAAATGCAGCATCAAAATTGCCAATAGGTTTACCATCGACTTTAAAGGATGAAAGTGATGAAATAACATAAAAAACGTTAACAGACAAGGATATCAAGTTTTCGACACATGCGGTTAGAATATGAATTTTGAAAATTGAATTTGCTCGTTTTACAATTTCAATTGCGTGGTTGTAGGATTTTATTGTTTCTCGAATATCATTTAATTTATGTTTGCTGACATTTTTAGAAATATATTTGAGTGTTTTGTTCAAATTTTGAAATAGCTTTTTGATTTTGACTAAATTATAATAAATAAAAAGAGTTTGTAATTCGATTAAAATGTTATTTGTAATATAGATTGCAAAGAGACTTATAATATTGCTCTTCCAACTACGGTGCATAAATATCACATAAACTACATTATTTATCAAAACTGATACATTGCATCCTACAATCGCACCGCAAGTTACATATAACTTGAGTTTGCCTTTAATGTGAAATTTTGAGTCCTTAAGAGTTTCCAAAAACTGTTTTATGTTTTCTTTATATATTAGATAGTAAACAGTTTTTGAAATCATAAAAACGACCGAAATAAGTAGGAATATGAATTCTACAACCACAACAACACGATTCGAGTTAAAATACTTGTGTTCACTCCAAATGATTCTGCATGCTGTCAAAAATAAGTACCAATAAAATGAATATAATGGCGTAATCCAAAAATAATTCTTTATATTTTTAAGTTTCGCATATTGCAGTTTAATCTGGTGTAAAAATTTCCATTTCCATTTTAACATCATGGAATATATTTATGTACCGACTAGCTATCTACATAATTATACTGTCGATAAATTATTAATACTTGAAATTTTTTTGTATTCATAATTTATTATAAATAAATAATCTATTAATCATTTTTATAAGCATTACATTATTAGTCAAATATAATGTTTGTTTATGACTTTATTAAAGAGAAAAGAATATCGATCCCCGATCAAGTAATTTTTTTTACAAGCAAAAATTGCCTGTAATATTTTTAAAGTTTATTTGTTGCAAATTGCAATTATTTAAAGAAAAATCAATTCATATTTTAAATTTAAGATCAGTAAGATTTAATTCAGTAAGTATTAGAACAGCGGTAAAAAAATTGAGTATTTCTAGTAAAACTGCTATTCGAAATTTATCTAATTAAAAAATAATTTTATTTAATTTAAAAATTAAATTAACTGATATTAGTTATTAGTTAGTACTAATAGTCACGGATCAATCCGAGACTCAAAATGATCCTAGAATTTACCAATGAGATTACTGGAATTTAGACCGTATCGTAGCAACAGCTGTTATTTCGAGAATTGATCTCGATACTCAAATCATAGTGATCAAATACGATTCTTGTTTGCCCTGTGAATTTGTCACATTTTCGCACGTTTTTGTGCGTTTCCGTCAGGCCAAAGTGTGCTTTCCGAGCTCTACGCATCCAGAGGCGTCGATATAAGCAATAAAACGGCCATTGAATTTTTTTCAGATTCTTGAAAAAATCGAAAGGTATTTTTTTTGGTACTTTTGACCCCAAAAATTGAAAGTTTTAAATCAGAAGCCTTTTCAAATATTTCTTTGGTAGTTTGAGCAGAAAATTCGAATGCCCTAGGCAGATTTCGCGATTTCGCGTAAGTACGATATTTTTTATTATATGAAACCTTAAAGTACAAAAAATCAGAGCCAATTTCACTTAGTTTCAAATTGCAATTTGAGCTGCTATCAATAGCTTGCGCCACGTTTCATGGTGTTTTTCGAGCTCTCTGCATCCAAATGCATCTATTTATTTCAGTAATAAAAAGGCTATGTAAATTTTTCGAGATTGGACTCTCGTGGTGTGACAGGACTGGCCAATATAAATTATCGAATGCGCCTGATATGTCAAAGAAAATGGATGCCAGATGGCTGTTCCATTTTGTCCTTCCTGATGGCTTTTTTAATGATTTTACCTTGGTTAGCTTTGGGGTTTTGGAGAAGTATTTTGAGAACTCCCATTTGCCATAGTTTCGAGAAATAGGCCATTTTTAGGTATGGGTTGTTTTCATTCATATTTCGAGTTCTTTTTTATCCATTGGTTGCAAGTCTTCTGCATTGTTATCAGCTCTGAAATAATTGTAGTCTGCTCTTATTATTTCATGGATTGTTATCGTAGCCGTGTTAATCTCATCATCAGGTAAGTGTTTGTCCATTAGGTATTGTAGTGTTTCCTTGGGCGTCATGGTTTCTGTTTTTTCATTTTTATTGAATTTGCCCGATTCTAGTTTGCACGTTATTCCCCATAAGTCTTGTTGGAGGTCGTTTCCACAAATTTTCTCCAACTTTCATCGTTTACCTTTTTTAGTTTTGCTGTAAGATTTTCTATTTTATCCAACATATTCGAGTGTAGTGCTTCAGTTCTGTTTGGTTGGTCTCATATTCAATTTTGAACAGGTTTTTGGGAGTGAGACAATGCTGCTACGACCTTTTGTATTTCTTTAAGCTTAATTTTTGGTTTCCATTGGCGAATAGTTTCGTTGCGATCCGGTTGCATCTCTTAAAATTTTTTTTAATTTGAGAAGGTCTTTCAAGGTTTTGTTCCTAAACGTGGTATTGTTCTTACTTCTGATCAGAAATAGTCCAACGCTATGCATAAGATTCAAGTTCTCTTCATCTACGTTTTCCAGTTTTTCAAATAAAGGTTTCACTTTTGGCTGGTTCTTCTTACCTTTTGGGTTGTTTGAATCGAAGTCCATAGGTGTAGGGGATGTGTCGTTATCTGATGAGCCTTCTTGGTCGAATAGAGCATCAATTGCTTTTGGGTCATGTGTGTTTATCGAGGTTTCGGCAATTCTTATTGGATATCTCTTATTTGGTTTTTTCCTTCTTCTTTCCAATTTTCTTTACTTTTTCAGTTGGGTTTTTGATAGTGCGACTTCTTGGTTTGTGATATTGTCGTTCGTATTACTTTTGGTCGTCTAAATTTCTTGTTGCAGTACTGTTCATTCCAACTTTTGCTTCACTTTCCAATGATGTGTCGATGAATTGTATCTCTTTTCTACGGCCACTTTTTTTCCAAAAATTTTCAAAATAGTAAAAATACGGATTTTTGATTGTAAGATACATCAAAAAATAGATACTTCTTCCATAATACATCATCATGTAATAAAGTTAGTTTTTTTAATTTAAAAAAGGTGAGATGAGACTTTTTAAGATGGGACACTGAGAAAATTTAAGCAAATCTTAGAAAATTCTAGGATAATATTAGGAAATCCAAGAATATCTTATAAAATTTATACTTTATTATTAGCCTACTCAAATGAAAAAGTCACGAGCCGCCACTGCCAGTTAACTAATTAACATTTTCCTTATAAAATAAACATTTTCAAAATTTCGAAAAAAAAGTTTTAAACTGAAACTTTGATTTGGCTATTTCTGCAAAAACTTCAACACAATACTTATTTTCCAATATTTTTATGAACTTGATAAATTATACATCTATGTATATGGTTTCGGCTTAACGGTAAATTACATTAGTAAGTCAACGACATCAGAAAGCAACTAACCGTTCGAAGTAATCGTCGTACAACTGTTAGAGTTCCTATAACATATTAGCTCACAAAACGTGTAAGTACCCACCTAAGCAACAAAACATAAAAATTTAAAAACAAATTTTTATTATGGGGTCGTTTAGTTCGAGATGCTTGTCGACCGCTCGGTTAGATGGAAAGACCGCAATAATAACTGGATCCAATACTGGAATTGGAAAAGAAACGGCTTTAGAATTTTTCAAACGAGGTAAACTTTCCTCTATACAGGTATTTAAAATTTTGTTCTTATAATCGTGTTTATGTTAGGTGCTCGTGTTATTATGGCATGCAGAAGTGAAGAGAAAGCACTCACGGCAGCCGAAGACATTCAAAATAAGTGTAAAAATGACAGCAATTTAGGTGAAATTTTAGTCACCCATTTGGATTTGTCAAGTTTGGAATCTATCAGAAAGTTTGCACAAAATATTAACTCCTCCGAGAGGCGCATAGATTTGTTAATTAATAATGCTGGAATAATGGCGTGCCCTTATGGCAAAACCACAGATGGATTCGAGTTGCAATTTGGAACAAATCACTTGGGACATTTTCTTCTTACGTTGCTTTTGTTGCCAAAAGTTACTGGAAGTTCCCCTTCGCGTATTGTTAATGTATCGTCAATGGCTCACAGAAGTAATATTATCTAAATCCAAACTTCAGATAAATTAAATGATTAAATGTGAATTAATTGTAGAAGGCACAATTTATTTTGATGATTTAAATTTTGAAAACAAAACGTACAGCGCAGTGAGAGCCTACGCTCAAAGTAAACTAGCAAATGTTTTATTTACAAAAGAACTGGCCAGGAGGATTCAGGGTTTGTTTTTATTAATTTTATGACGATTTAAAGTTATTAATTTTAGTTTTAGAGACTGGAATTGAGGATGTTACAGTTTACAGTCTGCATCCTGGAGTGATCGCGACAGATTTGGGACGACATTTGGATCAAACATATTTCAGCGGTCTTAGATGGACCATGAACAACTTAGCAAGGCCGTTTATTAAAACACCGGAACAAGGAGCACAAACCATTCTGCATTGCGCTTTGGATGAAAACGCAAGAAAAGAAACCGGATTGTATTATGAAGAATGCAGAGTTACTGAACCTAGCAACAAAGCAAATAACATGGACGATGCCAAAAAATTATGGGATGTTAGTTTGAAACTTGTTGGTTTGGATAAAAACTATAATCCATTTAGTTCATATTGAAAATAATTTTCAAGTGTCTTTATGGCTTGATTGATTGTTTATTTATTTGTTTGTTGCATTTTAAATATTTAATTATTTTAATTTAAGGAATAAAAGTGTAAAAATTAGTTTCTTATTTATTATTATTATTTTAAAAATGTTAAGCTGTTGAGCTGTATTTTAAATATTCCAATGTAACGAACCAATTTAAATATTTCACCTCCAATAATTTAAAAGACAGCTATTTATAATAAGCCATAGTAAGTAAAATTGTTATTTTTACCATTGCTTCCACCATTTTAATTTTTTCCATTAATTTCAAAATCATTTTTATTGTCATTACTGCATTTTCCTTTTTCATTATTTTTAATATCTTCATTATGGCCATTACTCATGACCTCCATTTAAGTTAAAACCAAATCCATGGTTGTAAGAATTACTATGTTCTTTAATATTACCATTGCCTACACCAATACCAATTCCCCCAACATTATTGCTATTTCCTTGATTGGCATTGCTGTTGCCTCCAATACTGATGTTTCCGGTGTTTCCATCGTTGCTGTTCTTATCTACTGTAATGTAAATTGCATTAACTAAATTTTTGATTTTATTATTAAAATACAAGTACATTACCTATACCGCTAGTGGTTTGGTTACCATTACCGACAGTACTTCCCCCAATGTTGCTGTTACTCTTATTACTGCTACCAGAACTGATACTATGATGATTGTGATAATAATTCCAGTTATTAATATTTCCAATTGTACCAAATCTATCATCTTCCTTATTGTTACCTCCTTCTGTTCCAGTACTGCCATGTTGATGATAGCTTCCGTTACTGTTTCTCTTGCTAGTTTGTTCATTTTGACCATGATTATGAGAATTTAGTAGTACATTTTTAGTACTTTCATTATTACTATTGCCAATTTGAGTATTACCAGTATTACTGTTATTACTGCTATGGTCTTCTTTACCGCTATTGTTACGATGATGATTATGATGGTGAGAATTTGAGTTTCCATTTGCTCCAGTAATGATTCCTCCTAAATTAAATCCACCGTTTTTGTTATTACTCCCTTCAATTTCATTATGGTCGTGATGAAAGCTTCCGTTACTACTGCCATTGTTACCTTGTCCACTTTGACTCTGAGCAGTTCCGTTGTTTTCATTTACACCGCCTCCATTAATATCACCTCCAATACCAAATCCTCCTGTTTGACTGTTAGAATTTCCATTATTACTTTTACCAGTATTGGTATTACCATTACCGCCTTTATAGTGATGATGATCAGAATTAAAGTTGTCAATATCTCCAATAACGTTTCCAATTATATCAAGTCCACCATCATGATTATGATTTCTCCCTTCTGATCCATCACTTCCATGATGGGAGCTTTCGTTATTATTTCCATGGTTACCTTGTCCACCGTGACTTTCATGATGATAAATATCAGTTCTGTTATTTTTATTCCCCTCACTACCATTAATATCACCTCCAATACCAAATCCTCCTGTTTGACTGTTAGAACTTCCATTGTTAACACTAACAATTTGTGTGTTACCTGTATTAGTATTACCATTCCCACCGCTTCCGTCACCTTTATTGTGATGATGATCAGAATTCCAGTTGTCAATACCTCCAATAATGTTTCCAATTATATCAAGTCCACCATTATGTTTATTGTTACCCCCTTCTGATCCATTACTTCCATGTTGAAAGCTTTCGTTATTATTTCCATGATTACCTTGTCCACCGTGACTTTCATGATGAGAAATATCAGTTCCGCTATTTTTATTCTCCTCGTTTCCATTAATATCACCTCCAATACCAAATCCTCCTGTTTGACTGTTAGAATTTCCATTATTATCAATACCAATTTGAATATTTCCAAAATTACCGTTATTACTTTTATGGTTTTCATCACTGCTATTGTGACGATGATGTTGAGAATTTAAGTTTCCATTTCCTCCAGTAATGCTTCTCCCTATATCAAGTTCACCCGTTTGATTATTTTTATCTTCTTCTTTTCTATTTCCACTACGATGAGAGTTTCCGTTATTGGTTTTATTACTGCCTTGACCGTCGTGACTTTGATTACGAGAATTACCAGTTCCTTCACCGTGTCCATTACTACTACCTCCATTATTACCATTAACGTCGCCATTGCTTCCTCCTCTGTTTCTGTGATAACGATGTTGTCTATGATGATTGTAATGTCGATGGCGATGAGAATTTGAATTATGATTTCTTTCAGATACGGTTTCTCCTATATTAAGCCTACTATCTTCCTGTTCATCGTTGTTATTGTGATGAGAACTTCCGTTGTTATAATTGTTATTGTTACTTTGCTGAGAAATATCATTTCCAGTTTGAGTATTTCCAGTAATACTTTTATTTTCTTCTCCCCGATTACGATGAGAATGATGCTTATGATGATGACTAGAACTCCAACTTTGATTTTTTCCAACATGGGTTTCTCCAATATGAAATCCACCATGAGTGTTCGCATTTCCATTGTTTTCAGTTCTAAAACTCCCACTCCCTCTATGATTATTATTTCCATTTTCAGAACTCCTTGAAGTTGTTACTGAAATATCTTTAGAAGATTCCATAATTACATCTGAAGACTCGGTAGTATGTACCGGAGGTAAAATTTCTAAAAATAATATAATCAGTATTAATAGGTACAATAAGGTCTTTTGAAAGCAAAACTCCTAAATCGTATTATAATTTCTTCTCTAAGTAGTTGTAGTAGAACTGATTTTCTGCTTTAAAACAAAGTTTCTCTAAAATACTTGCAACTGTAAAAATTTTGGTAAGCACCAGCTTTTGTTTATTCATTGTTAAACTAACTGTCATTAAATAGCATTTGAAACTTTACGAATTAAATTAATTATAAAATAATTTAATTTTTATTAAAATTTAAAATAAATAAAAAACGTAAAAAAGTCGTTAATTACCTGGTTTACAAACCCATTCACAATTCATATTATGGAGCGGCAATACCTTGTCTAGTTTACGATATTGATTGTGTTCTAGCGTAATTTTGTGTTTATTATCTGAAAAAAAATTTTTTAATAATCTAGGTAGTCTTTGGATTTAAGCGTAAGTAACAAATATAAATAAAAAATGTAGCCACGTGGATATCAAAGATAGATACTTCTCTCACAATACATATCCAAAGCTTAGGAGGAAGCTAAGGTATTCTTACTAAGGAAGCAAAAGTATGGATTGTATGTGTCCGGTTTCAGGATTACCCAGAAGGGATTTCCCAACTTCAGATACACACTTTACTGCAAATATAATTAAAAAAAAAAAACGTACCAGTACCAACAGCTAACATAAAAAATTCTAGCACCACCAACAGAATAATAGAATACTTTGGAATCATTTTCGATTCGTTACTGACTTATTGTTTGAAAATCAATTGTTTTATACTCAAAGAAGAATGTTCAGTATTCAAATGTGAATTTTACCCCAATATTTGAAGAAAATATGTTATCACCTAAGTGCATTTGTATTCATTTGTTGATATGCAAACATTTTTGCGCACTTAAATTTTCTACTTAACATACCTTAAGTACATAATAAAGAAATTTAAGTTAACTCTGTATATTTTTAATTTTCAAGTGTAAAAATTCATAATTTAATATTTCACCTATATATTAGATACAAATCAGATACAGTATATTATACAATATTGTGATGATACTTAATGATAGTAAATATTATTTATTTCATCAATAACTGTATTGTGTTATAACTCGAGGATAACAATAGAAAGAATTGATTGAAAAGGAATTTAACATAAAATATTCATAACGTAAATCCCGATACATATGATGTGCGCTCTATTTTGAATTATAAGCTAGAAAGAACTGCAAGTGACACATTTGATTAAAATGGAATTTTTCCGGCAGTACATCTTAAATACTTCTTTTCATGGTTTCAGATATTTGGCCGAAAGAGACAGGCATTGGACAGAAAGGTACTAAATAAATTTTTTTAAATAGCAGTAGCAACATATTTTGTAATTTTAGAATATTTTGGTTGACTTGCTGCATTTTAAGCTGGATTGGCTGCGCACAGCTCATGCAAGCCGCTTGGTTTGACTTCAAAAATAATGCAATTAGTTTTGTGGTGGAAACCAGCTACCTGGAATGGAACACAAAATTTCCATCGGTAGCAGTTTGTGAAACTGATAATCAACAACGCATTGCTGACGTCACCGATCAGTAAGTATCATTATTCGTACATCAGTGATTCCTAACATCTAGCGACTTTCAGATTATATGGTGATCCTCACGATTACAACTTAGACGAATTGGTTAAAGAGTTGGTGTTTTTTCGTGGATTATCCTACTATACCTTACAGCTGTGTGGACCACAATCACCAGTAAACGAGCAATGCATTTCTAAGAACTTTAGTATGTTTGAAGCATTGGTAAACAGAATAATTTTTTTCTAAATATAAATATTATACCAAATGACATTTTATAGGTTCGCAGTCCTTGCAACTTACTCTTCAGAGAATGCAAGTGGGATAATGTCCTATTCGATTGCTGCAAATATTTTTCCAGGATGGACACCGAATTGGGCATGTGTTATGCTATCAATAATTATCAACTGCGGTAGTATTAATTCAATTTTTACTTGTAACGTGATTTACTAAGCATTTCATTTCAGAAATACGAAAACACCAAGATTAAAAATGGAATCTAATTTACGCCGAGGTCCTGGAACTTTGTACATGGAATTATTTGGATATTCCAGCGTAAGTAATTTGAATTATATTTGTTCCATATCAAATTGTACAATTGTTCGGAGATATTTAAAAACGAATATTTTTAGATGTACATATTGAGTGAACAAGATGTACCTACTCTCACGTCTCTACAGACAGATGTACTGCAAATTTCTCCTCACATTCATTATCATAGATATCTATCGATAAAAGAAATTGATAACGAAAAGGAAGTAAGTCTATACATTTTCTTCTTTATTAATGTTTTTTTAAATTCTAAGCCAAACAATTCTTATAAATTTCATTAAAGACCATTTACACAGCTTTGACGCTATTTCAATTTTTTAAACTTTTCAAAACTTCAAATAAAATTTCTTTAAATAGGTTCGAGATGTGGACATCGAGCAACGTAATTGTCGTTTTGCTGAAGAATCCAACTTGAACACATATCACTTTTACAGTTACAGTGCATGTAACGTGCAGTGTCGTAAGGATGCTCAAATATCAAAGTGTAACTGCACCCATCACTTTATGCCCAATGCAGGTAACTTACGTTTCTAGCTTGTAAATTTGCTGTACTAATCCAAAAATTTAGCCGTTAAAGAACAGTGTGACATCCACGGTTTGGAGTGCTTAAATAAAAACTACAACGATCTTGCGGTGCTCAGAGCTTCGTGGGCCAATAGGCCAGGTTTGGTATGCAACTGTATTCCCAGTTGTACAGAAATTGAATTAGCAGTTATCAGGGACGATAAAATGGGGTAAAAGATCAAATTTCTTTAAAATATAAATTTAGTCAATCTCATTTCAGAATTCACGAAGAATTTGCTATAGTGGAATTATCATTGGAGCGTTTACCTTCTGAGAGATTTAAAAGAAATGTTGTTAGAGGGAAACTGGATTTAGTAGGTAAGGTTTACATAGATACATATCATTTTAGTATGTTATAATTTTTTATTATTTATGTTTTAGTTTCTATGGGAGGAAGTGCTGGATTATTCGTTGGTGCAAGTATTCTAAGCTTTGTTGAATTATTGTATTATTTTACTTTGCGTTTTGGATACAATTATCTTCAAGCAAAGCCCAAGAAAAAAGAATCAAATAAAGAAACCATCGCAACAATCAGTTCTAACGATCAAAATAATCAATTGACTTTGGTGCATTAATGTTTATGCTATTTGTTATTAACAATAATTAAATTGTAAAAGCATATATCATTTGATTGAAAAGATTAACAGCACATATTTGTTTGTATTACACATTTTGCGATAAACACCGATTTATAGTAACAATGTATTATTTATTCAGTGCAAAAAGGGTGCAAAAAATATTTTTTATATCAGAACTACCTTATTAACTAATCAAAAATACATTTTTGTCTTATATTGCTTATATAAATAACTATGTATATTTAAAAATATGTAATGTGTAAAATTATTATCGTCATGAGATATTTTTTAACTACGTCAATTGCTTCAGTTAAATATTCTATAGTGCTATTTTAGCTGTATATCGCGCAACTGTAGCAATATAATTATGTATGTAGATGCAGCTGCTATTATCTGAAATAAAAAAAGCAACATTAATAATAAGTAGTAGTTTTATTCTGCACCGAACAGCTTATCACTACTGATGAACACCATACAAGCATCAATTTAATATGTCCCGGACCTGGCTGAAATTGTAACAGACTGCATTTATATTAATATTCTGTGACCAGGAAGAATCCCAAGTAATATAGTGATACTTTTATAACATAAAATGAAATAATGATTACAATGACTAGATTTACACTTTCGGTAGGGTGGACTTGCGGGTGATAAAATTAATATTTTATTTTAATTTCTCAAATTCACTTAAAATAAGTTAATCTTTCATTTAAATTAATAATTATTTAAATTATTATTCTATTATAATGAATTACGGCAATTAAATTAAATTCTTACTGAATATAAAAAAGTATTGTCCAGTGTAAAAAGTCCTCTTGCGGTTAGTCGTCCATCTTCGTGTAAAAGCATAAGCGAAAATGAAATAACCTACGAAATAGTGGTACTTAACATATGAAGGCAATGCAATATTTTTATAATATTTATTACTTCTTTTTTTAAACAAGTATCATTTGCGTATATAATTAAACCAAACAGTTTATGTCTTAAAGCGATCATCTGAAATCATAGTATATAGTATTGTAAAGTACATAATAAATATAATAAAATTGTGAAAGTATTGCAATTAAAAACTATTATACGCTATTTACTCCAATAGCAGTAAAAAAACAGGTGTTCAGGGGGTCACAAAATTTTGGGGAGGGGCCATAGAAAAGTATGTAAAACTTACCTGCTGACCTAATAGATGGGTATGTAAAATAATTAACCAAGTGTCAATTCCATATAGTAACAACGTCATTGCAAAGTGATATATTGTATAATACTGTAAATTGTCGATTTTCGATATAAATATTTCAATTAAATAAAACGAATAAGTTACAAGGACGGCAAAATTTATTGATAAATTTATAACAGTGGGTACGAAATCCAGTTTATTCATTTCTTTCACTACATTGCACAATTGGAAATGAATGCACTGCATTTTTTTAATTTTATTAATCATACTGCTGTTTCTCATATCATGTTTGATTAAACAATTATTAAGTAGGAAAAATCTCTGACCCACGGCAGACAGCCAACTTCTGTATAAAATACTAATGCAGAACTTGTAACCGTTAATTAGAAAAAACATCAAATTTATTAACAATAACTTGAAATCTATCACACCTTTTTTATAACGGCTGAAGCATAATAGAAATATATCTAAATAATAAAATATTATTACAGATATATTTAAATTACGCGCCAATTTATTATTGACAATTATGTTTATATCTAATAAGTTCCTGTCGATTTCTGCAATTTTGTCAAATAAATGAATTACACGATTTTTGTACGAAGTATTAGTAATCGACGATGCTATTATAATAAACAGCTTTCCGTATATTAAATACACTTTTGTAAATTTAAAAAGAACGCTTGGATGTCCCAGGTTATATATTGTTTCTTTTATATACATGAAGAATATCATAAATAGAATAACGAGCAAAGAAGAAGTTATTTTATAAAAACTAAAGCAATTTATAGGTTTGATATTTCTATTATTACATGTCCCATAAATTGTAAATTGTTTGCCACCCAGTATTTTTACCACCAGATAGATCGGTGCCAATGCTGTCCACAAGTCAGAGTCAATCAAAGCTTCCATATTTAACCGTCAAAAGTTACTTTGGTCTCTCAATTTTATTATTCACTCCCTTCACTTTTAACCAATAAAGTTATTGAATTGTAGTTCATAATTCGATTAACAAATCGGCAAACTGAATTATAGGAAATTATACCACGAAGAGTGATGAGTAGTCTTGAAAATATTTTTATTTGATAGTACATACTTACAGATATTACTAAAAATAATGAAAGTACTCTTTAATAATTTCATATAATTTTGTTTTACTCATTACTTTATGAGCATAAAAAGAAATATTGTGAGAGATCATTCTAATAAATTGAAATAATAGTATATTACTGGCCAAGCATAGAAAATGATCCGTTACTGGGCGCGCAGCTTTATTAAAAAGTGAGCGTAGCGAGCTTTTTAAAGCTGTAATCCCAGTAACGGATCATATTTCGAGGCGAGGTGAGTATACTTTTTTATCGGAAAACATAAAATTATCAATTATATCAAATATTAAAAAATATTGTTTAAATTACAAATTGTGACAGATAAGACAAATTTAAACAATGTCATTAGAGCAACCCTCTATGGCGATGTGCAATAAGCGATTGAATCATAATTAAATCGTTTGGCGATCGCCAGTTCGAATCCCACGTTGGACAAATTTTTATAATAGAATTTTTTTATAATATAAATGAATTGACTTGCAGAAGTAACAGAATCGACCATTAATAAAAACACATTAATGGTCGATTTTACATTATTAGTCGATTTGTGAGCTGACTAGGAATGCTTCGTTTTGGCTGCCGGGTGGACACTCGGAAAGCATCGCTTTCGTTGTGTTTTCCGATAAACATGTTTTTTGTGTCACTGCTATAATCCAAGCCTGCTATAAATATTAAGTGATTGAGTTAAAATTTAGTATCGACCTTTAATGTGGGTTTTTAAATTTAAAAAAACGAAAACAAAAATAGCAATATGGCGACTAAAGTTATAAGAATTTTATTATGAATGTTATATAAACATTGCAATGATTTTTTATGATTTTCAAATGTAAGGTTTTTTATAAAAAAAAAATCCTCGAATTAATTCAAATTTTAATTTTAATTTTCAATAAAAATTTTATGCATAAACTGAAAACGCGTTCATATCTAATCTATTAACGATACCTTCCAACTTCAAATTTCAAAATTTAGACTTTTTTCCATGTAAACCAATTTAATCAATGTTTTTAATACCCAAATCAATAATTCAATATCATAAATCTTCAACTATAATTTTTCAAATTAATCAACTTTGTACGAAATTATCCATATTATGTCCAAATCTAAGACATTCCCATTCCAGTTAAAAGTCAAAAATTTAATCACATAGATTAATTAAATTTACTCTCCAAATACAGAAATCGCAAAATTAAATTCTCAAACTATAAACGCAAAATTATATTTTGCAATTAAATTTTGCAAAAAGCCTGGTTTTCTAGTTAAAGTGGCAATGGTGAACGGTCACCTAGTGACCGGGTTAACTAGTTAACGGTTAACTAGTTCGCGGGAAAACCAAAACATTCAAATTTATTACAAAACAATACAAAATTCCCAAATCAAATATTAAATCTTCAATGAATGAATTTGGAACATGATAATATACCATTTGGAACATGATCAAATGCGTTTAAGTAAACTACTTTTATTAGTTTTTGAGTTTTTTGGTTACATTCCAAAGCAGTCCAAACTTGGGTTCTTTTTTTTCTAATAGGTATTGAGTATAAGAAACTATAACTTCTCTAGACATAATTTTTTTTTCAATAGCACTTCACACAGGGTGATTCAAAACAAAATTATAAATGTAAGATTTAAAAGATAATTCATGCAGATAAAAATAAATACTACTATGTAACATAATTTTTGTTTTTGTCTGTTATAAATTTTTCAGATTTTCTTGCGATAATATAATCGCTTATATATATATTATCTTATATTTTAATTATCTTATATTATATATATCGTTGAATATAATCAACATTCAAAAAAGTATTTCTACATTTTTTTACTGATGAGGATAATGTGTTGTACCTTAATATTATCAGATTTTATTAGAGTACAGTGTGTGTGTGTAGCACACTGTACACAATATTATCCTAGTGATATCTACACTTCAAAAAATAACTTACTATCTAACTATGTCACATTTTTCTTCGTTTTCTGTAGCTAAAATGGCGTACATTGTAAGTAAATTTAAAGTTTTGCTGGTGTAGTATGGTATTTATTGCAGTAAATTATCGAAGTTATGGTAAGATTATTATTTCTTTTGCTATGCTCGCAATTTTACGAAGATTTGTTATTTTAATATTTTTGTTGACGTCATATTTGGAGCGAATTCTTAAAGCGTCCTTAGATAACGTCTGTAATGTCGAATCGTAAAATCAAATTTTCCTAATTCTTGACTTGACCCAAACCTACGCCCCTAAGCGTGAATAAATATGGTGGTTACTAAACCCCGAAATACCATATTGTCTAATACCGAAGCCCTATGTTCTGCACAGAATACCCTACCTTCGACATTACTAACCCAGTCGTAGTACTTCCTTGGTATCGAAAATGAACTTGTGAATAGCTGACGAGTCAAAAGGAACGCAGAAGCAAACATACAATTATACACAGAAAGATTTAGAGTTTCCCTCTTGGTTTCGCTTTGGAGGAAACTTCCTCCGGCGTACACTCCAAATACTCATATAACAGGGCATTTCAAAGGACACATAGGTCTTAGAATCGATTTTATTGTCAGAGATGACTCCAGAAATGAGCTCGTATTTCTTATAGAGAAGTAGCTCTTCAGTCATCATCATCATGATCAGTAATTTCAATTTGTGGAACAGCGTTTTCGTACTCAATGAGTGAAAAGGTGCTGGCCACCACAGATTATCAAAAGCATCGGATATATCATAAAAAAATTACTGCTACAAAAGTCTTAGTGGATTTACTTTTAAAAATCTGTTACATGTCCAACCCCCAAGGTCATATCGCAGAACCGTAATGGTGAATCTACCTTATATGACGCCATGCTGCCTAGAGGAGTAAAACAGGTTTTTTTTCGATTATCGTTACATTTATAAACCGCTCATGAATCTTTGTGTTCGGCCTTGAATTTTTGCGCTTCCTATATCTCCGTTTGTGGTTTTGGGGAGATCCCTACTGTTACTGAGAAATATACGTTGCCTTGAGGCAGGAATTGTAAACATTTAGGATAATCGGTTTCAGGAAAAGGCAGATCCTTTGAAGAACCAACCTAGCAATCTGCAATATTATGAGTAGAGCTGGGATTTATATGCACAAAAATACTTGAAAATATGCTCATATATATGCATCAAATTTCTCTAAAATATGCACTAATATTGATAAAATATGCATTGATATGCATAATAATAAATTTTTTTTTTAATTTTTATAGGTAATGTATTGTAAATATGTAGTACCTAATATATAAGCATAAAGCGTCGTTCTTGTCCAATTAATGCTACGAAAATTAATCGAAAATAACCCAAAATATATGACATTTTTTCTTTAAAGTCTCATTTTCTCCGATGTATTTGACTTTAAATTAATTTTTTTTTATTAGCTAATTTAAATCAAATACATCATAGACTAACAACATATTATGAAACTTGGCAAAAATTTACTATCATTCTAACTAAACCAAAAGGCTACCCAAATATTTCCAATGAAGAAAAACATTCAATTTCTAGAGTGCATATTTCAAAATTGAAGTTGTAAACAGAACGCACGACTATTTTTAAAATAATTGCTTAAATTGACAAATTAAATAATAAAATTTTTTATTTTCTCTATAAAAACTCCAAAAAACTCCAAAAGTGGCCTAAATATGCACAAATATGCATTATTTGCTGAAATATGCACCAAACATTGAAAATATGCAAAATATGCATTTTGAGGAGCGCTTTTTCGGATTCGTTTTTTCCTAATTCGTCCAGATTTCAAAACGACTCTGTTGGCATATCAATATTAAAGAATATGCAAAATGCATAAAATCCCAGCTCTAATTATGAGAACATTACCCATGGATTGCGAGAAACGTCATTGGCGACCAAGATTTCCTTGCTTAAATTTCGTTGCTTTTTTAATTGAGATTTTAAAATGTTCCTAAGGCAGAAACATACCTTTTCATTAATATGGTAGGTACCATCTTAATGAAGAGGTTTATACCTGTTCTTGTAAGACGGTTCTTGGGTTTGTGACCACCAGTCAAGAAGAAGACATCTTCGATAAAAAAAAATTATTACTTTCCACTTTCTTTCGTATTATAGTATCAATGTTATAATCCAAACCTGTTATAAAATTTACGTGTGTGAGCCCAAATTTAAAATCGTAATATATCATCGACCCTTAGTGTGGTTCTTTAGTTTAAAAGAACCAAAACAAAAATAGTAATATGCCGACTAAGGTTAAAATAATTTTACTGTCATCAGATCAATGATCTATGTCGTCAGAACAGGCAAACACTGCCAAAATACTTTGAAAAGACGTAGAAGAAGATTGTTTTTTAGAAATTTCCTCATATTAATTAGCAGTGGCGGCTCGTGACATTTTCCAGTGGGAGGGCACAAAATAAAAGAAGTAGTTTTTAAAATATAAAATTTATTTTTTTGATAATTATTTTAAGATAGTGCTTGTTTTTGGTTTTGGGATGGGAGGGCACGTGCCCCTGTGCCCTTTATGACAAGCCGCCACTGTTAATTAGTGATATAACCGCCCTTGTCTAATAGTTATAGAATTATCTATCCAACATTGGCAAATAAGTAATTCGCAAATAAAAAGAAATAATATACTGGAGGGTATTCCATACCCCCAGACCTCCCGGTTTACACCAACTGTTTTGTGTCCTTAAAAATTAAATTCATAATTTTAAAAGTTTTAGATGCCCCACTAAAAAGTTGGTTCCAACGCTAAGTGCACAAATAATTTTATTTTTGCCCGCCCGAGAGTAGTTTTTGTTAATTTCTCCCAAAAATTGTAATAAAAATAACTAGTTTCATTTTGGTTAGTTTGAGTTTAAGCTCTTCGGACATTTTTTGTTTCAGGACCTGAGGTTAAACGAATTTATTTATTATACAACTTCAAATATTGTTTGACTTTCAGTGCAGCTATTGGCAAACCGGGGAGTCTGGGGGGTATGGAATACCCTCCAGTGCACCTTTTGTTCTTTATTCATACACCAATAATAATTATTCCAACAATTTTGAAGAAATAGTCTAATATAATAATTTGTGGCTTCTCTGAATATCAAGGGTGAAATATTTTTTTATACCTAAGCTATAGACAAATTGATAATCATCTGTTTTATTTTAAAAATAAAACTGACAGACTTACTATTTGATTGACAGATTTCATTAAATTCTTTAAAAATGATTACAATTTTAAATAGATTTGGACGAAGACACTTATTTACGTCATCTTTACGCAAGGCGGATTCACAGGAACAGTTGGATTCAATGATTGTAGAAGGTAATTTAAAATTAAATTAGTATAGAACATTTACGACAATTTCATTTTCAGGAAGTTTCAAATTATGGAGAAGCATACTTTTTTTTGCAGCGATTCCAGCAATAATGCTTTGCGCCCTAAATTGTGTCATACAACATAAGGAAGAATCTGATCGTCGTCCAAAATTTATCAAGTATAATTATTTATGTATACGAACAAAGAGATTTCCATGGGGTGATGGAAGTAAAAGTTTCTTTCACAATCCAAAACTTAACGCTCTTCCTAATGGATATGAAGATGAAACTGCAGTAATCTAAATTTTATTTTAATAAATTAATTATATTTTTACATTTTTAATTTAAAAATATATTAATCTTGTTCACAAAGATTTAAATTGTAATTTAGTCATACATCATACATATTTAAATCTAATAAATAAATAAATAAAATTTAATTAAACTGCTACATATATTATTTTTTCTTCATAATTAATAATAAAATTTTTTTTGTTAAAATATTATTTTAATTTAGCTTTAAAAATTTATAGATATACACACCACTAGTGGACGGAATCGGACCAAGGTAAACATACAAATTTCGTCGAGCTCAAAGAAATTTTTTTGGATCTTTAGGGTAAGCGTAGAATACATACACTTCTGTGTATTTTGATCTAAATGTCCGTACTAATAATCACGGATTAATCTGAGAATAAATAAATAAAAGAATCCGTGAATAAAAACGTTTGTGCTATATTAAGGGATAGCCCTAATGTGACATTTTTTAAAAACCGAAAAAAATTTTTTTGCTTTAAAAAATTGTTCAACATCTAAAGAATAATGTGTAAAAATTTCATGCCAATATTCGCAGTATATTTTTAGTTATAGGGCTTTAATCTGGTGAGGATGTAAGCCATAAATCGTTCAATTGTCGGCAATGTTTAAATCTGTTGTATACCTACATTTTTACCTAAATTTTATTATTTGTGTTGCACTTTCTATCAACAATATCTTGTAAACCCAAGTGTTTACTTAATTTTTATTACTTTTTAAAATGAAATCAAGTGGTAATAGGCCGCAAAATTTCAATTTTGAATTATTGATAAAATGCATTCAAAAATTTAAAAACAAAATTATTAGGTATTTGGTTATTTTTTTATTATTTGCAAAATGCTTCAAAATCAAGTTGCGACGCTGGCTTGATGTCAGGCTACCGCCGCCACGTCTCAAACGGCTGTAATCCCCAAACGGTAAAAGCGATAAATTCGCGATTGCGGCAACTAATTAGCCTAATAATTTTTTTGAGTTTTGCAAAAGTGACGCCGCTAATAGCTTGATGCGGGTTATGTGTGTGCTTGTTTTAAGTTTCTTTTTACTCATCAGCTACTCTCAAGTTCATTCTTTGATACGAGGAAAGCATTACGACTGGGTTTTCTGTGGGTATTAGACGATTTGGTGATCACCATACATAAGAATAATTAACTACAGTTTTATGAAATATTCCAGAATCTATTGCAACATATCAGAGCGTACTTTTTTACCCTGAAGAGAATTAAAATTAATTTACGAATTTCAATATCACAGAACCTGCTCGGTCATGCAACACGCATCCAAGTCAACATGTAAATAGTACTAAAATGTAAATAAATATTTAGCATCAATATTAAATAAAAAATTTATCAATCAATTGAACCAAGCTCTAGAAATTCTACATTCGTTACGATGCACTAGTAAGCCTTCGATGTAAGTTGAACGGCAATCCTCTCGCCCGTATTTACTTATTGATTTTTAAATTTTAATTCAACTGTTATATATTTTTATCGTTTATAATTATTTTATGTTTGTCTCTCTATTTATATGTTTGCACCTATCTATAAATTTTTAATGTTAAAACATCGTTCACATCCAATTTAACGCTACGTAAACTAATAAAAAAGTATGACATTCTTTCTTTAAAACCTTATTTTCATCGATATATTTGAATTGAAGTGCATTTTTTTATTTTATTAACTAATGTACGTCAAATACATCGATAAAATCAAAGTTTTAAAAATAAATGTAATTTTTTTATTCGTTGACGTCTAAATAACGTAGCGTTAATTGAATGTGAACGGCACTGAACTTGATAACATAAAAAATTTATAGGTAGGTACAGACATAAATATTGCGTTTACGTATTGTATGTTGGATGGACGTTATTAATTGTCAAAGTAAAAAATATGATTGACGGCTTTATTCAAAACACTTTCATTAAATTAAATATTCATATTTACAAATAGAAAAATAAACTATAATATCAAACTTGTCCAATAAATTAAAATTCATTTGAAGTAAGTCGGTGAGATTGGGTGGAGAGACAACTTTCAATCGTAAAAAATGAAAAATTCGATGAATTCTGATTTGTGGACAGCTTTGGCACCAATATACTTAGTGTTTAATATAATAGGTGCCAAGCAATTTACAATTACGGGGCCCTGCAATAATAGAAATTTAAAACCTCTACATTGTTTTAGTTTATATAAAATAATTTCTTGTTCGCTTGCACTTATACTTTTATTACTTTTTGCGTACCTAAGAGAAATAAATAACCGTTCTAGTAATACGAATTCTCTATATATATTTTCAAAATTGTACTTAACATATATTAATGTATTTTTTATAATTGCAGCGATAATTAGTAATATTTTGTACAAAAATCGAATTATTGATTTATTTTATGAAATGGTGGAAATCGACAAAAAATTACTTAAAATAAACATAATTATAAATAATAAAATGGCGCGCAATTTAAATATATTAAAAATTATATTATATTTTTTTATTTTGATTAGTATATATATCAATCGCGCTGATAAGACAAACTTCGTCTCGGTCGCTCTAAATTTGATTTTCTTCGGAATCAGTATATATAAATTCTCCGTTAGTCTTTTATGCAGAAGTTGGATATTTTCAGTGGGTCAACGACTATTCCTACTTAACCATTCTCTAAACAAACGCAAAATGAAAAGCATGAGTGTCGGTGCAATAAAAGAAATACAATGCATTCATTTCGATATATGCAACGTAATAAAAATATTAGGTAAATTGAATTTCCTTCCTACAGTTGTAAATTTATGCATTAATTTTGCGGTACTTGTAACACGTTCCTTCTATTTAATTGTACTACTTACATATAAGCAATCCACGATCCTCGATGAAATTCCGCTAAATAAGTACATGGGTAATTTGTACGAAACTTTAATTACAATATTAATATATGGAATCGATACCGGGTTTATTATTTTGTATGCTCACGTATTGGGTAAACAGGTAGGCCGATACATTTTTACAAGATATTTCAGTTTAATTTAACCCATGATGTGGTTTTCAGATGATCTACATAAGAAAAAAATTGTTTGATTTACTTATATCTACAAATGATACTAACTTGAAAACAGAAGTACCTAATAATAAGTTAAAAACTATATATTTTAATTTTAAGATGTAAAAATTTTACAGATTACTTCGTTTTCTCTTATGCTTTTACATGAAGATGGTCAACTATCGGCAAGTGGATTTTTCAAAATGGATATGACACTTCTATTGTCGGTAAAAATACACTGTAGTCACTTTGAACACTATTCAAAGGGGATTATGTCATGTAGCAGAATTTTTACTAAATTAATTTTTTTTAATTTTAGATCACAGAAGCACTCTGTACATATGTGACTATATTCCTACAGTTCCATGATAAGTTCTTGCAACAGCTGCATTAAAATATACTTTACATAAAGCCTTTCTAAAGCCTCACGAAACCTTGCAATTTTTATGAATTCTCCGAAGTCTTCTACAATCTTGATAAAACTTGATGAAGTCTAATTAAGTCAAAATTCAAAGTGGTTATCATTTTTAATCGAAAAGCAGATGATTTTTTCAATTCAACTTTCAAAAATGAAAAACCGTATTATTATTTATGTAAATTATTTATAAATAAAAATGTATGATACATAATAATGTCATGTTCCAAAATTCTCCATTTTTGTAAAATTAATATTTTTATGTAAAAATTTTATTTGTTTTTAATTTTTAAATTTTTGAATTTACCGGTTTTTCAGCCAACGAGATGTGGAAACAAAAAATAAAAATTTTAAGAAGGGAAAAGTAGAAATACAAGAAAATATGTAAGCTATAATCCCCCCTCCCCTTCTAGAAAAAACAAAAATTTGCAATTTTATTATTGGAACTGGAAAAGCTTATTGGATAAATAATGTCACTTTCATGAAATTTTGAAATTTATTATTCAAATTGCCAACTAAAAAGTGCAGCTTTTCTGCCCCAATAATTTTATAAAATAACATTTTTTAAATTCGTTATTTGCAACATTGCAAGTTGCTTAGCTCAGTCAGTGAAATAAAATATGCATGAGACTCCTTTTAAGACAGAATCAAGATTAAAACTTTAAAAATTTTTATTAAACCAAATATGTAGAACCTAATTCCTGTTAAATAAATGTGCAGTAAAATTATTAGGCTAAATTAATATTAAATTTATTTAACATTATATTAGGTATAAAATTATCATTCAGAAAGCAGATGTTATTACAATATTTAGCTTTGCAAATGATAAATAAATTTAAATAGTAAATTATTCCAGCCTTGTGTACCATCATCAAATCAAAAAACAATAAAATAAAAAAATATTTTTTTAAATTTTAAACCCCCTTCCGTGTAAGGAAGTGTTTGAATGAAAGTTTTTTCGACCCCCCCCCCACCCCAATAGCGTAACCAGATCATCACTTTGGGAAGATGGAAGGCTGAATTGCAATTTCTTTATCTTTTACTTTGCACTCGGCGAGGAGCGCCTCGAGTGCACTGTAATACAGGCACTAAAGTAAAACAATTAATTTCATAAAAAAAAATTATTCTTTAAGATTAAAAATTATTTGCGCGGAATATTTGAATTCAAAATTCAATATTACAAATATTTACTATTGGTTAGATTTGTTGTTTTTAGATTTGTACCTCTTGATATAATAAACCAAAGAAAAAGAAATGATATTGCGCAGATTATACACTATCCACGTGACGTATATGCGCATCAATTACCAAAATGGAACTCGCAACTACCATGTCATTGGTTCAAAATATATAGTGCGCAGGATATCGCAATCTACACAAATTAAAAACCACATTTATCATATCTTCTCTTCATTGTGTCGTGTATTATACCCTTAATTGCGGATTGCATTAAATATATTAATATTTAGATTTAGAAAGTTAATTTTTTTTTTTGAAAAATTATTTATTTTGTTGCCAAATCATAAATACAAAATGCATTTAAATAATTCTGAAGCTGTTTTTGAATCACGCAAAGTAGAAGAAGTGATTAATCTCACAGATTCTAGTGATGATAATATACTAGCTGGACTTCAAATAAAACTCGTACTAGAAGGATGCGAAGAAGGTAATTTTTTAATTTTCTCTGAAAAATGGTACTTATTTCAAATTTTTGTTACAGACTCTACAACAGCTGAAGAAAATGCGCCAGGCTGTTTAGCAGCTTTTAATTTAATATTATGGCCACTATATTCTATATTTCGTCAAGTTATTCAAGCAGGTAAGTTTTATATATTTTTGTTTTATACATACTTAATTATATGTTTTTGTTTAAGTTAACACGTTAAAACTAAAATACGAATAGTTTTCAACTCGGATGATGTGCCCAAAGATGTCAGTTTTTTCCATGTATAAATATTTTTAATTAAAGCAAATTAACTTAACTTTATTTTGTGTTTAAAAATTAAAATCAAAATATGAAATAGTTATGCCGGTGATAAGTAGAAAAAGTATCGAAATTCTGCCCAGTTTTAAGCAAAACTTTTTTAAGTTCAAATTTGATTTTCATTTGCAGTTTATTTTAATCAAATTTTACCTGAAAGTTTGACTAAATTATCAAATACAACAGTACCTGTATAAAAATGTTAGTATCCTGCAAGACTTCTCTGCATTTTTATATTTATGGTTATAGTAGCTCCGCCTAATCCAAATCCACGTTGAAGAATATGTACTTCGTCAAGTTTCACAAAATGTTTTTTTTGGATATTTGAGTTTCATACAACCTCAGTTCATCTATAAAAAATTTCAATTTATTTACAAAACAGTAAAAATACAGCCGGTATAATATACAAAATCTTAATATTGTAATTAATACTTTCACTTAATCATTAAAAAAACTTAACGGATCATCAACCACTTTAGTATTTTCTAGTTTCTTTACAGGAGCTACTTTTTTCTTCTCCGAAACTTTATTTTTCGCTAAAAAAGAAAATATCTAATATTCCATTATAATTCAAGATTACTTACATTTTGTATCCAATTTTTGAGAAGCACCTATTGGTCCAAATAAATCGTCATCGTCGTCATCATCAAAAAGCGACTTCTTTAAAGTTGTTGTCTTGGACGGTAATTTGGCAGTACGAAATATATCATCAAATTCTTCAGAATCATCAAACAAGCTAACTTTTTTAACATCTGATGGTTTGGTAGAACTACTGGAAGCTTTGGTTACACTTGACGGCGTTGTTTGTTTTACCGTAATTGTGCTTGGTGCAGTTGTCTTTACCTTTTCCTCAACTTTAGTGTCCGACACTTTTTCATCAAACAGAGAAGTGTTTGATTCCAGCGAATCATCAAACAACGAGCTTGTGTCTACTTTAATATTTTTACCAAAAAGATCGTCTTCTATGCTGCTTGTATTCGCAAACAAATCATCATCACCAAATAATTCATCAAACTTCACCTCAGACGGATTTGTTGGCATAACTGATGATTTTTGAGAACTCTCAGAAGAATTTGTTGGCACAACCACAGATTCTTTTGGAGATTCTACACTTACATCACTCGAAACGTTTTGTTTATTTTCGACACTGTCTTTTACATCTGGAATCTCTGTTGGTGATAAGTATAGTTTAAAATCAGTCATTGAATTTCTAATAGATTCCTGTCTTGCTTTTCGAGTCGACGGTCTTCTTTTCACTGCAATTTTAGCCCTATCCTAAAAATAAGTAATACAGCAAAACTGACATGTGCAGTTATAAAAAAAGTCTACTTTAGTTATGCTTGGTAAAACTTCTGGTAGGTCTGGATCTCTTTCATTCTTGGTTGGTTCAAGATCTTTACGTGAAAAGTCTAATTCATCACTTGTAATCAGATTCGTAGGAGATTTAACCTGGAACAGATCGTCACCTCCAGTTTCTGAAGTTACATTTGGTGAGGTTGGTGTCTGTACTTCCTTTTTTCTAGGTGGTGCAACACCTGGCATCAATGCACTTACATTTATGTTCAAGTTATGTTTCAATTTGCCTGGATTACCTAAAAAAAAAATTGGGTAAAGTACGTTTTCAAGTTGCGCGATGTGACCCACCAATTTTAAGTTCCTTTGGATTTGTGTCATTTTTTGTTACTTCAGAATTTGGTTTTTTAGCTACCGTCGGTTTAGGCGCCACTTTAGGGGTTTCCTTTTTCTCAAAAATTTCAGGATTGTTTTCCAAAACTCTTGTTGGAGTAACAGGTTTGTTAGGCTCAAACAAATTATTGTCAAGGTTTTTACTGTTAGCATTTTCATCTGCAGGCTTAGTAATTTCTAATTCAGAATATAGATTATCGGGATTACCACTGGGTGTTATATCTATGATAGAATTTGATGAAGCTTCTTCTGGTACTTCTGGTATGCTAGTTATATATTGTCCACTTTGAGATTCCAAACTGGGTTTATTTTTATTGAACAAACTGTCATTTGATTGTTCTTCATTATAATTGTCATATGAAAATCGTCTACTAGAACATATATTGGGATTAAAGGAATCATCGGTTTCTATCCTAAAGAAAAAATGTCGTATTTACATAAACAAATGTTTCAATAAAAAGTATATACCTGGTAGTATTACTATCTCGAATTATGCCGCTGGACTCGGAAAAAATAGACGATGGTTCAAACAAATTATGCTCTGATGCTGTATCCCAATCATCGTCCATTGGGGGTTGATCAAAAATAATTTCGTCCACCACAGCAGAAGAAGCCGTTTCTTCTTTAGTTTCATTTGTCACATTCAAAACTTCACTCACTGGGCTGTTAACCGAGTCCAAATTATTGGTACTTTTAAATGATTCAGAAAATACATCTTCACTTTTCAGAATATCATCATCATCGAATAGGTTCGAAGTAAACTTCTTTGTACTAATGTCGGAAAATAAATCGTCTTTAAATAATTCATCAACATCGTCTTCATCATCATCATCAAATAAACTTATTTGTTTTGGGTTTATCTTGGTAGTTACATTTTCTTCTATTTTATTTTTTGTTTCTTCAATTTTTCTCTCTTCTTTTTGTTCAGGACTTTTATTAACAGAAACTTTTGCAACTGTTTCATTTGTGGACACCTTCTCATCCATAAAGTTTGTTCTAATTGGTGACTCTTCTCCATCAGTCGAATCATCAGACAACGATGGGGGTTTTCGACTTTTTAATATACTTCCAATTGTTTGATTCCCAAATAAATCGCCAACGTCTAACACTTTCACACCTCCAATTGGTTTCTAAAATTAAATTCCTTAATTTGTTTCAACTACCCACCAGCGTTAAATTACCTTGCTTTTAACTGGTTCAAACTCTGGTGGTTTATCATCAAAGTATGGAATTGTCGGAGGACCGTAAGGCTGAAGCAGTGGTTTTGTGGAAATTACAGGTTTATCGGTAAATAAATCGTTGTCACTATAACCTGCATCATCTTCATCAAAAAGTCCACCAGATGATTTCTAAAATAAGAGCATTTAATTTAGAACTTAAAAATTCAATCCTTACCTTTGATGTTGAAAAACCTGATGCTTCATTGTTAAAAATATCGGTACCTTCATCGTCGAATAAATTTGAAGGTTTTGGTTTGGAACCTAGAAGGTTTCGAATTAGTTTTAGTTTAAAAAAAATGAAATATTTTTACTTTGTTCACTTGTTTTTGAAGTTTTACTCCATGAATTGCTCAAATCGTCATTTAGATCGTCAAAAAGTGCACCCCTACCCGAAAACAGGCCATCGTGTTCATTGCTATTACCAAAGAGTCCGTCTTCCTCGTCTTCATCGTCTAGTGGGGGTGGCTCCTCGGCAAAGATGTTTCCTGTAATTAAAATTGCAGTGTGAAACGGTTTTCTATAACAGAAAACTATTCAAAATTTTACCATAAGTGCTAGTTGGTTTAATAGGTTGAATAGGCTTGGTGTTAACTTCCGATTTAACAATTTTAGGATTTTGTTCTATCACATTTCCTAATTTAGCAGCTAATTCTTGAGCAAAAGTGTTATTTGAAATTGGAGTCTAAAAATGTAAATCTTGAATGTTTTGGTAGATTTCCAACAAATCTGTTTTTTATTACCTGAGCAGGCACAGAATTTTCGTACTCTTCACTGTCACTAGATTCAAATATATCGCGACGTTTAACTGAATCCTCAAATGTGGAATTTGCAACTGGCCGATTTAAAGTTAACCTACTAGACAGATCTACATCCGAGCCAGCATTGTAGGAATTTTCAGTCTAAAATTAAAAAATAAATCAACTTAAAGAATTAAAAAAATGTTTTGAAAGGATAGAAAACACAAAAATTTGTTTAGAGTGTTGAGAGAAAAACAAAAAAATTACACCCCAGTTGTAAGTGCAGAAACATAGCAATATATCGAAAATAATTTCTGATCTTACTATAAGAGAAATCTGCTGGCTCTTTCTTCCTGGAAAAGAGAAAAAATACAAAAGCAGATGGTTTGACAAAAAAAGTAGGATCAGTTTAACCTATCCCAAGACTCGAGTTTCGACATTACTTTAACGAGATGTGTCTCCTCAGTTGCATCATTGGCAATTAAAATACCAAGTCTAAGTCTTGTCTCACCAAGGGCAGATACAAGAGGGAGTAACGGAATAATAATAAAATAAACTTTTAAAAATATACCTAAATGCTTAGGGGCTGTCTATTAATTACGTAAGGGTTTAGGGGGGGGGGTATAAGAAATCTTACGGACCCTTATGTGGGAGGGGGGATCCGACGCAGTCCTTATGTAAGGATTTTAAACCATTTTCTTAAATTAAATTAAATTAAATTTAAAATTATTCAAAATTTAAAAATAGCCAAATCTCAAAAAAAAGGTTTTTAAATTGTACTAGATGTACATACCAATAACAAAAAATTATTAATAATTTTTAATTAAAAAAATTGACCCCCCCCCCTTATCCCTAATAAAAAGGGGTGGGGTGTCAATGCATTTCTTTTAATAATCCTTACATAAGATGTGGGGGGGAGGGGAGGTTGCCACAATCTTACATGCCCTTACGTAGAGGGGGGGAGGAGGTCGAAAATTACAAAAATCATTCTTACGTAATTAATGGACGGCCCCTTATCAAAAAATAAGTATTTACCCCCCCAATCTCATGTACCCCCTCCATGAATTTTTTCTGAATCTACTTTTGTGTTGTTCTAAGAAATATTGACAGCATGACGACAGCCAATAAATCATGAAAATTAACAAATCTGGTATAGCAAATATTAAATCAAAACTTACGTGAGTTCTATCTTTGATAGGTAAATCATCATCAGAATCCGAGTCACTATACTTATCAGACACTTTTTCTGTTTCACTTTCACTGGAAGAATCAAGAAGTCCGACATGCCATTTAGAATGCCACTCGTCGGTTCCAATAACAAATGGCAAAGGTCGATCAATGTAAGGATCTTTAGGTCTCAAAACAAAACTAAAAAAAAAAAAATTAACCAAACCTTACAACTTGGACTAATTAACAATTACCTAGGAAAATCAGTCTCTTCTTCACTATCACTATCAGGAACATCAACCTTATCAAAATATTTATTTACAACTTCGATTCCCCTCATAACAGCTTCCTGTACAGTTTGTGCATTTTCACTCTCAGTTTGTTTGGAAGCTTTGACCTAAAGTAATCATAAGGTAAATTTATTTATTAAAACTTACGTAATGCAATTGTTTACACTATCCGATTGTTCTTCTTTTGCATCAATTGTTTCATCGTCCTCGTAAACTCGACTCTCAATAAATTGTTTGTTGTGCAAGCTGCTGAACTCATTTTTAACAAGATCCAACGACAGACTGGTACTATTTAAACTGTCTAACAAACTATTCAAATTATCGTTGGTTTTGCTTGCTTTGACCAATAAATCCTAAATTTCTAGTTATTAAATTGCTCAAAATATAAACTACTTATTAAATACCTCAGAAAATGATTCGAGATATTTCAGCAAATTCGCATCACCTGCCAAATTCCAATTCGGGGCATTCTCTATTAAATCGTCGATTGACCAAGGTTGATTGGAAGACACAGAGTTTGACATTATCGTCAGTTAATTTCAATATTGTTCTAATGTTTGAAATACTACAAACTAAAAATCACTTTTATTGCTTTAATTAAGATACTTTATAAGTTTCAATAAGGTTTTGATTAAAATTATCTGAATAACATGACAGGAAGAGATTAGAACTTTCGTGGTACACTTGATCTACAAGGTCAACAACTGAACTGAACTAATTTTCCCATTATTTTTTTATAATAATTATTGTTGTTCGCCGCTCAAGTTTAAATTCTTTTTAAGCCACTATCCATAAACCACGGTGGTTTTCCTAGACCCCTAAAAGACGCTCCTGATCATAAAAAAATAATTTATTAAAATCCTACAACAAAAAATTGGGAAAATTATGTACCACTCTGTATTTAACCATAGTGACATTTGCTGAATATACCACATAACCTTATTTTTTTCGCTTGTTTTTATCAACAACTAGTAAAACGGTTTTTACAATATTACAATGTCGGACCGGTTAACGCAATTGCAAGATTGCATCAATCAGGTAAAAGTTTTCAGAATTATAAATTGAACAAATCAATTAATTCGGTTTTATTGTAGCAAGCAGAACACTTTTGCAACAGCATCGGAATTCTTCAACAATATGCCGTACCCAGCAAATTTAGTGGTTTCGATAGGTCGGGCTCGCAAACACCGCAACAGCAAACGCAAGAAGATTATGTGCAACTGTTCACTACACTTATTGCACGCAGTGCAAAAGATATCGACACATTAATAGAATCGCTGCCCAGTGAGGAAAATTCCATGGAGTTACAGGTTTGTTACATTCTTATTGTAAGTTTTTCTTTTCTAACGAATGTTTCAGTTACAGAGTTTACGTATCTTGGAGGGCGAAAATCAAGATTCTGCCGAAAAATTGGAAGCAGTTGTTCAACGAGGTCAAGAGTTGTTGGAACAGATTCAAGCCGCTTTAAGCGATATTGCACAATCGCAGCTTGACATGCAGCATTTATCGAAAGCTGCTGCTGCTACGCCACAAAATTCAAATTCGACTTAATCTCAAAATTGAGTTTTGGAAGTTTATCTTTCACCGACAGTATTTTGCATAGGACGTGACACATAAGTAGAAGCGGTTGGATTAGCCAAAATGGTAATTTATTTTTTTGTGTTACATTGGTGAAATTTTTTAAATAATATAATTTTAAAAGCAAAATTTGTACGTTTTAAACGTTTTGCATATTTTTTTATATTTTGTTCTGAAAAACATAATAAATATTTATAACAAATTTTATGTTAAAAATTAATTAATTTTTCTTTTAAAATGGTAATATTTTTCAATTTACATAATATTTGAGCATTGACAACGGCTGAAGCTAAAGGTTATACACAGCTCTCCTGCAGAGATTTCAAAACTAGATTTTAGGATGAATCCGAGATTTGCCGTAGTTGCTACTAAAAATATCCCCCTTGACCGGTTCTACTCGGCAAAGTGTGCTACTAGGAAGGAGGTAGATCTCCCTCCAATTTTACGTTAGACCACACGCTGTAGTAGCACTGAAATAAACACTTGTAGCATTTAGACTTCATAGCTGTTTATCGATTTGAAGTTACACTGTAGCGCTAAAACCCAAGATGGGTTTTGGCTAACCACTTCATTTTTATGGAGGGTTATCCTTATCACGGTAGATTACCTTGGTGGTTTGCCATTTCCCGCCGAGGGAGCACGATTAGAATGAAGTTTTTACTCCACTCGAGTTCGAACCAGGGTTCTCTGCTTACTAGTCGACGCACTTAAGCATCAGCATCAGAGTAATTTTTTATTTAGTGCCATATTATTTATTCTTGAATGCATTTGTTGTAAGTTCATAAGCTATAACAAGAGAATGAAAAACAAAACATTGATAGACCGCCAAAATGATACAGATATAACCCAAAGAAAATTTATATTTCATTGTACACAAAAGTATTTAAAATTGCTTAAATTGATAACAAAAAAAAGTCTAGCGAAATTTGAAGGAATAAAAAGGGTGAATATCTCGAAAAAATCTTGCACACAAGACTCGGAATTCCAATGATTTTCAAAGGAATTCCAAAAAAGGGTACAAAAAACGTTGTCCGGATCACGAAAAAATAGAAGAGATCCACACAAACAAATGGACAATGGTCCAGATTTTAAAAAGAAGAAAAAGTTTGTACAACATTAAAAAAGCTACTTTTATTTTCATGTTTATACAGCAACAACGCTGTAGAATTATAATAAGAAAAAAATATACAATTTATAATATTAATATTTATGTACATTTGAACAAACAAAAAAAATGCAAAACAATAAATAACGTTCTGGTGTCGCCTTTTACATAAATTAAAAAAAGATAAATCTGCAAAATCGACAAAACAATAAGTAAATATTTTATTTAAAACCATTTTCTTCGAGTTACATCATTTCATACGCTTTTGTAAATTTTAATTTCTGAAAACTGATTAAAATTTCAAAATAATTATCTTACAGAACTTGATAATTAAAATTTTTCATACAACACTTAAGTCACTTGCACTGTTTGTTTATAACTTTCGCACTGTGTTCTTCTCTTTATATACAAATTAATACATTGGAGGGGGAATTATATACAAAAAATATATTTTATCAAAACTATTCAAACTTTTGCAATTTAAAAATGCATCTTTTAATTAAGAGTGCCTCGACAGGTTGCAGCACCACACAAACATGGAATTTTTTCGTCTTCAATAGGAAATTTGTAATCGTACGTTATTTCTTCATTAACACCGATTTGTTGTTTCGAATAAATTACTATCTTCTTTTGTGATTCTATCGTGATGACTTTTGCATAACAGTTTGGCTGTATAAAAAGAATAAAATTAATATCTCATCATTTAAAAAAGTTTATATTTTACAAGGATTATTAATATCTAGGATACAAAAACGTGGAAATATCATGGAATTTCTTGGATACATTAATGCTGCTAAGGAAAAGAGAAACGACTCAATAAATTCAATTTATTTTATCAAGTAGAACACATATTGAATAGGACAAAACTTATTAGTCTAAGATCCGGTATAAGAAACATCTACCCTCATCTGTTATTTATTTGTGATAAGAAATAATATACACATTCAGTGCTATTCTGTAACTAGAAATAATCTTAGCCACTTGCTAAAAATGAGCAATATTGCTAAATAAGCATATAACTATATTCTATAACTATAGAATTATTTAGCAATATTTTTCATGTATAGCAAGTTGCTAACATTATTTCTAGTTACAGAATACTGAATAGCACTGATTGACACATTGCACATAGATTGCCTATGTGCTAATAAATAACGCATCAGTTATTTAATCGTATTTTATATTAAATGAAAGCTTATTTTATGCTTAATCTAACTGGATTAGGTTGCCTAATTAAAAAGTTGATTCAGTCCATGGTTGCCTAGATTTTAGATATAAATTTTAAACGCGAACGGTGAGTGGCAGACATGCGTTGCGCGCGCGTCTCCATGCAACAGACAATGATGAAGCGAGTTCTAGTCCAGTCAATACGGACCAAAAAATGGTGTTTGCTTGCAATAAATCCGACCGTTTTGAAACTTGGCAAAAAGTTTCGTTTTGGGGCACTGGTTAACCAAAAAAAAGTCGCCATCCCTCCGAGGTCCGGAAGTGTCCGCCATCTTGGATTTTAAGTGACTGTTTACAGTTTTTCAATAATATCTCCAAAAATATTAACTTTACGGAAAAATAGTTAGTATAGAAATTGAAGCTCGTCAAATTTTTAACAAAAAAGTTTATATTCAATATTAGCGTCAGTGTAATATATAAACGAATAAATCCATCCGCTTGTCGTAAAATGTGAGTATGCCGCATCACATTACGACTGGCAACGTTAATATGTACAGACGGCAAACGGGCCAAAAAACGTTGAAGCCGTATTTTTAATCATGTGTATAACAGTACCGTTAACAGTATTGTCCATCTCAAGCATGGTTCATTTAATTGAGAAATTCCGGGCACTTTTTGATCATCGAGTACCTATTGGCAAACCAGTGGTCTGTTTTGCTTTTTTAACTTTTGTAGTGTAAAAAACACTACAAAAAAGCAGGCAATTATATTCACAACTCTTGGCCGTGATTAAAATATATTTAGTCAAATCGGCTAAAAATTCAAAAATATAATTGAAATATTCTTGGCTCCCTTCTCTATGCCTCAGCAACATTACCATACTAATTCCAATAGTTAAATTTTTAGGTTAAATTAAATGTTGGGAAATTAAGAAAAAATATTTAAAAATAGTAACTTACATTACAGCTGTGATTAATAAATCTGGCCAAGTTTCCGCACTTGGTCGCGTCAATTATTGTCTCCAAATCTATTCTAAAGAGGTAAGAACTTCCAATTCCGACCGCTTCGTATTTGGTTTCTCTAAGATCTGCAACGCTAGGTCGCACCATTTGTCCAACATATTCTATCACCATATCGTCTGCAGCAATCGGTTCCATCGCAAACAGACCCCAGTCGTGAATGGACGATTTTGCAAATTTGAGATGTTTCCTCCTGAACTTCAACTGATTGAATTTCAGCAAATCGGAATCGGTGTCGATACCAAATGCTGTTAAAAGTCTTCTCTGATTCGAACGAGCCTCTCTCGATAAACCTAGAAATAAATATGTGAAAAATGTCGATGAAAGAAACCAAACTATTACCTTGAGCTTTAACGACGGGCGCGTTGGGTGAAGTGTTGGTGTGAGATCTCGCATGATGATATTTATATTTAGCTTTTTCGTGGGGAGCCATTTTGTAATATCCTTCTGTTCGCGCACATCCGCTAGCGTGAACCCTTATGTCGTCGCGTTTCTTTTTCTTAACTTGACCGGAATACAAGTCGGTAATACAGTGATCCACCCAGTGAGTGTCGTTTAACCAATATCCTAACGAATCATCCGCCAACATGGCTTCGTACGACGCTTTCATATATTTGACATCTTCGGCGTCAATGCCTTTCGTTAAAAATTCGTACAAAATGCTCATTTCGGTGACCAAATCGCGCGGTTTGTGTTTGGTGTCTAAAAGCGGAGGTCTGGTTGGTGGTTTATAATCCTCGTAATAGTTCAATGTGTTTTGAAGTTCTTGCAATTTTTTCGTCTTTTCTTTGCGTTTACGTTGTTTCGGTTGTTTTTCTTTTATAGGTTCTTTTATCACTTCTTCGATGTTGGTGTAACCGTGATCATGAACGAAGCTTTGCTGAAGCGCTTCGGCCGATTCTATATTTTCTTTTTGAGGAGGCATACAATACGAATGTTCCATTGCAACTTGTGAGTTCGGGGTGCTACTACCGTTATCAGAAGATTCCGATAGTTTCGTAGTTCTTGGTAAGACGCCATTAACCAGTTTCATCTTTTTCAAAGCTTTCTTACGTCTATCTTCCAAATTTTCTTCATCCGAACTTGTTTGGTTTTTCTCCAAAATTTCCTTAATCAAACTCTTGTTGGTTTCCTTAATCAGATTGATATCTTTCTTGTGTGGAGGTTCGGGGTTGCGATTCAAAGACAACAAAGCTTCCTTCTCCACTTCCTGTTGTTCTTGCAATTTCCTGTTCTTGTTAATATCAGTGATTTTAATTTGGTCTTGTTTAGTCGGTAAAACTTCGCGCGCCTTTCGTTCTTTTTCGATCTGTTCCATATATTCTGTATTTCGTTTTCTTCTTTCTATATATTTTCTTTCTTCGTCACTCATATCTTCGTCACTATTCAAATAATCATTCGCCATTTCAGGACCGCTCTCGATTTCAATTTCCTCCTTAGGTGCAGGTTTCATTATAATTTCTGGACTCTGAGAAATCTCGTTTACGTGATCGCTATCAATTTCCATCGGTTCTACCGATTTACTTGGTTTTATATCTTCAACGGCGGGAGACATACTGTTATCTTCAAATAATATAGGAGTAAGCCTGTCTTGGGGCGTAGTACTTCGTCTATTCAACATTTTAATTTCTTCATCAGTATCAGAGCCTTCGTCCGAACTAGAACTGTCACTACTAACAAACGAAGAACTATCTGAACTAATGCTAGAAGACATAGAATGTTTACGAATTCGCCTTATCCTCCGATCGTCTTCTGTATCAGAATGCTGCACAATTTCTTCATTATCGGATAGTTTACGCGAATCGTCGTCTTCGATAACAGGAGACGGTAGTTTTTTTCGTCTGAAACTAGGTAATTTTGGTAACGACGCTCTGAAACCTAAGCCTAATCCTATGTTATCTAAATTGACGTTGCTATAAATATTTTCGCGATTGGCTTCTAATAAGACGTTTATGTTGTCGTTCGGTGCCGTCGGTTTTTCGGGAACAGGTTCGGGAAGTTTCTCTTTATTTTGTCTTGTACTTTCTTCTTCCCACCAAGTTTCAAATTTTTTAAATGCGGTATACTCCACCATCTTTTTATTAAAATCTCTTTTTAAAATTTGCTTTAATTCTTGAGTTATTTGTTGCACGACCGAGTTTATTGTAGGGGCGTGAGGATCATCGTTTGCAGTCTCTATTTTACGCTGAGGCAGTTGATATGGCATGTAGGGTTGTGAAGGTTGATATTGAGGAAAATGTGAGTAATGAGGATTGTGGAGATAAACGGAAGGGGTTGCAGAAGTTGTTCCATATGGATACGCGTGCCTCCAATCCTGTGTCGAAATATAAGGTGTTGGATAACCATATGGCGTTCCTTGATATGCTATAACCAATAAGTAGACTTTTCTAATATCTCTCTTAACATTCAGTGTATAAAAATAAATTAAATTAAGAGTTAGGTATCTGCTTGACTCTTTGATGTTGTTTGATTATTATACCCGAAGAACAATTGTACCTCAGTTGAAAATTCAAAAAGCTATTTTATCATTGCAGGAAAAAAGTATGAACCAACACTCCCTAAAGCAGCCGAGTAGTTACAGCCAGCATCAGCGACAAATGCAATCTGTCTCACAACAGATATTGCATATGAGCAGTTACCCAAGGATATACGGTGCTGCTAGTGCAGTTGCTTGCAAACCAAGCAATGATATAAAATTGAACACCCTATACACTTAAAATAATGTTAGGTTATGTACGTCAAGCAGATGCATAACTTTTTACTTAATATTTAGTTGAGATTTTCAAAAAGTTAAATGCAATATAAAAAATACCTGAATATTGTTGGTAGGGATTAAACGAACCACCAGGAAAGGGCGGCTGAGACATCATATTCGACGGCGGTTCGGGAATGTTTGACTCTTCTATTCTCTGTTCCGTACTACTCAACGAAGATAAACTCATTTGATCGTCGTCTTTCTCGTTTTTAACGTCATATTTCATCACACCGTCTCGACAAATAGGACTATAATTTTGTTCAATGTGTTCGCCCGTCAGGAGTTCATCCTCACTTGACGAAATGTCACTTCCAATTTTATCCATTTCCAATTTGGCCTGTTTCAACAGCGCCGTCGTTTCCAGCGCTTCTTTTTGTCTTGCAACCACTGCCTGCTCGATTCCATGTTTGTGGCAATCAAGATAAACCTCGTATGATAAAAATGGAGATGGCATCGTGGATAAAGGCGCATTTTGATCATTAACTGACGTCGAGGTGTCTTCATTTACATCCGGAGGTGGAGGATTTATGGGCAAATCGCTAAGTGAAACGCTAGAACGATCTAAAAATCAATTGATTAAATGATGTTTCCACATAAACACTTTGTTTTACCGTCATCACTATCAATCGAAGTCGGGATTGCTATTGGTGCAGGAGGTTTGATGCTCCCTTCGTCTTCAGAATCTACATTCATACCTAAAAATGAAGATCCTAAACCTCCGGAACCCTTTCCTTTTAACAGCATTGCAATTCTGTACAAATAAAAAATTAAAGAATTTTTTTCAACGATGACAATACAGCATTTACCTTGTATCTAAATCTAAGGTTTTTTCTTGTTTTTCTTGATTTTCTTTTTCCGTTTTTTTATTGTTAGTGTTATTGCTATTACTACTACTACTACTATTTCCACTACTGCTTTTCTTTTTGTCCCTCTCCCTGGTGTCTTTCTCTTTTTCTTTATTATCCCTTACACTTTTTGAGTCTCTTTCCACGGGATTATGTACATAGTTCATATTATCAGGCCATTTATGAGATACAGAAATATTGGGAGTCATTCTATCCCAGCTGTCGGTCGTTGGCCACGGCGGATGTGGATGTACTGGGATGTACATTTGTGGGGTTGCCATTGTATGATAACTTCCATATGGATACTGAGTGTGCACTGGCATGTTATGAGCATAATCGTATGTTAAAGGAGTGGTACTAGCAGATCCAAAGCTAAATTCACTAGGCGTTGTACCGTAACCCAAATCAGAACTTGTTGGTGTAGTATAATCACTCCTATTATGTAAAAAGTTTCTACCATAATGACGGTCCCTATCTATCCTATCTTTTCCTCGATCTTTACTTTCTTTTACTCTTTCCTTACTAACATCCTTTTCTGGCTCGCTCTCTTTTACAGCACTTCTTTCTCTCACGTCGGCAGGTTTCTTCTCTTCTTCCACTTTTTTAACAACTTCTGGTTCCACGCTCACTTTTGCTGGTTTCTCTTCCACAACTGCAGTTTTTTTATCTGCCGTCAATTCTTCAAACAACTGCTTACATTTCTCGCCAAATGGATCCAGGAAAACTTGCAATACTTTACCCATAACACTCGTATTGTTCAGTTTTTCAACACATACTTTCGCCCCTTCGACCGTTTCGAAGACGACGCGACCCAAACCCAAGTGCTTGTTCGTGTAGGGATGATAATAAATAAACAACTCTTCGTATGTACCAAACTTTTGCACCATATCAGTCAGAAACTGTTTGTCGATGTTATCGTTCAAGTGGGAAATTGTAACTTCCAATTTAGGCGGATCGCCAATATAATTGGTGTCGATTTTAAACCTACAAGAAAATTTAATAAAAACATTTTTTATGTAGCATTTTAAAACAAAAACAAAGTGAGGTTATTTCCTCAAACCTGACTGTCAAATTTAGATTAATAACAAATTTATTTGTCAAAATGACCCAAATAATATGAGGAAGATTGTTTTTATTACAGAATTTGCATGTTTCATTATTAATGTGTAGTATATGAACGCTGAAATTTATATTTCGGTCTAAAAATAACAACAAATTTTTTTTTCTAATTATAAACGAAATTGTAGGTACAAGTAGAATTTTTAAAAGAACCTGATGTTTATACCTGGGTACTGGTAGTTCCACGGTTTCCAGTCGGGTCCAAATTCTGGTAAGATGAGATCGGGGGTCTCGAGCAACCACCGGTGGATAGTTTGAATCGTTGGGCACCACTCCATCATACCTATATACCTTTGAAGTAATTCCTTTGACTAAAAATGGATCAACCACCAACTTGTAGTTCCTCATAGGTTTAGGACCCCCATGGCTCTGAGTGTTACGATCCATTACACCGTTCATTCTACAGAATAAAACAAAGCAGTTAAAAAGTTAGTTTGTTATAATGCAACACAAACCTGCGAGTACCCAAACATAAGTTACAGTGTTTTTCTTAGCTTGTACATTTTCAAATAATTAAAAAAGTTACTTGTGTGAGTGGAGTAAATTATAAAATTTTCTAACTAAATAAATTCGAATAAATCACACAAGTACCTATCAACTTTAACGTAAGACGCATTAGTTATTTAAAAATGTACCAATAAATTTATTTAACTCAGTTTGATGTATAAACACAATAACAGCAGCATTAACCACAGCAACGACCTAACCTCCATTACTGTCAAATTTTAACAAATTCAAAACAAATCCACTTACATAAAACAAATCGAATTTCATTAAAACCGAAGAATTATTTAGAAGAAAATCTACCAAAACGTCTAATTTTAAAAACTAAAATTTTCCACGACGAATTGGCTCGGTTTTATCGAAAAACTTAATTAAATTCGTTGATTTGGTAATAAAACGACCATTGTGTCATACCAATCTCAACAGAAACCACATCAGTTTTCGTCTCCGGATTATTGTTACGCAATTAAATCGAGATGTTTTTCCAAAAATTAATTTCACGTATAATTCCAAGGGTAAAGGCCGACGACGAAGATGTTGAAGATCCACAACAGGTTTTGAGGGTACTTAAAATTTGTCGACATATTTTCCAACGTAACCTATAAATTTGACAATTATTTTAGGAAAAATGCCGAGAATCGGATCACACAAAACATTTTCTAGAAAAATTAGAAGAATGCACAGCTCGTGTCACCTCAAAAGCGCAAACGACTGAAACCTGTGCCGAAGAACTTTTGGATTTCCTCCACGAAGTAGATCACTGTGTGACCAAAGACTTATTTTCAAAATTAAAATAAAGGAACAATTGCGAGATTAGAAATTTGTAGAAAATGTAATTAATTAATAATATTAAAGCTGTGTGAGTATTGGATTGTTTAATTTACGATCTTGGGAAATTTCTATTTGACAGTTCTGAAAAAAAGCAGAGATGACTTCAGGTATTTTTATCTGACAGATGTTTATGGTTAGGTTTTTACATTACCATACAAAATAAACTCGAGACCCCTGTGAGAATAGTGTTAATGATGACAAATGCTCTCATCTTTTTGACGATCTACCAATCAAACGCGAACTTTCCTTTACATTATTCTGACAGGGGTCTAAAAGAGTTGAGTCCCAATTGTGGGCGACCTTTAATTGGTCAAATATTTGAAATAGAACTTATATTCGCAAAATTTGGCCAATCAGAAGTCACCTGCAATTCCAATTATCAAGAATTATAGTTCTTGAGGTGATTGAGTAAAACAATCATAAAAATTACAAACTTTTATTCGGGCTAATAATCAGTCCTATGTAAATCATCGGTAAGAGTAAAACTTAACGAGTAAATAATATTTTACAAATTTAGCTGGAGAAGTTATAAAATTGCATGTGTTAAAAGGAATGTAAATATAAAAGCATAATAAAATTTAACAACATTATATATGATTATATAAATTTCTATAATATGAATATATTTTATCAAATAACTTTCTTATAAAAACACCCATTTTATGAGTATTTCAAAAATTTGCCTATCCGTGCAGTAAATTAACTAACACTCAAGCGAAGAACGTCAAAACATATTTTGCAGACTCTTACTGGTTTATTTTCACCAAATTTAATAATGGGAACTTCTTGATCTGAACATTTGCTGCACAGCACTCGACCGCAATGCCGACAGTGATGCTTACGAACCGTAATAGAAAAATTTTTACCACATTCTTGGCACATGTCGGTTTGTGTCCACGGAACTTGTTCTGACAGTTGATCCAATAATTTGTGCAACAACTGCTTGGTAGCTACCTAAAAATTAAGTTAATAGGGCTGACTGATATTGAAACAAATAGCAATAATGAAAAAATATATTGGTAATTCCCCTATCTCAAACTTTCTACGTTTTTATTTCGAAAAATTCTCAGGCCACATACCTGATAGTTGAAAATCGTGACCCTGTCATTATTTTCTGCTGCCAAACAAGCGTTTGCTTTGACCAATGCTCGACAAAGATTTCCGTTTCCTTTCATGTACGCCGAAAGTAACGGCGAGTTACCCTAAAGAAAGAAGCATAAATCATACAAAATAAAATGTTTGCAAAATTACTTCAAAGTCTGGCTTATTAATTGGATATTCAGGCATACACTCCAAAAAGAAGTCGCATATGGCGGCAGCATTTTCTTTTCCATATCGGCACAACTCATGCAAAGGATTTCTTCCTTTTATGTTGATATGCTCGGCATTAATTGTAGACTCCGTTAAAAGTGCTTTAACCTAAAAAATGTAATTAAGCATAAAAAAGATTTAATTAAATCACGTTACATACGACGTTAAGATGTCCCGCCCTCACGGCAACATGAAGTGCATTATCGCCATCGACATTGCAGGCATCAAAATCAATATGGTTTTGAATTAATGCCACCACTATCGAGGCGTTACCTGCTTCCGAAGCCACGTGAAGTGCAGTTTGTCTAAAATATGAAGGTTAAGCAAAAAAGCTTTATATTGTTTTAGAACTCACTTATGTGCATCCCTATCGTCAATTCGAGCACCAGCTAAAATTAGACTTCTAACCAATGTTTCGTTACTAAATTGTGCGGCTAAATGCAGAGGTGGACTCAGAGTAGGATCCTGAACTCGTGAATTAACGTCGACTTGAATGGATAACAAAAATAAGACGCTTTCCACATCGCCTTTTTTTATTGCAGTATGTAAAAAATTGTAACCTTTCCCATCAAACTAAAAAATAGTGATTTAAATTCAGATCAGTCAAATTTGCAGGCTTACTTGTTCGGCGGCTGTGGGTAGCCTATCGAGTATTGATTGTGCTGCCTTATTATTTCTAAATGTAAGTGCCGTTGCAAATGGACTCAATCCCGTTTTATCACGTAACCCTAGGTCAATATTTGGTACACACAACAAAAGCGTTATGATTGTAGAATGTTGATTTTCTATTGCGATATGAATAGGCGTTTTATTATCGGCATCACGGCAATTTACATTTGCACCATGTTCGACCAGAGTCTAAAAAGTTAAATAGAATGTTAACAACGCAATATCGCTTTAGGAAATAAAACGTTTCCACGCTCTCGAGAACCGTGAGTTAAATCTCAAAGCTGGCTGACGCCTTTAATAACATCTATGGTTCAGCAAGTAGCAATAAAATTTGAGCAGTTTATAAAGGCAAGCCGCCGTCCATCAAAGATCTACAATTTATTGCATTGAGTTGCCTTTGTCATTTTTTGAAAAGATTATATTTAAAAAATTCAACAAAGAACAAAAATATTAACCTGGAGAAGCCATTTCGATTGTTCACTTCAATTCAATAAAGTAAGTAAAATTTACCTGTACAACTCGATCCAAACCCCATTGGCAACATAAATGTAGGGGCGACGCTCGATCCCGTGATTCGTCTCCACCTTCGCCACCAGGACCGGGCATTCTAGGGGAATCCATGTCGCAACCAGATTGTATAAGAAATATGGCTGCAGATTCTTTGTTCTCGTCAATTGCTTTGTGCAACAAAGTTTGCCTGCAGCCTTCGGGTCCTTCACTCCAGCAATCGGTGTCAACTCCATGTCGTACCAAAATACTCGCAATATTTTCTTGATCCGAATCTAAAGCAGCCCATAAAGGACAATTCCCTAAAAGGTCAAGTGCAGACATGTCCACCCCTCGCATACATAAAGCATCGACAACGGCACTTAAGCGACAATGTATTGCTAATTGTAAAGGCGATTCGTAATCGACAGTTCTAAAAAAAAACACATAACGTTTCCACTTTGTATAAATTTTAATTTCTCACTCACTTTGCGTTCATATCGGCACCGTTATCCAGCAAGAAAATCGCAGAAGTCGCATCTTCTTTTAAAATGGCCTGATGCAAAAGCGTAAAATCCTTCCCGTTCCGTACATTCACGTCCGCTTTGCCAACTATCAAAACTGGAACCAAATTATTGAAACCTAAATTTAAACTTAAACTTAAAGGAGTTTCGCCGTTAACATCTTTCAAATTAAAATTTGTTGCAATCTTGGGCAAATTATGATCAGTATCGGCTTCCTGTTTGTTGTTGTGTTCGATAAAAGCTTCGATACAACTTTCTGAATTAGCAATAATTGCGTAATGTAAAGGAGCTTGCCTTAAATCGTTTGTTAGTAAATTTGGATTTGCGCCTAACTGGAGTAATTTTTGACACAGTTGTGAGCTCTTCTTGGAGCACGCCAAGTGTAAAGCAGTTTCTCCTTCTATATTGACGTGATTAAAATTTTGGACGTGGTCGACTAAAAACAAAGTTGCATTTTCTGCCAATTCCAATATCAAAACTTGTAGTAAATTATTGCAAGTACGCGAATAAACCACACTAGTTTGGGCATCTTTCTCGATTAATTTTAAAACATAATCGTTGATGTCTTCGCCTCTAGCTTCGTATTTTAATAACGCGTAGTACAGCGCAGAATGCTCTTCAGAATTTTTGAGATTTACTTCGATATTGGGTTGACTCAACAATAAGTCAAAGAGAGTTTCATTATTAGCCATTATTGCAATGTGAAGAGCAGTGCTAAAAATGTTACGATAAAATTTTTGATGTATTAACAAATTAGATACTCACAATCCTTGCCTGTTTTGAGCGTTAATTGATATATTTTTATTTATTAATTTTTCTGTTATTTTGGTTAAATCTTCTATGTCATTTGTGCCAGCTAATAAATGTAAAGGCGTATCGTTTCCATTTCTGAAGCAAAAAATTATTCAAGTGCAAAACAAATTACATTGATGGACCACATAAAATAAGATTTACCTTGTCGTTAATGTCACATCACAGTTACTTTCTAATAAAAATAAGGCAGAAAACGAATCGTCGTGTTTAATTGCACGATGTAATAAAGTTTCACCTTGAGAGTCTCTTATATTGATATCGGCATTGTGTTGTATTAATGTAGAAGCTATGCTGGAATTGTGGGCCCTTAAAGCCAAATCTAATGGTAAATCTCCTGTGGGACTCCATAAGTTGACAATATCCGACAACTGAAACAAAATAAAAATTCTTAAAAAATTATTTTTAATTTCTTTTAAGTTCTACACTCGGATCTACACCTTCGTTAGAATCTTATTTGAAATACCTTTGGGGGTGTAATATTATTTTAATATAGGTAGAATTATTACACTTGACCCGCCCCATTATAATAAACTAGTGCGATATTATGTATTAAAAATAAAAAATTAAGTTACTTTGACTTTCAGCATTAGCAGTCAACGCACTAAAAGTCAAGCTTAGCATATTAGAAAATATGGAAATTGGAAAAATGCAATTTTGCAGATATTATGCTTAATTAAAAAAAGACCAAGGTTAGTTTTTTATTTTAAGATGCAAAAAATACACCAAGATAAATTTAAATTGATTACCTATTTTATGGATTGCATAAAACAGAACAGAATAATTTAACACTAAATAAACATGCGGTCACAGTTGGTGAGGTTAATTATATAATTTAATTACGAAAACTGCAAGAGGATGTAATAACTAGAGAGGAGCAGTAATTACTGGTCCGGGAGAACCCCAAAGAGTCAGACACCTCACAAGTTCTGATAGTCAACAATTCTGTGGTCATAATAGTAAATTTCAGCGCATAAAAGACAAATCTCTGGTTTTCTCAAATTTTATTTATTGTAATAATGAGCTGAAGGGTTAAATACCAAAATCATTCGATCAAATTGATCTGACCTTTAAATTTATTTTCCACCAGTTGCTAAGTTATAAATCTGTATTTTCCAATCAATGGTAAACTCGAGATATGCTGTATAGAAATATCTACTGTGATGACGTCACATGGGAGATTTCTCCTTTTTGATATAACAATACATATCCCAGATTTAGCATTGGGTGGAAAATAGATACCAAATGGCGGGAATATAAAATTACACCCTGAATCGTGCCACGATAGAATCCAACTCAGCCAAGTCTGAAGTTTTAGATAATTTAAAATCCAAGGGAATATGTTTTCAATTATATTTTGGAAACTCGTCTCGTAATATCAAAGCAAACTGCCAACAGCGGTGTGACCATCGGGAAATTAGTGTCTATATCATAAAAAAATAATTATTGCTGCGACATGACATCGAATTTGATTGCTTTTTGTTAATCAACGCACGAATAGTATGGTGGTAGCGTAATATATCTCCCCACGCTAAAATCGATTTTGTAATATTTATTAATTTTTTGTGATTAGCTATTTTTAATCGCTTGAAAGAAAAAGAACGCTTCAATCGTTGTTGTTTCTCACAACACCTGTTAAGTTTTCTTTACTAAGGCCTTTACATACAATCGTACCTCGTTTGTGAGACGGTTGCAGTTGATTCAAAAATAAGCTGACATTGAGACTCATTCTTTAGTTATGACAACTACTTTTTTTTGTAAACAAAAACAATGTAAGAAACCACCTAGCAGTGGCGTAGCCAGGAATTTAGTTCGGGGGGGGCACGAGCAAAGCGAGTCTTGTAATAGCGTCGCAGACGAAAATTTTTCAAATTTTTAAGGTCAAACGCTTAATAGAAAGTTAGAAAATTACAATACAAAAAAATTTCCGGGGCCGGGCCCCCCAGCCCCCCCCCCCCTGAATACGCCACTGCCACCTAGAATCTTAAAAAATTGAAATATTCTACACGTTTAAATAAAAATTTTAATTTAAATTAAAAGTTGGTCGGGAAAATTTCAAAAGAATTGTTTTTTCCTGGAAAAGTGATTTGAAAATGTTTGTATTAATTAATTACGCGAGATATTTTTTTTTTAATTTAGACCCCCCTCTCTCCCCCAGGAAGCTCATTTAAATGGTATTATTTTTTCCAAATAAAAAGATCTGCAATACCTCAAATACAACGCAATTTAAATACAAGTTTTTTAATTAAAATTGTAACTCACATTTTTCTTCTGTCTACGATGTGGTCTACAAGTTTCCTTTACCTATTTCATATGACTATTTTTACTATTAAAACGCTGAAAATATTTATAATTGACAAGCTTTAATATTTAATTCATATGTCAAATTAATTGAATAAATTGAGTAACTGTATGATTTCCAAGATAAAAAATCAAACTGCAATGTTTAGTCTAGTTTTATTTATTTGCTGTTCCTTACACATTGTTTAAACATTGTGTTACAACCTTATGAAAAAAAGCTATGCAATTTATTCAATTAATTTAAATATTCAATAATTAAATGTCATCAATTATAAATATTTACCAATTTTAATTGCAACATAAACTTGGCATTTTCCGCCCCCCAGGAAAATGATAAAAATTTATTTTAAGGTTTCTTTTCGCTCACGAAGAACAATTAAAAAATTACCCAAAAAAAAAAAACTTTTAAGCGTTATCTATCACAAGAAGAATTAACCCGTTTTGACAGCCAGTACAATATCGGAGGTTTTAGTTACATTGGCGTATCTTTTATATTCTCTTACCTAATAAATTTGTTTATTGTATTTATGAAAGTTGTAGTGTAGAAACAAGAGTGTAGTTACCACCATAATTTTTGTCAAATTTGAAAGATTAAATTAAAATGAAGCGACTCAACCGAGGATCTACATTACATTTTTCCTTTAAATTTCGAAATATCGATTTTTCGTTCAGATCGAGAGGGAAACTGCTGGGGAAATTTGGTGTAAAAGTAAAGGGAAATCTAAAAATTTTTAGGAAATCTAGGACAATCTTAGAAAATCCGGGGAAATCTTAGAAATATTCCAGACAACTTTTTTTCTATTTTTACAACTTTTTTTAAAATAAATCTTGAGGAATTCCAAGAAAATCCCGGAAATTTTAGCAAAGCTTAGAAATATTCCAAACCTTTTTCTTTTCAAGATAAAAGGTTTAACGCAATCTTGCCAGTAAAATTTAAAAATTTTAAAAAATAAAACACAATTAAGTAAGAGCGACAGACACACACTGCTTCTTCGACAATCAAGCCATCACACCATGTATGTGTTTCTGATTCTTAGTCGCCATCAGTGCCGCATACTTGTTGAAAAACACTTAATTGTGATGGCCTGATTGTCGAAGAAGCAGTGTGTGTCTGTCGCTCTTAATTGTGTTTTATTTTTTTAAACTTTTTCTTTTACTTTTTCAACTTTTTCTAAAAGAAATTTTGAAGCGATCCAAGAAAATGCGAGAAAATTTTAAGAAATCCGAGGAAATCTCATAAAAGGAAATCTGGTGTACAAAAATTAGGTCTGCGATTTTCCCCTCGGTTCAGATAGTTTTTAGATGTGTGTCATGGTGTCGCGACGAAGGACCCCAATGATCCTCGATGACAAATGATCCCGGTGCAAATAATCGCAACCGCAATTTATCGCATTATGATGTCGACGGAAGTACATACGAGGATCCCGTCTTTCTAAATATGTAATTTTCGAGTTAGAGCCGCTCTGGAGGCAGTACAATGGGTCCGATCTAGTGGCCTAATTGCGCGTAGAGATTCCCTGCCTTCTCACCTAAAATGCAAAGTCGCTTCAGGGATGTTTTTAATGAGTGGAGCGACTCAAAGATCCCGTCTTTCTGGATCTGTAATTTTGAAGTTGGAGCCGCTTCGGGAAAGTTTTTAATGAGTTGAACGACTTCAAGATCCCGTCTTTCTAGATCTGTAATTTTTCGAGTTGGAGCCGCTTCAGGTATGTTTTTAATGAGTGAAGTGATTCAAAGATCTCGTCTTTCTAGATCTGGAATTTTTGAGTTTGAGCCGCTTCAGTATTCCTATTACTTCTAACAAAAATTTGAAAATTAATTCTCTTAAATTTAAGTGCCGCCGAGGGTAGAACCACCCGAGTGGTTGAAGCTTTGGAATTAATTGAAATTCAATTATTGGAATTGAAATGAAAAAAGTAGAAAAGCAAAAAAAAGTTCACCGAATAAAACATGCGAGAAAAAAAAAGTCCGAGATATATCTGAACTCGGAAATATCAATCAAATGTGGAGGTAGCCAGGTGTACACAATTGTACAAATTTTTGTCAAGCTAGTGGCCCCTCGCATGTCAGAACGGCCAGAGGCCACCTGATCTTCGAGTAATCTTATAAAACCAAAAGTCCGTGTGTTTCTGTAATATTATTTGTTTGTTATACAAATCTACACCGTAATTCGGTCACCTGATATTTTTCAAGGATGATTCTTTTTTTAGGGTGCAGAGACTGAGAGTCGGGAAACCCGAGGTCGATGACCTACAAACTTTTTCTACGGGAAAACCTTAACTCCCATCTGAACTTACACTTACTATTAAATTACATAATCTAATAGAACCACCCCTTCCGCTGAGGTAAGTATGCATCTACTTGTTTCTAATGGGGTGTGTCATGGTAGATTAAACCTGTGTCACGAATAATAATGGTGATCTCATTCACCAAGGTGCAAATTTTGAACTCGAAGATATTTTATCTCGATTCTCGAGGAAACGATGACAAGCTGCCTAGTCGATAGGCGAAAAGTCAAAGCCAAATAGAGAATGGTAATGTAACATATTTCCATTCGAGATTCAAAAATCAGTAATTCTGCAACATGCAATATGTGAAGCACTGCAAACTTAATGCCCCACTGGGCGGTCATGCTGCGTGAAATTTCAATATGTTGCGTTGTTTTTTTTTCCCTATCACAAATTGCGTTAAAATTTTCATATCCGTTCATGTTTTTAATATTTTAATTAAAATAAATTCAAATTTGATATCATAAATTATTAGTACAGTAAAAAGGTATATTTTACTAAAAAAAAATACTTAATGGCTGAAATTTTAAGGGGGTGTTCGGGGGCATGTCCTGAGTCTAAAACTGAGTTTTCGTATTCGAGGGGGTGGGGGAAGATACAACCCCTGGTCTATATGGGGGTGAGTTCGTTTTAATTCTATATCTCCGTTGCTGTTGCCCGTACAGTCAAGGCCAAGAGATCATATTTGTAGGAAATTGAATTATCTATCCAATGATAATAAAATCGAGGTCATAGGTCAATTAGGTCAATTACAATTGCCGGTCAAAGGTCAAAAGTGAAGGGAATTTTTTCATTTTTCGCGAATACCGTGAAACTGGTAAGTTTTTTTGCATACTGCTTCAATACCATTTCGAAGTACTTGAAGTTACCTACAAAATGAGCTCTCGAACACCCTTCTACGATGAAAAGTTTTCCGTCACTCCAACGATCAAGTTGGCCGCGCGCGCCAATGTTGACCGCGCGAGCCGCGTGTCGTACTCTCATTGCTCGTACATTGCACTCTCTACGTGCAGTTAATAACTATCGTTGAATTTTTTCCTAATTATAATTAATAATATGGTTGAAGGTGGACTTGTTTTTTTTTTTTTTTGTTTTTTTTATTCAAGGGAAAACGGGAAATCCATCATGGACAAACGACAAGGTCTGCCCTTGCCGAATAGTGTGAGACTCCTACTCACTAAAACCCTATAAAACCCCAACTTTTGAATGTTCAGTGCTCTGTCATGTATGTGTGTGTATTGCCGTGTACTGTTTAATGATTTGAAGTGTCTCGATCATTAATTTACCTCGAAGTTTTCCTGCTGGCGACTTTCATGTGAATTTGGCTCTTTTGGATGGACTTTTTTCGCCATCTTCGTATTCATCATCCTTTTCGAATGTGTCACCACGAACGGCTTTCGTGCAGCACAGGTTTTTGAATATTAATGACCTGTCAACACCGTGACGTAGCTCACTGATATATTTCCTAAATTTTAGGGAGTATTTACAAAACTTCCCTGAAGTATTTTAATAATCTACGGCGAGTTTTAAAAAAACGCACGTAAAAACAAGTCCACCTTCACCCATATTATTCATTCTAATTAGGAAAAAACTCAACCATAATTATTAACTGCACGTAGAGAGTGCAATGTACGAGCAATGAGAGTACGACACGCGGCTCGCGCGAACGGCGCGGCTCGCGCGGTCAACATTGGCGCGCGCGGTCAACTTGATCGTTGGAGTGACGGAAAACTCTTCATCGTAGAAGGGTGTTCGAGAGCTCATTTTGTAGGTAACTTCAAGTACTTCGAAATGGTATTAAAGCAGTATGCAAAAAACTTACCAGTTTCACAGTATTCGCGAAAAATGAAAAAATTCCCTTCACTTTTGACCTTTGACCAGCAATTGTAATTGACCTAATTGACCTATGACCTCGATTTTATTATCATTGGATAGATAATTCAATTTCCTACAAATATGATCTCTTGGACTTGACTGTACGGGCAACAGCAACGGAGATATAGAATTAAAACGAACTCACCCCCATATAGACCGGGGGTTGTATCTTCCCCCACCCCCTCGAATACGAAAACTCAGTTTTAGACTCAGGACATGCCCCCGAACACCCCCTCAAAATTTCAGCCATTAAGTATTTTTTTTTAGTAAATGCCATTTTTGTGTCTCTATTTACTGTACTATATTTCCTTAGGTTGATAGCGACATCGGATCCTTAATATACTGAATTAGCTTGGGACTAATTAATAATATGTAATTAGCTTTGTGGTGTCGTTGGCCAACTGCTGAACAAATTGATTTTTACTAACAAAATTACAAGATAAAGCCGTTATGGCGTCGCAGGTTTTTTGTTTCTATGGTACACGAAGGCGCTAGTTTTTCCACCACCACGTACGAGAACCTTTTAATTAAAAAGTCGACCAGTTACTCAACATTCTAGAAATATGCCAGACGATAGCATTGCCGCTGAGCAGCGAACGTAGTGAACGAACCCGGCAGAAATAGCGGTTTCTACGAAAGTGATATGAGAATTTTTAAATTTATCTGATCGGTCGCGTCAACAGTGGATAGTAAAATTTTGTTTAAAATATAAAGCGCGTAAAATATATCGTATGCTCATTACTGAACGATGTTTTATAAACACAACTTCCGATATAATTAATTTTATAAAATGTGCTAATTGTTATTGTTTGTAGTTTTAATTAAAAAATGTGTTCAACATTATATATAATTTTATCTGTGATATTTTTATTACAATCATGTAAGGATTTAATAATTTATTAATTATGATAAGTAATACTCTGTTCGAAGATAAGTAGTATGGTAACCTTTCTTTTATGCCTTCGTGGGTCAATCAATTATTTTATATTGATTGAAACACTATTACGTGTTTCAAATTTTGAATAATTATCAAGAGTCAATTATTTTAACCTGCACTGTATTAATAATACGTAGTTGCCCAAGATAAAAATTAATATGGTCCACAATTTAATTAAATGTTATTACACAATAAATGTTTTCGGTTTTGTTATCGCTGTACATTTTCTATTCGTATCGACTACCGAGCTATTTAGGTTTATCTAAAAATGATTCCATTGCGAGGACATTTCGGAAACTTGATAAATTAGGAGTTTACAAAAAAATTATTGGAATAAATCACAAGTTGTTATCGCAAAATTTGTGTTTGCACTTTACGAGGATTAGATTATTTGGTTCTTTCCGTAAAAAACAGTGGTTTCGTTTAAGATACCATACATTGTTGTGGTAACCAAGACCACAAGCTTGGCTTTTCGCTTTTACATATTCTGGAATAGAACAACCATTTCGCACATCTGGACGCGCTACTCCAAGAAAAACAATTGAATCTGTCGATGTTTACATAGCATAAAAAACCATCTGACGATAGGAACAATTGCTGAACTTTTGATTTTTATTATTATAATATGTATTTCGAAAACTTGACACCAAACAATAGAGTAACATAATATTTTACCAGTGAATTTGGGTGACACCCTGTACCACTTTAATTAATTTCGCTTCCCCCGAGGCGAAGCATATTTTGTTTAATAAAGGAGTAAGTAATTGAAATATGCCAGATATCAAATGAAAATATTGTAAAGTAAATAATCAAGTTGAGAAAAACCAATACGTAGTAAATTTCTGTTTAGTGAGTCATTGAGCAACCTATCCTTGCAAACTTTTTAATAATTTTTATGAAAAAAATGGGATTTGTAATCTCATAATGAATTGGATTTGAGTAAATTAGATGAGAGATGCCATTATCTTGAAAGGTGAATAATATAACAATTAATTAAATTACATTCATTATTCACTTTAGTCACCAAAATATAAGTGGGAAATGATTACCTATCCATAACAATCGGTTATGCAAACAAAATCCATTTAATTTCATTATTGCGTTACTTATTAAAAATTACACAATTTACTTTGTTTTGTTCCATTTAATTGAATCAACAAACAAAAATACAAAAATGTAAAAGTTGCCGAGTTGCTACGAGAACGCGAGGGTGGTTTTAGCGTACGTAAGGGGTGCAGCAACACAATAGATAAAATTTACAGATAAAAATAGTGAAAAAAAATCGATCGAGTTGAAAGCTCTTGGAAGAATATTTTAACTCTCGATGATTCACCAAACCAAAAAAAGTTGCCGCTGGTCATGAATTTGAGACACTCATACGCCACTTATACTGAAAAACTTGTGTTTTGATCATTGACCCCTAGTAACATGCAAAAATAAACCTGCAAGAAAAGTGAAACTGCAATTGGATTATTAAAGTGAAAATCTGTCATTACTCGATTAATCCTAAAAACAAAGAAAAATTTCTCAAATTTAAAACAAAAAAATCATTACGATATTTCATGCAGAACCGAAGCTTGCGTCGTTATCTTCCACCGAAAATGGCCTGAACAGTTATATAATTTTTGACTTCCTCATTTTTAACGAGCAATTACATAAATATAAATCGTGCTTGTTACTTTCACTTAAAAATTCAACGTCATGTAAATGAAATGTAAATTTACTGGGATTGCTCGTGAAAAAAGCAGTCCAAGTTTAAATCATGAATTTTAAATTTACCTCTACAACGGTAATCTCGATTGCCCATTCAGAAATGAGCAACTTGCACCTACTAAAAATTTTCATCTTTTTTGATTAACAACCAAATACGAAGTTATGTGGGTCGGTTAAACTGAAACCGTGAAAAGGAAATGCAAAAACCACATTCGTTTATGTTGCGTGCTCCGTATGGCAACCACATTTTTTTAAATAAAAGAATCACGTGGAGCAAGAAAAAAGTTTGCAACTGACAAGTTAGTACATAATGAGTCACGTGATTATTACGAAGATAAGTAACCCCTTTATTTGGAGGTCTCAATAATCTGTAAAATACTTGGAGCTTAATCATCAAAACGATTGCTTGTTGACTCACTCTAAAAAATCGAGATTTTTTGAATGCAGAAACAAGTTTCCGTTAACTAACGGGAAACAAACAATAGAAGTCGCCACTTGCGATTAGACGGGTGAGCGCTTCTAGAACATCGTACACAGGGGAAACACCGGTAATCTTCGATGTGCGAGTCGCCTTAGGTGTATATGATTTATTTCTACACTTTTGTTGTAAATATTACCGTTTTAATTAACTTCTGTTAAAATCAATGAAGTGGGAAGAACGAAAGTTTTTACCGTTAACTATATAATAACAATTTATTAGTAATAACAGGGAATAACGTTTCTATAAAATATAAAATTACATTGTGGTCTGCTATATTTTCCATAGATTAGGATGTTTATAATCAGTAAAAGGAAGAAATTGTAGGCGTAAAACATTTATCGATTTGGTTATAATTTTATCGCAAGGCCAATGTCCCACTGGAAATGTATGGTGGACGATGCAATTAACTACAATAATTAGTATATACAAATTTTTTTTCGAAAACCGTCAATTTAAAAGAAGATTGATATCGGAACGAATTGCAGATTGAAACATGCCGATAAGGTCAACAAACATTGCAAATATTAATTGGCCATTAAAATTTAATCAATATTATAAGTAGATATTGGGAAATCTAAAAGTAATCGTGTTATAAATTTAAGTAACAATTTGAATGTGCAATACAATTGTAATTTTAGCAATATCGACTTTCAAAGGTAATAATAGAGCAATAACTTGTTCATAAACGACATGGAATTTGAATGAGTAATAAATACGAGGAAAGTAGGGGAGGTCTGATAAGGTTCTGGAATTATGCACCAATTAAAAATTCTAAACAAACTCAAACATTCAAGTTTCATAATCAATTGTTTACATATTAACATAATTATCTCTGTAATGGCCATATTTTAACATAATTGAGACATAATTAATAAAGTTTAAATTGACCAATTGACCTATGCTTTGACTTTTTTTTAGATATACCATTGGTTGAATGTATACAATGCTACAAATGCACCACAGTTGGACCACAACCACTTCAAAATGAAACGAAGCGGATTTGTTCCGATTTTGATCATTCCGAACGCTACATAGTGGACTGCCCATATTCCACTTTCTGCATGAAAAAAACCTTCACCGTAAATTTACATACACGTAAGCATTATGGTTACTCAATAAGTCAAGGTGAAGTCATAAAATACAAATAATCAAATTTGATTTAATCTGCATTGCTTTAAATATCACCCAAGTCAAGCCCTTGACCCCCGGTGATGCACTTTTACCAATTCAAGTAAAACCGGATCCGAAATAATAACTATTTTATATTACAGACATAATTAACGGAACATCGAGGGATTGTGCCAATCAAATGAATGTAATACAAGATTATGATGGTACAAAGTGGCAAAAGAAGATTATAATAGAAGAACCCTACGAGGAGAGCTGTTCCGAATCCAACGACAAAGGACAGAGGTCATCCGAAACCACCCATTGCTATTGCAAAGGGGATCTTTGTAATGGCAGTTTTAAACAAAACGGACAATTATATTTTAGTGCTACAATCGTGATTATTCTAAATTTAGTGACCAAAGTAATTTTAAGATAACAAAAGTTTCTGTGTAAATAAAAATTGTTTTTAAGTAAAACATTTTCCTAATTATTACTATAATCATCATCTTGAAAACAAAATAAAGATTAAACATATCATCATAATAACGACAATTTAGTTAATCTCTTTTTTGTATAATATAACAATAAGTTCACTTCTCTTTGTGAAAGTAAAATTTAGGTTTTTGCGTTAATGTTAATAGTATAATTTTGTCAAAGAATATGTTTGGTAAAAACAAATATAGCTGATGGATTGCCAAGGTTAATTTAAACGAATTTAAGGCTGCGGAAAAACGTTATTATCAATTATTAGGTCGTTTTTAGAAAATAAGACTCAATTACGTCAACACACTGAATTAAAATTTTTAGATTCTGCAGACATACTGGCAGAAAAACTGTAATTTCAACTTTTTACTTCTCATAAACTGAGAAAAGCGACATGAGTCAAGTTACGTATCACTATTTTAGAACATTAACCCCATACATCTCTGCAATTTTGCTTTAAAATTGCGTTACAGCATTTAAAGGCTAGCAATCACAATTTAATGCTCGACGAAGTAATAAATGTAGTGGAAGCTTTAAAATATTAAAATTTAATTACTCATAAAACTGCGGTGAAAACGTCCACCATCTGAAATGCACAGTAAGAAAAAACGCACTCGAAGCTGAAAGCAGCTTCGAATAATGATTTTTGAGAAAAAAACACTCCGATTATTACATACTTATTCATCTTATGCAGATCTTGGTTCATTCGAAAAATGTTAAAGAAAGCAACAACTTTCATTTCGTTGCTTTTGAGACTCATCAGCAGTGTATAATCTTTTGCAGTAGTGATCAGTATGCAGCATTTTGAGCATTCATTTCTCTATGACTACGGAAAATAATTACTTCTTCGTTCAATCCTCGCATTTATATCTTCACACTCCTAGTGCTAATTATTGAAAGTCACATCACATCAACAGAAGTTTATTTTTTCTTGCTGGTTTTATAAAATCAAGTCACCCTTTAGAAGTCAAATAATGTCAATAGGGTGAAGAGTCCAATCTTAACTTCATTTAATTATTATTGTAAGGTTATAATAAATTATGATCACCGGTTCATCACAAGAGAAATTTTTGCACACTAGATTTTCTTTTACAAGATTTCCCCGGATTGCCTCAAGATCTCCTTTCGAAAAAGTTGAAAAAGTGAAAAAAATAGTTGTTTATAGTATTCCTAAGATTTTCCAATTTCCTCGATTTTCTACACTGTCTGATTTCCATCAAGTTCCTTAGATTTCCCTTCACTTGTACACCAGAATTCCCCCTCGTCTCTTACTATTTCCGTAAATTTTTTTTTTTGTTTTAACTGTAAAGACTGTCATAGCGCATCAGTTATATTATTTCCGCATTAAAATATTGAGGCCGGTCCGCCCCTGCCGCTAAACATTTTTATCATATTAATGATAAATAATTTATTTGTGGGTAGCATTTTGTTATGCTAAATAAGTATGTTTTGCTAAATTGATGTTAATTTAGCTAATTTTACTTTTCAATGAAGAGGCTCAAATAAGGACAAGCTAATAGGGTTATCAAATAAAACCGATTTTAGCCCTGAAATGAAATAATGAAGGATACAATATGAATGCGCAGTCTACTAATAGTCGAAGAGTAAACAGTACTTCTAACAAGGGGAACCCACAGTAGTTGCTCACCAGTAAATTTCGGCGATCTGTTTTTAAAATTAATTTAGAGCAAAAATGAAGAGATACAGATATCGGAGTGTAATTTTTAGGCCCTATTTTCAGAGAAAAAGATACGAAAGTCCAGTATAGCAAAAATAATTATAATTAATCAAGCGCAGTTACTATGCTTAAAAATTTTAATTTTAAAAAATAAAAAATTTTACATTGCAAGAAATAACAGATACAAACTTTTTTTAAATTTTATAAATAAAATCGGAGCCTAATTATTTTAAAATTTGTCAATAGGCCAAACGGCCTTTTTGTCTACAAAAAAGATAGTATAAAGTTTTGTTCTAGAATCTATACTTTCAGAGCTATGGTCGCTCGAAATTGAGAAAAATAAGTCCAAAAAGAAAAAACAATTTCGATTACGTATCAAGAGACTTGCGACTACCTGCAGACTAGTGACTACGAATAAGTGCTACTCCAGCTACTCTGGTGGTAGTCTAATATTATACAATAAATAATAGACAACCGCAATTTAAATTCAAAAATTTGATTGGTTGATTGATTTGTCGGTTGGATTCATTATCCGATAGATATCTCAAAGTGAAGAAATCAGGCATTAGATATGCTTGTGAACAATTTTTTAAAATCTTTGTATACACAATACCGAACAACAGTTATAATTAACCGAAACATGTACATATTATTAAAATAAAGAATAATCAAGTGATTATTTACTTAGTAAAAATGTGGACTATAATATTTAGTTTATTTATTAAAATAACCACGAATAATTTTTACAATATCGCAGCTAAACAAACAGAACAAAATTACTTGACCGATTAAATCATGTCACTTTTGTTTATTTGTATAAAATTTTGCTCGATTAAATTAAAATTTTGAAATTAATTTTTGAATTTTGATCGTTCGGAGAAAAGTAACATATTTTATTCTTTTATTGTTTATAGCTGTCATATAGTCATAGCTGAAAATAAATAAGTAAACGGCTTTGCATCCACCATATTCGCACTGGAGTTGAAATGTAAAATAAACCGAGATCAACTCGACAGTTGAGACTCGCACAATTACTTGCAATTCATATTATTTTTGGAAGCTTATACTGTACGCTTTAAGTACCTTTAAATAATATTTTCTCTTATAGCAAGTTAAACAAAAATATCAAGGAAGCCCGGGGGGTGAATCATTACGACAGTATGGTGTAGGGTAAGGTTGCCAAAGTCGTACCACCGCTTAAGTCGCACCTCTTAAATATTAGGCGTAATATCACACCAACTGCGCCCCTTCCGGCAAAACGAGTTACTCGTCCTAGACCCTAAAACAATATGGTTGACCAGGGAGTAACTCCTTTTGCCGGAAGGGGCGATTTAAGCCAGTGGTGTATTCAGGGGGGGAGAAGGGGGGCTCGGGCCCCCCTCCGAAATTATTTTTGTATTGTAATTTTCTAACTTTTTATTAAGCGTCTATTACAAGACTCGCTTTGCTCGTGAGCCACCCGAACTAAATTCCTGGCTACGCCACTGTAGCACTAAGTAGCATTACATATAGTATCAGCAGTAAGTTGAAGTAAGTAGCAATATATGGCAGTCTTGGGTAATATTAGGAATTTGTCGAGTTTGTTGAGGTGAATTACAAGTTGTTTATATAAATAATTGATTTATTTAGTATTAGGAAGTAGAAATATTTCATTGAATACTGCCAAATGGCGCAGCAGTACCATGTACATATTCAAACCCAGTGATGCAACCCCTGGGAAGCCATTAACAGCAGTTATTAGTAAATTAAACTCTATACAATTTCGAGTAAAAACAAATAAAAATGTAATGTGACAACATTATAACTTGACGATTTTGAGGTTCAATAAATTAACCTTCATGTTAATTACATCTGTTTATAAAAAATTAGGTACACACCCACAGTAATTTAATTTACTTCTTCGAATCACGCAGGCTATTTATAACCATCTAAATAAAAAAACACCAAGCATGCACCAAGTAGACAAAAAACCAAACGATTTGTATGGCCTCTATCCAGGAAAAATTTAAAATTTGAATAAAACTGAAACATATCTTTTGGCTCGATTTAACTACTTTCCTTTAACGAGGTTCATATCAATGTAGAGCTGTTTTAGCTCCTACATTTCAGAAATTTCCCCATTAAAGTCTGTTTAATATTCACTGTTTTGTCATTCTGTCAGATTTTAATTTTACACGATGACAAAGCAAAAAACCTTCGATTGGTCGAGTAATAAACAAACATAATTTAATTTAACTTTCTACATTCATAATTTAATTTATTTAATTGACTGTCCTCAAAAATGAAAAAGTAAAATTAGCCCCCACAATTAATTGACTGAAGCCAGTGTTCATGGTGAAAACGTTTGAAAACAAGATATAAAGGGCAAAAAAGGTTATAATTTGTAATTCCCCCCAAAATATTGGATCTAGTTGCACCTCTGAAAACTAGGCAAGTGCCAGCGAGCAAAAACTCTCGGGGGGGGGGGGGAGGGGAGAATAAACCTCATCCACAAAATTATATGAGTTTGATTTGAAATATTAACAAATATAATAGTCGTAATTTATCTGTATATCTACAAGATTCCACCAATCGAAGTTTACACCAACTGGTTTGTATTCACTCATTTGGAGATCATAGCAATCTGTTACCCAATCCATGGATTTCTATCTTTAGTTTTCATCTTTCCAATTTTCATTATTCCTCTACTTCTTCAATCTTTGCTTTCGGCTTTTTAATTTCCTTCTTGTTCCATTACACCAGCGTTAACTGTCATTGTCAGAGTGGTTATCATTGCGTTGCATTCCTCCATTTCTTCTCTTGTCCACCTGTGCACTATCTTCACCTTTCCTTATTTCCTCGTTAATTTGTTTTTTCTTGGTTTTTGTTGTACAACATTATAGTATTAGTATTAGATTCTGAAAATCTTCATTACTTTTATCTTTAGCTCTGAGAAACGAGATGAACCTTCGATCTGACATAACATACACGAAAACGTCTATAACTTTTTTCACACAGTGAAATTTAACCTGCGGGCCTTGGGCGATATTATAAGTGGTCTAAAAATTGCCTTATACATATAAACCAAGATTTTAATTGTACAATAAATTAAGCTCTAAAAATAGTGGATCAAATTTAAAGAAAGTAAGTAGTTTAAGTTAGAAACTCTCAATTCTAAAACAGGAGTTCTCAATTTTGTGATTTCCCAAATAATTAATTTGTGCTCAATTTACTTTATCCCTTTTCAATAATAGTCAGAAGAGTAAGTTTATAAAATACTGACAAAAGTAACAAACGGTTAGCAAGTACCTGATTTAGATATCTATCCTATACTTAAATCAGCTTACTTAGAATATATCTACGATTGTAAAAGCAGGTCTTATTGGATATTCCAAAATCAAACAGTATTAAAATTCTTAATTTTGATTTGAAAATAAGGATCACTAACCTTAGACGAATTTTCCACAAGACACAAGAAAACCACATCTTCCCTCTGCAAGCGGACAGCTGAATGCAACGGAAGTTGAGTTTTACTCTTCAGCATTTTATACAAAAGCGGGCCGGACATGTGTTCAAAATCAGAAGAGTTCAAATCGTCCCAGTGGGCTGAAATCAACGAAGAACAATACTCTCTTAAATGGACGGCTTCTATTTCTTCGGCAACCGAATAAAACTTGACGCATGTTCGCACACTAACATTAGAAATTAAGGCTTGCTCGCACACCTCCATCAACTCTTTCAGTTTAAAATCGTGCGCTGTGTGCATAATATTCAAAGTTATTTCGTCGGATTGTAACTTAATTTTATCCGTATACATCCACATTAACACGGCTTCACCTACCCGAGTATCAACATCACTCCAATCCAGTTCACTTTTATTAAGCAACGCATCGTCTTTCCACTTGTCCGAACGAGCACTTAACACCAACTTGTGTGCATTAACAGTCTTATCAGATAACTTTATTTTCATATCGCTACACACAGGACTGTCGTACAACCCTCCTATGATTTTTACTAGCCGCGAAGCGAAGGAATTTTCATTTGTGCCGTTAGTGGTTGCTAGGATGTTATATTTTCCAGTTATTTCATTGTAACGTTCTTGAAGTTTCGAATACTCTTGTTTTAACAGCGCAAGGTGCTGCTGTAATTTATCCACTTCTGAGAGCGCTGCAAAATAATAGGCATAACTCTTTAGTTCTTTTTTTGCCATGCATAAGATTCTTACCCATTTTGATGCATTTACTCCTAAAAGTTCCACAACGAAAATATAATTGTTGGAATACGCCGCCCAATATTTAGACAACAATACCTAACCTAGAAATAATAGCTGTCAGTCAATTATATAGGATGTTGCGAAATTTTTTTTGTTTTGTCTAATTAGGGGAAGAACGGTGGGAAAACTAAAACGAGAATGGTGAAAGTTGATGATTATTAATTGTACAATTAAGCGAAACTACGCGATTCGCCGGTTGGACATGTAGAAAAATTTTTAATTTGTACCATGTCTGTTGCCACATCGAGTTTATTTTCGTTCGACCTTCGTTCAAATGTTGGAAGGACGAATTTAGAAAAATATCATTTTTTATTGTACTATCTATTTTTATTAATATTAAGGTGCGATAACCCTGCACACAAAAAGTAACGTACAAATATGGCGTGTAGTTGGCGATATTTGCGCAAATTTTCGGCGAATAGTAGGTGAGAATAATTAATAACCGTGGCTTAGGTGTTTTGTTTTTGTAAATTAGAGTTTTGGTTATGTTTGTGTTAGGGTGTTTTGTACGTCGGCACCACGAAATGAATCCAATAAGGATTCTTGGCTTTCCAAACTCTTTGTTCGAAGAATTGAGCCGACTAAGGAATCGCACAGTCGAATGCTGAGTGATAAGGAAGTTATTTACAGCTTGCAGACCCATAATTTTAGGCCCGATTGTAGAGATCAATACATAAATAATGTGTAAGAGAGGAACACTTGGTACTTACATTGTTTTACATTTGAGGGTTAATGTTTTAGGAAAAACACAGTAGATTTTGTTAAATCTCAGTCGAGTATTAACGAATCGATGGAATTGGTGGGTTCCTTCACTGTTAGTGTTGGAGATCAAGATCAAGCACTTCATTTGTGGAAATTTACCGGTGGTTTTGAAGCCATTGATACTGCAAATGAACTATTTTTGCATAACGAAGTAAGTAACAAAAGTTGAAAAACTGAAAATATGTTAGTGAGCTATTTTATAGCCTTTTTTCCAAAACTTTTGTTATTTTTAAAGTTAATGCTTACCCTAATTCTGATTTTTCTGTATAATATTTCTTGATACTGTCGGTGACAGACTGGTGCTAAAATTTTGATGAAACAGTTCAAAGTAAAAAAAATAGTTAAAAACAAATTTAAATAGAAAATGACGGAAGAGATTTTTTATAATACTTGTGGGCAATGTAACCAATTTTACAAATTTTTTATTGATGATCTTGGATAATTTTTTAATTTTGAGAATTATTGTGCCCCACAGAGGTCGATTTTATTATGTGTCTTAACATAACGGCCTTCCAAGGCATCTGACTGGTGATTTCAATTTTCAACATAAAAAATATTAGAACTATTTCAAAAATTTAAATTAATCCAAGGGGACGAACCTGGTCGGTGCCAGTCGTGTAAGCATTAACTACATTACTATTAGAGTTTAAAGGATTAACGTGATTCCCACAGTAGTGTTACCAAATTTTATAATTGGAAAGCGTTTGAAAATCAGATTTAACCTTGATTTATGAAATCAATTGTTTTGAAAACAAAAACATGATGATTGGCACTAAGGTATATAACTGTTGCCGGGAGTAAATGTAATTTTTAAAATGCAGTGGTGACCCTAAAACTTGAATATGAGTGCATACACAACAAAATGAACTTGTATTTTATGAACATTTATGTTGAAAGTGATGTATTTGAGTTGAAAGTAATTTATTGCAGCTTGCATCGCCAAATAAAATAAGTATATTTTGATAAGAATTTAAGTTTATTTTTCAAATTTTACTAAAATCTATAATGAAGTAGAAAAAGTGGCAAAAGGCATACCGAAACATGATATGATTATTTTGGAAGACTTCAATGTTCAGGTGGGTAAGGAAGAGATACCGGGAGTGAAAGATCGAAAAGGAAATCAAATAGATCATAATATATATGTGTCGAAGAACAGAAGTAGAAATATTTGTGATGTCAGATCATATCCAGGGGCAAATGTGGATTCGGATCATTTTCTGGTTTTGCAAAGATAAAACAAAAAATAATAACAGTGTGGGAGATCAGAGAGGGAATGAAAAGGTTAAATATAGAAAAGTTTAACAACCACAGCATAAAACAGAAATATGGAGAGAAAACAAATGAGGAAATCAATGTAAAGCAAAAAGAGACAAATATGAATAGAGAATGGGAAAACATAAAATTAACTATGACATGTGCGGAAAAAAACGTGGGTTTAAAAACAGATGGGAAAACAAAAGATGGTTTTGATGAGGAATGCGAAAAGAATGCTGAGAATAAAAGAGAAGCAAGCAAAAAATGGATACAGACGGGAAGGGAAGAAGAGAATGATTGGAGACTATCAGTATGGTTTCAGAGAAGGGAGGTCGACAATAGATGCACTCCACATCATGAAGCAAATTGCCAAAAAATCGTAGGAACACAATATACAGTTGCACCTGCTAGTTGTTGACTTCCAACAAGCATTTGACACGGTGAAAAGAAAACAATTATTCGAAACATTGAGAGAAATGAAGATACCAGTAAAACTAAGATACCTTGTAAAAATGACTATGAAAAACTCAAGTACCACAGTTAAATGGGGAGAAAAAGAAACAGATAATTTCGAGATTACTAGAGGAGTCAGACTTCAGACAGCGTGATGCGTTGTCGGCAACATTGTTCATATTAGTGCTGGAAAAATTAATCAGAAAAGTCCTATGCGCGGGCACTATTGTAACTAGGGATTGTCAAATATTGGCATACGCTGACGATTTAATTATGGTAGCTAGAACAAAGAAGAAAATTATTTTTTTGAAAAAAAAAGAAGAAAATTTTTTTGCCCACTTATTACCTTAGCCCACTATTACCATTATTACCTTAGCAATAATTTGAGTGAGTAAAACAAAAGGTTTCTAGTTGCGTATCCAAGTAAGAAACGACATGTTTCAATAGCAGGATTGAACAAAGATATATAGGACACTTATAAGACCAATAGTGACATATGCGGCGGAAATAATGAGCTTGACAGAAAACGAAAGTGAAAAATTGAGAGTTTTCCAAAGAAAGATCCTGAGGGTTATACTAGGTATGAAAAAAATAAATGAGGACGAGCATAGAATGAGAATGAACTATGAAATATTGAAAGACATGGGAAATGAGGATATTGTGAAATTTGTGAAAGCGCAGCGAATTCGTTGGATTGGTCATGTGATGAGAAGAAGCGAAGGAAGTGTGATAAGAGGAATAACAGAATGGAGACTGATGGAGAAGTGAAGTGGAGGAAGAACGAAATCGAGGTGGATGGACGAAGTAACGGATGACCTTAAGAAGATGAAGGTTGTAAACTGGAAAAAGAAATGTGAGGATAGAAAAGCTTGGAGAGAGATCCTCGAAAGGGCTAAAACGCACTCACAATTGTGAGAAGGAACAGAAGCAAATAAGGAGTGATTCACCTTGTAAAATGAATCGGAAGAAGCTGGTATATTCCGCAAGGAATGGAAACCACGTATTACTATTATTAATTGTAAATCAGACCAAGGACACATCCAGGGAAAGTTCAATGGGGGGGGTAATAAATATATTTTGATAAGAATTTAAGTTTATTTTTCAAATTTTACTAAAATCTAGTAAATTTTGTAGATTTTTGATGGATCATGGGGGAGGGAGGTAGTTACCCAATTAACCCCGTCCTTGAATCAGGCAATTATTTATATTCCTTTTCAACAATATTTGGTTATTAGATTTTGTTTTTAATATACCAATCCATGTAGCATGCAAAATAGACTTCACTGCAGCAATCAAAAATTTTTGCTAATTTCTGACTTGAGCCCGTTATAACAAATGGCAGAATTATAAGTATGAAAAAGGAAATCTAGAAGTATAAATAAATTAGTAAATTGGGATTGTAAATGAAAAGGTAAAGACAACTTAAGTATTATACTTATTTCTGATAACAGCATTTAAATTTGTTTTGAATTTTAATTATAAAAATTATTTTTTATGTATAAATCTATAATTTCTGGTAAAACTTCCTTCGATTTCCTAGGATTTTCTACATTTCCTCAAATTTCCCTTCATTTATTGTATACAAAATTTCCACAAAGATTCTCCCTTCGCTTTATGACTATCAGGAACCATGCTGAACATTTAAATAATCAAGGTTAGCTTGTCCACGTAATCCAAAAACTAATAATTTCTTTAAAGACAATCGAAATTAGCTTGGTCTTACTCATAAAGCTACATTTACCTTTTCATTATTTACAATCCCAATTTGCTTTTTTTTACTTCTATAGAAATTATATAGACATGGGAAGCGTAGATTAAGGTAAAGTTCATTGAGGGGGTAAATCAGCTTTGGGGGGGGGGATAATTACCAAATATATTTTGATAAGAATTAAGGCATTTTTTTCAACTTTTAACAAAATCAAGTAGATTTTCATGGTTTTTAATGAGACATAGAGGGGGGGGGGTCAAATTATGTCATTTGACATAAGAATTAATTTTAAATTAATAACAAATGAACATAGTACAGTGGAATCCGAATAGTAGGACTTCGTTTATAACGACCGACCTCTTTTAACGACGATTATAAATTATTTTTCCTCCAGCTCTGACCCCCCCCCCTCCAAATGAAATTACTCCTGAAGGATTACCCAAATAAGGGGAAAAAAATTAATATAAAATCTATAAAATTGCAATTTATCTATAGTAAATACTCCTAAGATTTCCTTGCAATTCCTAAAGACTCGATTGGATTTTCTGATATTTCCTTGGATTTCTTGAGGCTCCCTAGAATTCATGACTCGACCGCGTGTAAGTGCTTCAGCTGCCAAGCCAAGTTACCCAGTTTGATTACAGGCGAAGTAAAAACTTTATTTTGTCAAGACGCATATGACAAAGAAGGACAGTGGCGAAACAGTCGTTTATATTGATGTTAAAATAACTAGATTTGAATTATTTTAAATTTATCTTTAAATGAAACTAAAGATTTGTACAAACCTATTTCTTCTGGTGCTTATCCGCAATTTGGGAACACCCTAGTTCTAGGGTTAAGCCTTCACTAGCTTTAACGGCTAATTTATGTGTGCGTTTTATGGTCATTTTTGACTAGTGACTTCAAAAAACATTGTTAATCCTACCATTTTAAAGCAATTTTCGCTGTACAATGTTATTGCATCTCGTCCGTCATTTATGGCTTTTTGTACCTACTTAAAACTGGCGTTTTTAATCTCGGTCTTTAAAAATGGTCTATATTGTGATTTTAGAATTACTGCTGGAAGACGTGATCAACATATTAATAATGTTAGGGAAACCCTCCGTAATGAACTAAACAAAGTCATTATTACCACTGCTGTCGGTGGTTGAGAAATTTTTGTTCTTCGAACTGATTGAAATACTAAGTACCAAAACCTTTCCAAATGATGCTTTTCTGTATTAATAAATATCTTGATTTTTAGGACTTTAAAAAATTGAAAGATGAACAATGCAAATTGGTTCGGTCTAGACATCTCCAATATGTTCTGGCATTCAGTTATTGGCCAAATATAATACTGAGGAAAGAACCTCACATATACGAAATTCGTTCGTACGCCCTAAAACCGGGCACCATGATCGAATGGGGTAACAACTGGGCAAGAGCAATCAATTACAGACAAAATAATAGTGAAGCATTTGCTGGATTCTTTTCACAAATTGGACGACTTTACAACGTACATCACATTTGGTGTAAGTCTATTTCTAAGATGTTTTGGTTCAAGATTAATTTGTGGTTTTGTAGGCTATAAAAATTTAAATGCAAGAAAAGAAACACGCGAAAGTGCATGGCGTTCACCTGGATGGGATGAATGTGTTGCTTACACGGTACCTCTTATCAGAGAAATGCATTGTCGAATTTTAAATCCTACCTCTTTTTCGCCAACGCAGTAATTTTTTACATTTTAATATGTTTATGTAGTAAATAAGATGTAAATTTGGAAATTTTGATTATGTGAGATCCATATTTTTGTGCAAGTATGACATTATTATTTGCTGTAAGTACAAACATTTATTTCGAGTGCTTTTTATTATGGGGATTTTATTTTAATTTTTTGTATGAATAAATATACATATCACTTTATAATTTACGCTTTTTTAGTCATACTTTTAAGATAATTCTATGGTAGCTGTTCAAGTGGTGTCGGAGGATGTTTTTATTACTACTGTAACATTTTCGTTTACCTTATATGTTTAAAATAGAATTTTAATGCCTATATTTGATAATTAGGTAATTTTAGACGATTAACTTGTAGTCTTTATAAGCTCATAAATCATGCTAGTCAACTTCTATTGTCAAAATAATTCTCAAATTTCCATTTTATATTACAACTTTTATTCGCCAATAAAATTGTTAAACTAAAGTTAACTTACTGAAGACAATAAAAAATGGTGCTTCAGTTTAATATCTTGTAATTTACAATTTCTATAAGAAAACTATAAAATATCAAATGGAAAATTAAATTCCTTAATTACATGGTAGATGTTTTTTTATTTGCTTTCAATATTCCAGTGCCTATAAGATAAGTTAATTATTCCAGGTTAATCTACCACCTTCTAGATAAAACTTTTAAATACTTGGGTGGGTAAGTCTTTTTTGGAAATGAAATACATAGGATCAACTCAAAAAAGTAATTTTTTTAAATACTTACCAATTTTAAGGCAACAATGAAAGAAACAAGATGAAATCGAACATAACATTATATTTTAGCCACAAAGAAAATCATCCGATGTTTCCAAACTTGCATCATTTTGATTCATCCAAAATTGAAATTTGAAAAAATGGCAATTTTTCTTGCAAATTTTACACATCATAATCAATATCAAAATTTGTCACATCCTTTTTTTATTTCTTTACATGATAAAGTAACAAAAAAAAATAATTAATTGTACATAATAAATATATGCACTACAGTCAATATAATGAATTGGGGGAAGTCGAAGAAGGTGGGTGTGTGAAACAATAAACAAAAGTTAAAAATTTCCTAAGTATATACAATAATAAACTGTTACTTCACATAAAAATGACTAAAAAGGCAAAATAAATACTGTTAGCATTATTTTAGCAAACATTTATAATATAAAAAAATCTAACAAAACTTACAGTTTTTATACAAAAACCTTTTAAAAAACGTATGGACCAGACGTTTGAGCTCAAAATTCGCCAACAAACGCCTAGAGAATAATTGTATTGTGAGAAAGTTTTTGTAAAAAAATGTAATCGTACGAATACGACAATTTACCTAATGATAAAACTACTATACATTTTGCATAATATTCTTTCGTAAGCGTAAATACCAAACTTTTTACTTCATTTTGGTATATGTTAGTCTTTCATTATATTTTCTAATTAATTGGTATTATTTTTAATTTTACGATTAGGTTCACTTTTTTAATATTCCATAGTTAAATGATCAGTTCAAATTAAAAAAAGAAGGTAATTAAACGTTACAATTACAGTAATAAACATAATAAGAGTAGCCTACAAAATCATTTTGTATTCTACTGTAAACTGCAAATGGTAAGTTGACGTTATGAAAATTAACAATTACATTATAATAATCCTAACATTATATTTACGTTTTCCTTTTGCTAACTAAATTTTTTATTTTAATATTTACACTATAATAATATTAATAACCCAACTCTTTGACAGAGGCTTCACTAGTCACATAATTAAAACTGCTCAAAACTATGCTTTTTAATGTAAATTAAAATCGAGCGCTAGTAGACTACACTTTAGGATGGCGGGTAGATTAATACACCTACTAATTAATTTGGGCTCTAAATTAAACACTACTTCTTTTGTCTTTTCACACTAAAAGTTACATACAAGGTACATAAAATTTTACTTAAAAATTAAACCAAGTAAACGGCACCGCTACATAAATCCTCCAATCAAATTTAAATTGTGTGCTCGTCCACATCACTGAAAACAAAGTTTTTTACATTAAAATTCTTAAATTTTAAATAAGGCAGGCCTCCCAGTTGTTCTCAAAACATAAAATAGCATTGTGATTAAAATTGTAATTATATTTTCACAATAACTTGAAAGGACTTAAAAATCTTATTAAATCGTCACAAAATTTGTGGTTTATAATTTTAATATAAAAGAAGAATGCGAGGGTGTCTGGTTTAAATCTGGAGAATTACTAATTTTTTTAAAATAATTTTGGGAAAAGAAAAATCTAAAAAAATAATTTTAAGGAAGATATTTAAGATTTTTATTTGAGTCACAGTTTATCTTTTATGTTGTTGGTGGTTCCCCTTCAGACTTCACCAAATATATTTTTTACTTACCTAGATCCTCTTTTCAAGATGATCTCGGTTTGTTAAACTTGAATTTCATCTTTTTTCGGTTCCTAATGTTAAGTGTTCAACTTATCACTAGCTTTAATGGCTAATTTATGTGCATGATGTTTTATGCTCGTTTTTGACTAGTGACTTCAATAAACATTGTTAATCCCACTATTTTTAAACAATTGTTACAATTATAAAGCAACTATTTGTTTCTTCTTAATTTTAATTGGTTTGGCTGGCGCCCATAATTATCAAGAAACTAGGGCCTGTGTGATACAGAGCAAAAATTTCATTGCTGTGTAATACAGAAGTTATACAACAAATTTTTCACGATTTTCTCTATTGACAATTTAATGTAAGAAATTAAAAAATTGTTTGTTAAAATACAATAACTATAGATCTTGCAATAGCATTATTACTGATATTTGAAAATATTAGGTTTACGAGAGACTACACCCCAAAAGCTTTGGCAAATAAATCTGCAGTAATTAAGGCTCAAACAATGGGCCCGGGGAAGTTCATTGAGATTTTGTGACCAATAAATTCAACTGTTGCTTTGGAGAGAGGAGAGTGTCAAACGCACGTAGATATCAAAGTCCTAGATTTACAGTAGATTAAACTAAGTAATTCCAAAATTCTATATTATAATCCAAGTCCATACTATTATTTCGTCCTTTATATTATATAAAAAATAAAAGAGTCGAGTAAATTAAAAGATTTCTTAAAAAATAATTTAACTTGCTGGGAGGCCTTCTTGTGTAACAAAAATGGTACGTACATGTTTCTTATTAGTTTTTGGGGTCAAAATACAAAATGTGACAAATTAACATTTAAAAAAAATTTAATAAGTAATTTTGATACATGCAATATTTACAACACATTTCCACTTAATTTTATCGTAAAATTGTACTACCGCATAAAATTTCAAGCCTACAAATGTTAAATTTTGAAAAAATACGCCCTACCCAATTTGAAATCATAACAAAATAATACAAATTTTTAAAAAATTGTTACGTCACTTTATTTACTAAATATGCTAATAATAATTACTAAATACATACCTCTGCCAAAAACAGTCTACAATTTAAAATAAAACGAGTTTTATAGAGAACCCGGAGGAAAGCTAGTCGAACTGTTGGAATGAGCAAGACTTAACATAGAACCCGACAGACTTCTATCATCGTCGTGATAATTCTCACGTGTTGCTTCGGCAATTGCTAACACACTACAACAAAAACATTAGAAAAATCTCCTTCCGCCTCTGTCCACTTTTTACCTAAACCCTAATCTGGCAGATTCTTCATCAAACGCCTCCAATTCACGTTCCTGTCTTTCGTGTAAAAGACGTATCCTTTCAGAACGTTCTTCCAAAAACCTCTGAGTCTCAGAAGTCATCTAAAATAAAATAGAAAATTTGTAAGTTAGTTATTGCAAGTTATAAAAAAGCAAAATTACCTTCTGTTCCAGCAATGCCTTACGTACGGAAACCCTCTCCTCCAATTCCCTTCGTTCCCGATCCCTTTGCGCTTGAGCTTGCATTTTATTTTTGCTTTGATATGCCATCAAAATTTCTAGCTCATAGTGCAATCGTTCTTTCATTTGTTGAGCCTCAATCTAAAACAAAAATTGTTACACAAAAAATAAAACCAAGTTGCTATTACTTACCTCTTGACTTTCATCTAAACGTATACATTGTTTTTGCAACATCTCGGCAATGCTTTGCTCGTATTGGTCCCCCAAAAGTGCCAACTTACGACGCTGTTCTTCTTTCAACTTTTTGATTACGGTTTTTTGTTCTTCTTTAGGAGTGTTTTGTAAAATTTGCGCCTTCAATGCTTTGTACTGCTTAGTCTGCACCTTACATGTCTCTCTAAATTGTTTCCGCACCATCATTTCCTTTTGCTATAGTAAAAATTTAGATTAACACAAACCAAGACCCTTCTAATAATTCATTTGTATCAACTAACCTTAAGCGACTTTGGCTGTTGTTTAATTTCTAGTGCATGCTTCTTTCTTAACTCGCGTTCAGATCGATGCATGTACTCTTCCTGATTTGCTAATTCCGTACCATGCTGTCGTTGAACCTGTTCCTCTCTCAATCCGTGCACGGTTTTCTGTTGCCTGTACTCTAATTCCTGAGTTTTATCGTGGTGTCGTAACAACATTGAGTGAGCTTGTTCTAACTGTTGTTGCCGTTTATTTAACTCCTCGCGCAACAACTCCTGTTCCAATGTGTGAAAACCGAGCAACCGTTTTCGTCGAAACTTTCTAATTTCTATTTCTATGTAATCTTTTTGCGACCGCAATAATCGTTGTTCTTCCTGAGCCTCTACCAATTTCAAATTATCCTTCTGTGTCCTAAACAGTAAAACCACCATTTTAACCGAAATAATTAAAATAAAAGAACGAAACTTACTGCAAAGTGGCATCTCTTTGTCTTTTTGGCGTCGAATCATCTTGCGACAGTTCCCTTTTCCATCTCTCCTTATTTGCCTTGTATTCCTTCTTTCGATGCGTGTCGAATGCCTTCCTATCGAGATCTTGACGAGTCATAATATCCTTCGTTAATTTTTTCTCGCTCGCTTGATTCTGTTTAAATTTACGTTCCAACTCTTGTTGATGTTTCACCTGTAATTTTTCTAAATCGCGACTGAAGGTCTGAAGTAAAATTTCGTATTCTTTGTCCAGCTGATTTTTATGACTCTCCATTTCCATCTTACACTTTTCTTCCAACTTCATCAATGCACTTTGATGTTCTCTGCGCATTCGTTTGTAGCCAGACATTTGTTCATGCATTTCCTCCTGCATGTGTTCCTTTTGTTGTTTCGTAACGATGCTCGTTGTTCTAATGGTGGCAAAATTATTGGTTCCATGGTCTGCCACAATTGCGGCAGCGACATGATTGAGGTTACGGTGCCTTCTTGACGTTTCATCCACCCCTTTAAAACAAAGTTAGTTTTCTGCTACTTGAAAGTAATTAGGAAAATCAAATACCTGCTGGTAGACTATTCGTACTGCTAGATTGGCTGCTAGCAGAAACGCCAACTGAATGTATGCTGTGTTCAGAAGTAACAGAATTGCTTTTCGAACTATCCCCTCCAGTGTGTTCATCAGGAGTGTCATCAACATCTGAAATATTTTGTTTTAAATTTGAAACAAAGCAAAAATTTAATTACTCACCAATGGTACTTTCCGTTTCGCAACTTTCTACCATCAAAATCTTCTTCATTTTGCGATAGTTTAAATTATCTAAATCCCTAACGGCAGCTTTAGTGCGTTGTATCAAATCTATTAAAACGTTCAACGGCCCTTGTCTGGTAATAAATGAATGAGAAAGTAGTTTTGAAGAGCCGGGTCGGTCCGACGGTAATTTCTGCAAACAATAAAATAAATCCACAATAACTTACAATTCAGCCAATTTAAAGTTACCTGTAAACATAACTTAACAAAATACTTAAAATGATCAGACCATTCGGAAGATTGAAGAGTTGGTGAATCGTTTTGAGCAATGTGATAAAGTGCCGACATTGCGTTCATATTAAAATAGGGCGGCTTCCTCTCAGCCAATTCTATACAAGTAATACCTGGAAAGAAAAGATTTGCAAAATTTTCTATTTCTCTTGTAGAAGAAGAGTTTACCTAAAGACCATACATCCACTTTTCCATCGTACTGACCCTCGTCCATAGCAAGAATCACTTCTGGTGCCATCCAGTAAGGCGTCCCCACAAAAGAATTTGCAGGACACTTTACGGATGCGCTACCAAAATCGGCAAGTTTTACGGTACCATTTTCGGTTAAAAGAATGTTTCCGGCCTTCACATCCCTGCAAATCAATTAATGTCATATTAATATTTATATAATATAAGTAATAATTAAAATTCGGACCTGTGAATACGTCCAAGACTGTGTAGATAACTTAGACCATTCAAAACTCCATCGCAAATAGCGGCAATTTCCTCTTCGCGTAACGCACACTTATGAACCTCGATGATGTCGGAAGCAGAACCCAAACAATATTCCATTACGAGCCATGCCGTATGATCGCGTAAATAACAGCCCTTGTGTTCAATCGTATTTGGATGTTTCAGTTGTCTGAGAAACCTAATCTCCTTCAAGATGTCCTGCCACTTCTCCAAACTCTGCTTGCCGAGATACGACATCTTCTTGATGGCGACGACTTCTTGTGTAAGAAGACATCGTGCATAATACACGGCGCCGAAAGAGCCATGCCCAATTTCGCGCAGATCTTCGAATATCTTTTCGGGATCATGCTTAAAAAATAAATCTGCTATTTCGGGATCTTTAAGGCTACCTGGCCTCGGCACAGGAGCCATACTCTTTTTATTCCCACTGTTAATCTTGCATTTCAATTCGTCACATCTGCACACACAAAAAAGTCAAATTTAATGTTTCTCCTTGGTTTTATAATTTTTTCTATTGTTACAAAAATAATTTATTATGCTTTTAGTCATAAAGCGAAGATCATTAGATACGCTACTGTATCAATTCAAATAGGTATTAAATTTGGAAAATTTTATTATCAACAAAATTTAAATAATATAAAATCAGTTTGTAATATCAATATTAATTTAGGTAAAATAAACAACGCTGATATCTTGCACAAACAAGAGTATGTGTAGTATTCGCTTTGTCGATAAAAAATTTAATACTACAAAAAAATGCATAATATACGCCTATAAATTTAGCCAATAAAAAATAAATGATACAACCGGTTCCTTTGATAGAATAAAATATTGTACTTGAAACAAGGACCATAAATAAATAATTACATGTAACAAAGTAATTTACCATCGAATCCAATAGATAATTCCATACCATTTTCTGTTCTTATTATGTTAGTTCATAAAAATTCAATAGTATTAGAATTGGATCGGTCTATAACTGATTTATTAATGTTAATAGGCTTGTGGTTGCGTTGTAAATTGCCATAATAATAATAATTGTTATATGCGGCATTGTTGAACTTGAAAAATTTCGAAATTGTAGTTGGGGGTTTAAATTTAAAATTTTCATCTTGCAACTTATAATTCATTGTATCATGCTTGCAACTTTACCAGTGTATACACCAAGCCACTCGTTTCGATTTGTATGGCAAAACGAGCCATAACAGTACCCGGAGCCACACTTGGTATATAAAATTACAGTATCGACTAGATTATTACAGTAAAAATCGTGTAAAATTTGTAGCACCTCATAGAGCGTACAATGTTAGCATGCCCCGCTTCGCCGTGATTATTATACTAATAAGAACCAACCAGTTGCAGTAGCGTAATCAGAACCTTACCTTGGTTGGGGGCATGCTGGATCACATAACTTACAAATAATTACAGTCAAGTTTCGTTTATATGTTATATTAATCGCAAGCCATGTCTTTATAATTTAGGATTACAACATACCTTATAACTGGGATATTATTTTTTATTGGGTAGATTGACCAAATATAGTTTAAAACCGGGTCTTAATAAGGCTGCTCATCTTCCATTAAAGCACTTGCAGTGTGTTGTTAGTTGTAATTTAATTTTACTAAATTTACTGAACTTGGCCAAAGCCAAGATGACTTACTAGGGAATTTAATTAACGAGGTGATTTTCTGTGCCTTTGCCATGGCCCACAGATCAATCTTGGGTTTTAAATCTCAGTTGTGTATCAAAGGCTATCAGGGTTGAAATTCTATACTTGAGGCAGGGACTAAAAGCTCCCACAAATTTAATTACTTTTAATATTTGGAGGGGAGAGGGGATCATATCCATCACCCCCCCCCCGCATTTACATCACGGAGCAATTGTTGTATAAACCTCGCATCAGATTGAATCTAGGATAGCTGATTTCATTCCAAACAATTACTTAACTCTTGCCCGAGCTTCATACAATAATCAGTTCAAGAGTCAGAAGTAACCCGAAATTGTATACCTGAGCTTTATACAACTTGTGCTACGAGTACGTCAGAAGCAATGGAAGCCAGCCGTAAGAATTAAGTCGCAAGTTCAAAAGTTTTAATTCAGTCTTATTTCGGTCTATTAAGTAATCATTAATCTGACGGCGTTCTACAGTCTTCTAGTTTCCCGCTGGGACAGCTCAGAATTGAACTCAATGATTCGTTCGAAACGAGTGTTACGTAATTCTAGTGTTATTAGTAAAGCAGGTTGCAGACGATTTGTAAATAAGTAGCCACTACAAGGTTGTTCATTTAGTCAGACGATGTTGGACTTAATTGGCCCTTGTACACATTTCATAGGTCCGTACGTGTAATCTAAGTAGTACTGACATCAGTATGTCGCACCCAATCGTGCTCCAGTTTTTTTTTTCTTAACGCCAAACTAAGTAGGCACATAATATAATAAAAACATAAAATTAATAAATTCGTAATTTACGCACTGCACTGCTAATTTAGAATAATTCAATTATTAATTTACCTGTTGTTGAGGTATAAACAAACATCCATATGGTATATTGTAGAAGATTATGTCCGTAAATCGATAACATTTTTGTAGTACGTAGGCGTACGGTTTAAAACTGGTGTCTGGAGACTAATCTTGCAATATAGCGTAATATTCTAATTTTTTTCCCCAACTTTTGTTTAAAAAATAATTTGCTTTAAAAAATGATTTTTCGGTTTTACTTACTTTTAATTATTATTGTTTTTAAAATCGAAACAATTTGCGTAACATATATACAGGAGTACAGAAGAAAACCAATAACTTAATGCATTTCAATTTCATAATAAGATTTCATCACGGAAATATTCTTAACTAAAAAACTATAGAATAAACTTACATGAACAGTAATTATCCCATCTTCAAATCGTTATAAACATACGAAACCAAAAACAAATAATGCTCGAGACAGCATGAGAATGCTTCAGTGTAATCATTGCACGAGAAAAGACAAAGCTCGGAGTAATAAATTACCAACAACTATCAGTGCTTTAATGTTTCTGTAATTTCGCAAATGCATCGCATTGAATTGGTAACAGTAGTTTTCCATTTTAATTTTACATAAATTCATTAAGTGCATAATTGCGCACAAAAGGATGTCGTGGCTCCTCTAAAATTATACTTGAGCAATTTACATTTCCTTTTTTTAAATTTTAATATTTAATCATTTGCAGCTTTCCCGAATTTTGTAATGATTTCAAATTACGCTATGCGAGAAGACAATAATTTCATAATAAAATTGGATTATACGAGTATAATATAAAAATACTCTTTCATTATTTGAATCTTGAAAAACGATCACCATTTACTGCACTATCGCACAGTGGGTCGAAAACACGAAAAAGTGGCCAAAAATCAGATTTTGATTTTAATGACTTAAAACTAGCATAAATAACACGGGAAAATTAATTAAAAAATTTTAAATTAACAGGGATGATTTAGAGGGGTGTTTTTTATACGAGTGGTTATTAAAATATGATTTTAATTTAAATGACTTAAAGTTGGCTCACATAATACAGAAAAATTAATAAATAAAATAAAAACTAAAGAGGGTTGATTTTAGAGGGTGGTTTTTGTATACGGCCAGCAAAAAATATTTTCTTTCGCATTAATTATGTTAAACAACATTGATGCAATACAGTAACAGTAAAAACAAAATTGAGACCCCATGGGTGTGCTCTGTGTTCTAAGGGATGCTTTTTGATAAAGTTATTGCAAGTTTGAATTTTAATTTATTTTAAAAAGATTGAATTGCAGGGTGCTTTTTAGAGGATATTTTTAGTCTAAATAATGATTTTTATCACTTCTACGCTATCACTTGTACCTAAATCACAAACGTTTTCATTCAAATTGAAAAATTAAGTTTAATGTATAAAACATGTTTTAATAAGTACCTACATTATATACATAAATTGCAATATAATCATAATTATGCGACACGTAGCGCGTCGCCGTCGCGTTGTTCAAAATCGCGAATTATTTAAAAACGCACTTGAATGCACAAACAATTTTTACATAGTTTGTTTGAGAAATGTCTAATGTATTTTTTGCGTATTTTTTCAAAACGGGAAATTGCGGGAAATTGTTTATAAGTCCACACAAAGTTGGAGAATTATTTGAGATTTTCTATTGAGCAGCTCCCGGAATGAAATAATGTATTTAATTATTGCACCATTGTATTGTCTAAAAAATTTTTTATTCGAAAGTACATACTTCAAGACAACTTTTCTATTAAATACCAATTTAAACTCGAAGCTGAAATCTGGACAATAAGTCGTCAAAACTTGGTGTTGCATGGAGCGAAATGCTACTCAAATCAGCGATTAATAGAAGATGATTTTTGCATCGCTCTAACAAGCAGAAATATTTTTCAATTCACTTGAGATTCGAGAAAAAGGTGCACTGATGTTTTCTCTAAAGATATACTAAATTTTGTGGCAATACTGTTAAGTTGACAAAAATGTATTTTTGGCCACTTTTCCGAGCGTCTGACCCACTGTGTATCGGGGCAATTTGAAGGAATTACCTATTAGCGAGAGGTGATCTAATGTTTAGACTTCAAAATTGAAAATCTAGTTTCTAGATTTTTTAAGCTCACTAATTAATTCAGAACCTAACGACCCATCGAGATGTGCAAAATTGAGATTAACGGAAGACATCCGTAGTACATGACCTCGACTAATATTTAAAAAAAATGCAGGAAATTCTCAAGCTCAAGTATCAGAATAGGAGAAATAAGAACTAAAAAAGAGTGGAATAGGCTTCATCAACAGAGGCTCGGGATCGAAATGTCACGGAGACCACAACATATTGGTAATGTTTTCAAGCTGACCGTTTATTCTGTTATATCAATCCTGCTTTACTGACGATAACAATGACGAAAATTGGAAAATGATCAAAAACCGTTATAAAGCAGCCTACTTTGGACACAATCAAAATCGATAAAGCAGATAATGGAAGGAAAGGTTGAAGAAAAGCAAGAGCTGACAGGCGAAAACATTTTCAATGCTGTGAAAAGATGTTATAAAAAGAGCGCAAAAACAAAATTGAAATTTAGAGCTAAAATTTTGTTCCTACAATTATTTGTTTTCGAATTAGACGTGCAATTAACATATAAAATCCTTACTTCTAAAGACCTACCTAGAAAGAAAAGAATAATCACTATTATTTGTATTTTGGCCGTAGAAATGAATGGATTTGTATGCCGGTAAAACCGGTAAAAAATACAACTTTTCAAACTGATATAATTATGATATTTCAAGTGTTTTGGCGTTTAAACAGTCACTAGCACAGATGTTACAACAGTCACAGCCAGAGTTATTACTGTTGCGAGACTCTCGCATACAAAGATAGTTCTGCGTAGAGCATTTGACACTTTTGAGTTTATTGTGTGCATTGTCAAAACCACAATGATGATTTCTGATATTAGTATCGTTGATATCAGCTGTTATGTTTCATAAAGGATTTTATTTCTACCAAATCGTTTTCGCAATCGGTCATTTTTTTAAATAATTTATAATGCACCTCCGATTGGTTATTAAACAAACGAATCAACCCACGAGCGAGGTACAAGGCAAATTCCTGTAAACTATATTTCCAAAATAGGAGTTTTGAAAGAGGAAGCAAAAAAGCTATAATATTCCTAAGATTCTCTCTAATTTCCTTATACCCAATATTCCCTTTCACTTGACACCAGATTTCCCCAGCGATTCCCCTATCGGAACCAACTAATAAGAAGTGCATAATTTACCAGCAAGGGGCGAATCACAAGACACATTTTTCCTTTTACGAAATCCTCTCGAGATTTCCTCCTAGATTGCCTTAAGATTTCCTTTCGAAAATTTAGAAGAGGCATAAAAAAACTATATCATTTATAGTAACCAGAAGATCTCCTAATTTTCTGGGATTTCCTAAAATTTCTTCAGGTTTTTCCAGCAATTTCGCCTCATTTACCGGTGTAAAAACTAAATCACGCGTCTCTTCGCGGTCATCATCAAATATTTGATTTTCCCAATCAAAATTTAATGTCTATCAAAACTAATTATAAGTGAAATCGTTTAATTATTGGCTCTGGTTTGGAGCAATCGGTATTTATACAACAGCATAGTTACGAAATAACCGTGTTTTAAGTTTTGCAGAGGAAAGGTTTTTTCGGAAACATCAGAAATTTATTTATATAAAATTTTGATTTGTATTTCAAAACACATTTTAATTCAACAGTTTATACTAAAAAAAAACAGCTGAGTATTTATTTTTTAACCCCCAAAGGAAATGGCGATTTTCTAATTTTCCTCTCATTGTTTTATATTAGTACTTGAAAATTACAATAAAACAAATAAGAGATTAATTTAGAGCAAGGGGGCAGGGTGTAACTAATATTGCATAATTTTTGTTATACATAAATTTAAGTTCGAGTCTTTTACAGAATAGAAAGATCTAATTTTTCGAGGTAATTTAGGAATTACTCATTTTCAAGTTTAGATTTTTTACATACAAGTCAGTGAATTGCTCATTCTGTTAACAGTGCGTGTGCTTGACGTAAATAGATGCAACAGTGTGTTTTGAGGGACGGAGTCGGCCGAAGTTGACTGTTAGCCGTGCAGTTTCTAACATCATTTAATTAATTGGATTTCGTTAATTATAGCCGAATTTAACTTTAATTTAATTTAAAAACAAAGTCATTTTAGATCTGTAATTTTCAAGTTTGATGCAGTTCAGGGATGCATTTAAATTTTGAGCTACTCAGAGACAAGGGCAGATATAAGATCTCTTTGTGACCTATTAAAAACAATGAAAAGTAGCAGGTTCCAATTTTTTAAGATCTTGGGCCATTTTTTTGGAGAATTTAATGTTTATATTTGTAATTTATACCAAAGGTTATCGTACTAATACCTAAATTTGTATATTTCAAAGCAAATAATATTTTATCTATAAAATTTTTTTTTTAATTTTTGGTACTTCGTAAAACGTTTCGTCTCTATTAGCGACACCCTCAAGTATTATTGTCAAACTACAAAAACACTATCATTAATATTAGTATGAAATACAGCTGTGGCAATCTATGATATTATCTGCAAGGTGGATGACCTATGGCGTTTATATGAATATTTCATGTAAATTAACATTTATCCTTGAATTATAAATTTGCATTTAGAAAAATAGTAGGTTACCGAATGAGTGGAAAACGGAGAAATTACTGAACGAGTATACGAATTTAAGCACGAGCCGTTAGGCGAGTGCGATAATGGAAAGCACCCAAAGACGCCTGTCGAATTACTTTTACGTCTGCTTAAATCGACGTAGAAATTCTAGTATGAATGCAATCTCGAAACACAGGATGCAGGAAACCAAATCGAGGATATCCAATAATTCCATAATATATAGGAAATTTCCGATATTTAAGTTATAGAAAAATGTTATATGTTAGCGTTTAGAACAAAAACCTTCCTTTTCTACATCCGATCTGAAAAAATTCAGTTATCAATTTGACGTGTGTTTGTTTGGCTCTCTATGATGCCTAAAACACTTCTAATATTTCTAACTCTATGCGATTCATATCATTTTATTGGTATTGACGTAAACGATAACATTTGATTATCAATTTTTTGACCGTCCAGCTTTTTGAACCCTAAAAAGACGATAAGTAGCTTGCCCGGTGAGGAACGATTACAATTTTCATTCTTTCTTTTTTATTAGTTTTGGCATGCATCCAATAGTTGCTGTTTAAAGAGCAGCAGGCAGCACAACAGTTAAATCATTGTAAAGCCAGCCGCAATGTTTTGGCATTTGTAAACACTCGTAATACTTTTATTCGTAAATTTTCCTATTGATCGATAATCAGGTATTTTTAGTTAAAAAAAAAAAATATTGAAGACAGTTTTGAGATCCAGTATTCGCTGTGGTGTTATCTGATACTGTATTTTACATAGATAACTTTCCATTTATGTTAAGAATTATCTCAATAAAGACTAAACAAGTAAAATAACATTTGTTCCTTTTCCAATTTGTTAACTTACTCAAGAAACGCTTTTCACCATTGGACGTAACTGTTAACTGTACAAGGTCCTGGTATTGAAGTTACAGTAAAAATCAATCAAGACTATCAAAAGCAAGATTTTTACTCCTGTTTCCCATTTTATAGTCTTGTCTACGTAATAAAAAAGTCATAAAATTCGCTCGAAACGATGTTGCACATTTCGGAGACGTCACCCCAGACAGAAGAATGCAGATGCAATTTGAACCAACAGGTACTATGCGTCAATTCGGTAAACGCTCCGTAATTTGAGCCGTTTGGCCTATACCAGTTGTTTCAACCCCGCATAGCACTCTTCCTAATTTAGTGTTACTTGTAATATTATAAACTTAAGAAATGGAAAGATTTACACATCAGGCCTGTAGTAAAACGTTTTAAAATATGCAGCGACCATATGGCATTGGTAAACTTTGCGGAAATCTCCAAAATATGCCAATTATTTTATGGAAATAGAGCGAGACCTTAGAACCACCTGACATTTAACGATATGTTTCCTAATTGGCTTTCAACATTTTTGTACACCAATCAATATCTTTTTTTGTTATTTTACAAAACAATTGAAAACTGCAACCAACTGAATATTATGTTGTAATATTTTTATTTAATTATTATTATTCAACTGTCAGATGTTTCAGCGACTTTCTGATTAATGTAACTTCAACATTTTAACCACAAATTATCATTCGGTTTATCAAATTTGACAAAAACCACGTTGTTTGGTGTGGTTTTTCAGAGATCCGACAGAAGTTTTAACTGGAATAAGGTTACTCACATAAAATAGTTGTAATTTTAGTCACCTTTTGTTTGGTCTGAACAAAATGTGTGACTCAAATGAATCCATCAAAACACTTCTTCCGAGTACACTTACAAAAATTATTTAAAAAATGTACCATCGGATTAAAACACCCAAGACCTTCACATTAAGTTTCAATGTCAAGCTTCTTGCTGCACATATCGACAAACCAATTTTTATCATTTTTGTAAAGCAAAGCAGGAAAAAAATTAATCTTATTTGAAAGAACTGATAGTAAATATTTTGTTACATGAATTACCTGCTCCATTCGGGGGGCATAAGTTTGTTATCGGTGTACTGATTTGGGGCGTTACTTCTAGTTGGGTCGCAAACACAAACTTGACGTAATTTAGTAATAATTGAAATTTATGGAAGAACATTTTCTGACGAGACCCTCCCCGAAAAAGTTGGCAAGATATTCCAATTAAATAAGACACCCAACGACGACCGACGACATGTCACCACTAATTCTCTTCCCCGTACTTAAAATTAAAGTTACGAACGAAAAACTTAGTGCAACGAGTACGGTAATTAGGATAAAATAATAAATATAAAACTTACAAAAATATTGGGCTGACTACTCAAAATGGCGATAACACACACACTTCAATTTTTCATTGAATTTTTATAAAATCTTCCCTTATTCTCACATATTATTAATAAACGTGTTGCGCTAAAATGTCTTTACGTGTAAAATAATTACGAATTGTTAAATAAAAATTAATACATTAAATGTAAAATAAGAACGAAAACACTATTATGAATCACTATTAAGGTTAAAGTAAAAACTGACAGCACACACTCTCTGGCGCTAAAGTCGCGCAAGTCGTCGTTGAAAATTTTAATATCTCAGTCGATAAAATATATCAGTGGTTAATTTTTAATTGTAATTTAATTACTATATTTATTAATAGTATATTTGATTTATGATTTTACTTATAAAATTTAATACAGATGATTTTTAATTAATTCAGATTTCTGCATAAAATTATAGATATCTACAACTTACTTTTAAATTTATATACAGGATGATTAGACTATGTAATAAATTTTTCTATACAATTTTATATGGTTACAATCATTAGCGATTTTAATCGATAAAAACTCAGAAACTGTCATTATGAGGATGCGATCAGGGGCGCACGAAAAAATTTTCTTTGGAAAGGTTTTATTTTTTTCGCTAATTCTTCACAAAATTCTTTAGCACCTGCAATTGTTTATATTTGTTTCTTTTCCATGTGAATTTTTGTCACTTTCATTTAGTTCTTTTCTCCCTTTCACTAACGTCTTTTTTGTTTAGCTTATCCAGACGTCTGCCAACCCTGGCTTGGGTTGGCAGCTCATCACCACCCTCGGGTACGATTTTGTAGAACCTCGCTTTTAGTTAGCGGTCATTGGGACTGGCCAACATACTATAATATTTGTTAATGTCAATATTGTATTGTTTTAAGCCGCCTAACAATTCGCAATAAAATTAATAGATGGCTCTACGATTAATTGCTTGCCGTAATACAAGGCTTGATGCACGGATGGCTTGATGCTTGATGATATGTTTATTTCAATATTTTTCATTTTAATATCAAAAATTCATTTAAAAAAGTGTAATTGACAAAAGTTGTTGGCATCCAATGCTATCGATACACTCTCTGACGTCATTATTATTTTATAAGCCATATTAGGCTGGTGTTGCAATAATGTTTAAGTATATAAAAATTAAAAAGTTTAAACTGCAATTTACCCACAAGAAGAGCCTCTCAAGTGTAACTCTAGGATCAGGACAAGCTTTAGTAGGTTCAAAGAATACTAAAATTAAGCAAGTACTTGTACTTTTAAGTGCTATAAGCAACCGCCTTTTTTTAGAAAACAAAGTTTATAGGTTTGAATGTAATACTTCAGCTAGTTTATGCAATAAAAATCTAAATATTTTCTAGCTGAGATGTTTGGGTTTGCTTCCAAACAGTAATAGTTTTTTTTCAGTGTGCCATGTTATAAGGGTAAAAAAATATCTAAAAATAAATTATTCCTGTGGAAAATCGAATCGGAGACCTTCCAAGCCACTTGCGGACTCGTTACCAATATCCTTTTCCTTCTTCAGCCTTTTTTGTTCACTGCAGGACAATCGGTCTCTTTTTCTGAGAGAAAGGTTTCAGCATTTAGACCCCACGGTTGGTTAGTGATGGACACGAGACGAGACGAAACTTAAACTGGTCTCGTCTCGTCTCGAACGTGTCAAAAGATGGGTCTCGTCTCGAAAAGTTTCATCTCGTTTGAGGAAGTCTCGTCTCGTTTCGAAAAGTCTCATGGGTCCCCTGGTGGAAATATTTCTCTGAAAAAGTAAAACAAACTCTGCAAAAGTCTAATTCAGAGTTTTCAGAGAAATATTTCCACCAGGGTCTCGTCTGATTCAAATTGATTAATTATGTTTTACTATCGTGGATGATTGAGTTACATAAAATATAGAACCTGCTGCAACTCAATATTTTTTATGACGCATGCATAACGACCTAACAAAAAAGAAGTGGTCTCGTTTCGAAGTCTCGTGTCCATCACTATCCACGGTTGCTTAATCCGGATTGGAGAATGCCTGTAACTCTGTTTTGAATAGTTAATGGCGGAAATCATCTACCCAGGGCGACCGCCGGCTTTACATGCCCTCCGTAGCACGGAGACGGTCACACGAAAGAAAGAAAGAAAAACTCATCCCGGATTTGAACCGAGTACCTGAGAGTCAGCAGTTGTTTGGGTAACTTACTAAAAAAGTTAATGACCGTCTCTGTTATCAATTCATCAGCTAGAAAACCTTTGAATTATTATTGCATAAACTAGCTGAAATATAAGAACTTTTAAATAGTATTTTCTTTTCAAGCATTTAAAAAATAGGTAATTCAATTTTAGTACCTTCTCAACATACCAAAGCTCTTCTCTAGCCTAGAGTTTACTATTGAAAAGTTTTCCTCGTTAGAACTAAGATTTTGCTGATAAAAGGTTATGTATTGATTTGAAGCGACGTTATACGTATCTTTTAATACATATAACCAATACTTTTGGAGTATTTAATAGCCGGGAAAAATTGAAAAAATATTGATTTTTACGGAAACGTCGGCCATTTCGCCGTCCGATTGTTTTCAACATAAGCATAACTATAGAAATTTCTCAAGAGGTACTAATCAAATTTAACATTTTTTAATATACCGGGGATGAAACCCAACTTCAAAGACAGAAAAAAAACTCAATTAACAAGGTTTAATTAGTAATGTTTTTAAAATTGTACTTTTATATTTTTAAATATGAAATTTTCATATTTTTTTAAAATTTTTAAGACGTAAACGTAAAAAGAATTCCAAAACAAATGCTCTCTTACAATCCAAGAGGCAAGAGGGACATTGGACGCCCTAGAAATCGATGGCGAGACTTGTGAAGTCGGAACAGGCAGCAATGCCTAAACCTTGAAAGGAAGAAGAAGAAGAAGAAGACGTAAACTTTAAAATTATATTTAATTTTAAAAATAAGGCAGAGTCACAATGTAAACTTTTGTACGCTAGATTTCCTTATACGAGATTTTTCTAGATTTCTTGGATTTCTTCTAGATTTCCTTTCGAAAATGTTGAAAAAGCAAATTAAAAGGTTATGTATAGCATTCCTAAGAGTTGCGTTGATTTCTTGCGATTTCTTAGATTTATTAGAATTTTTTACATTTTCTCAGATTTTGTATTTTTTAAGATTTTTTCGAACTTTGGATTTCTTTTCAGTTGTATAATAATAAATATTATAATAATATGTAGTATAATAGGAAAAAATCTTAATATTAATTAAGATAGCAATTTATTATTTTATTATTTATAACTAAATCTCATTTTAATATATTATCTATTTATTAAGAATTTAAAATTTTAATATTATTTATTTTATCATAAAACAATTTTATTAATTTTTTAAATCAATAAAATATAAAACTATAAAATAAAAATAACTTTTATCTATCTAACTTTTTACCATAATCAAATTAAAATTTTAAAAATGTTATAGAAAACCCGGACAACATCGGGGACCATTTCCGTATTAAATAAATCTGGCCAGCCTCCTCTATAACCTAAACATTTTATTTTCAATAATAATTGCGTAAATAGTAAACAAAAAAGTTTTTAATTTTAAAGGTGAAAAAATTTTATAAAAGACCTTATATATAAAACCTCTGAACTTTCACAATCCGATCTTTTTAGTCGACAGCCCCAATCCCCAAATAACTTCTGATTTACAACTGTCACATGATAAAATGATAATCGATGATTGTTATTGTTATAGATATAATACTCGTATAAGAGATACTATAAATAAACTAAACTTTTTTAAAATTAAAATTGTAATTAACAATATACATTTTCTAAATTAGAGAAAAAATTGGGATGCGACCACATTTCCTTAGATTATTATCATTGCAAAAAATGGCAGGAAGCCTTTCAAATAAATTACTTTCAATTTGGTGCAAGTCTGTTTATTTAATTCATAATTTAAAAGTAAAATTCTTGTTGTTTGTTTCGACGGAACATCCATGGTAACGGTTTGGTGTCCATATTGATTTTAAACAGGAATATTTTTTTCTTCGCACAATCTAACACCAAAACTTTGATCGTCACACACTATTTTCTAAATAAATTTTAAAATAATATCATGTGAATCAAATATGAAATTTTATTTAACATTTCTGTTGTATGCATTTTTATTTAAAAATGGCGCTTGTAAATATTTGGAAGGCGAACTCAAAACACACGAAGTAAGCATCTTTTTTTTTAATTTAATTTTTGGTTATTCTAAACATCTTTTTATCGCAGAATTGGGCATTTTTGGCAAGATTTTGCTTCTTATCCGAGTATGGGGAGTTCGAATATTTAATCGAATTTGATGAACAACAAGGAAACCCAAATTTATTGCTGTATTACGATACAGATGACCAATGGCCGGCGGTTTACAAAACTAACAAGGTATTTTTTTAGGGATTTACCCCAAAACATCGAAACGCATTATTCCTAAATAGAAACCATTTCTTCTAATATTTTATCTTTTTTCTTAGACTTGCTTCGAAAAGGAGTCTGTGCTTCACGTTGAACAAAATCAGATAATAAATTTAACCACAACATTTCCACATCAAGACTTAGCTGGATGTATAAACAAAAGAAGCTTATCGGTGTCTACTCCAGCGCCGAGATATACAATCAGCGTTCCCACAACGCATAAAAGGCTGAAAACTACAAAACTTCAGGAACCGACCAAAAATTTTACTGAAACTAAAACTACGCCCATCAGCACAACTTTAAAAGGAAGCGATTATACCACAACGGAATATACAACCACCGATTCAACATCAACTATAAAAAGTGACATCGCTATAAATCTTACCGATGTGGAAAGTGATAATGATTTTGAAAATATTTTTGAAAGCACCACAGCCACTTCTACCGAGGTAAGTTGAGCGACAACAAAATCTCAGTTGCTTAGTGTTGTTAAAATTTGTTTTATAGTATGCTGATGGCACAACAGTATCAACAACCACGGCAACTTCTAAATCGCCAATTAAAAAGCGTTCAGTGGTCAATAATCCAAGACTATTCAAAAGAGGCACAATTGTGATTTGTCAAAATGCACGAAGATTTCAAAGTTCTAGAGAGCGTTGGTGGTTTTTGGCTGTGAGTAACTGCAATGGAACCAAGGTAAGTTATTAATTTTAATTTTCTCTCAGCTGCTTGTATATGTATAGTCCCGAATTTATTCGATTCCGAATAACAATATTTTTGAAAAAAAATTTTGGAAACTGTCAGTCAATCGATATTACGAATTTAACTTTTTCCTATAGACTATCAGAAAGAGAACAATTTTCTGAGCATTTAAAAAAAATTATTGTAAATTAGCTTTCATTAATTTTTGAGAAAACGGCATTTAAAAATCGAAATTTTACATGCATTTTAGATAGGGATCAAACCGCGATTTCTACCCAATGTCTTCGAGTTTCTTCCTTAAATAGGCTGTTTGTTTCTTCATGTTATCTCGATCGTCGTTGATGGTCTTAATGCTGGCTTTGATGTCCTTTATTTGTGGGGATCTTTCCTTTTGGCTGTTGCCTGATCGTGTTCGTGCCATTTTGGTCTAGTTGCTACTGAATTCAAATTTAAAATTTGGGTAACAGGCGCAAAATTTACCTAAAGAACGAGACTTGTTTGAATGGAATGAAAAGTGGGGTTTTACACAAACAAAATTAATTTTTGTGGCCACGCTTGAGTATTTAATTAATTGGTTTCTAGAAATTTTAATATTGGAACAACTAAAAAAATTCTATTGCAAAATAAAATTGGTACCAAGTCGAGCTGAAGCCTGGAAATCGCAATCTGGTTGTTCTTAAAAACACGTATGTTGTTCACTTGATGCACAATCGCATCTGACAGCTGTCACAAGAGTATATCTGAGCACACGGACGGGAATCTCTGGGTAAAAATCGGGGTTTGATCCCCATGCAAATGCATGTAAAATTTTGATTTTTAAATGCCGTTTTTTCGAAAACTAAGGGATAATCCGCAATAATTTTTATTTAATTGCTCAGAAAATTGTATGCAGTTGTTTTGATCATTAATTTTTGATCTTGATACACATGGTGAACAGGTAATAACACTTCAGTATAGTGTATATTCTGTATATTCAGTATATTATAAATAATTTAAATTTTATCCAGGTGGTTTTCACTTCTTATTATATTTAAATTTATGCAGATTTATTTACTAACGCAAATTGAGTAAATTAAATAAATTATTTATTTATAATTAGTACATACCTACGTAAATTATAAAGTACATTATAGATATGTAGATATGATATCGCTGATTGATTATTAATTAAGCATTAAACATTATTATTATATAAAAATAATAATTTGCCAAAAAACTTTTTTCAATGCAATCGCATTACCATCGTAAGGCTTAAATAGAAAATATTTAATCTTCAAAATTGTAAAGCTATACTGCACACTGCCACAGTATTATTCAGAATTACATGTTAAAGTATTCATAGAATGAAACAAAGTCTTTTAAATACATATTACATTTTTTTTCAAATTTTTAAGCTGTGATCAAACCAACTTGGAAAGAGTATTAAAATATGTTGTGTATCTGTAGGCAATCGGTTTGGCTAAAGCCAAGATGACTTACACTGGATGTATGCTTTATACCCCACACTTCTGATTGGTTCAAATTATAATAATATAGTACTTAAACATTATTTTTTTAGGGAATAAATATAAAATTTAAAATTTTGATGACAAATGGACAACCAGGAGATTATTGGCATGAACACTTCTCAGCAGATCAGTTTTGTAAGAACATATTTTTTAACCACTTACTATATTATATGAAGTAACATTTCAGATATCCTTCCAGTATTAATGTCGTTTGCCATAGCATACTCGTTGCTATTCCTTGCTATCATTTTGTGCACAATAGAATTAAAATCCAGGCAACTGCTTCATTCCACTTACAAACTGTTTGTTTTATCAGTTTTGGTTCAGTATCTTGGTGTTATTTTACAATGTGCTGCTTATTTAAAGTACGCCGTGAATGGAGTTGGGGCTCCCATGTCAAAAACGTTTGGTAAGTATGTTAAACATTTTTGTTCCTTTTCTTATAATCCAGTTTTCAGGATCCATGTTTATGGGTTGTTCGGAAACGTGCTTCTTGCTACTACTGCTACTTCTAGCAAAAGGTTACACAATCACTCGTGGTCGTTTGCCCATAGCAGCCAGTGTCAAGCTGACAATTTTTATGTGTCTATATAGCATAACTTATATTTGCATTTTTATTTATGAAGCAAGAGTATTTGATCCAGGAGAAGTCTTATATTTGTACGAATCTCCTGCAGGTTATGGTTTAATCGTTTTAAGAATTACAGCTTGGCTGATGTTCATTTACTCCACTATTTTTACGCTTAAGCGATATCCCGAAAAGGTGAGTTTCTAAGTTGGAAAAATTTCTTTTCTCAAAAATAACTTTCAGTCTAACTTCTACTATCCTTTTAATATTTGTGGTACAATGTGGTTTATTGCGGGTCCAGCTTTTATCATTTCGGCAAATACTTACATAGATAAATGGGTGAGAGAGTCGGTGGTGGTTGCTGTTTTACTATTTATTACATTTGGTGGACACTTGATGTTCCTGGTAAGTGCTCCACGAAGAAAATTTAAAATTATTAATCAATCCATTTGCAGCTTTTGACGTTACCTTCCATGGCAAATAAGAATTTCCCATATCATGTTCGTACAACACAAATTGGGATTATGGAAGTAGCAGGTATGGAGTTTCAAATTTTCTACCAATTCCGCTGGGATTTTTACCCAAACATCATTACATAATACACATACTTGCCCTTCTTAACTCCTTTTCACGTTTATTCATTAATATAACAACATATTTTAGGAAATATTGGTTCAAATACGATTGAAAATTTTAGTCATCATCCCTATGAACCCAATCAAAATCTAAACGACCAACAAACTGTTATAATTCCATTAACTCGCAGAACCGAAGAAATATTTGGTACCCTGTACACGCACCACTTACAAAGTAACTTTGCAAGACGACCGAATAATGATAGCGCAGGAGAAGTAAATCACGCACAAAATATTGCAATGCAAAATGTCTTGAGCTGGTCCACGGCTAAAAATATCTCGACTCTCGATATACCCCGCCTGGAAAGACTAGAAGACAGTTTTGTAGGTCAGTTTTTTAAAAACTGAATTTTGACAAAAACCCTTTTATCAAAAATGCTTTCCAAAATTATTTAAGTAATTGCTTTTGTGTTGTAGGTTCCCCTTATTCGAAGCATGACGATAGAACCAGTGCAATAGATGATGAAAGCCGAAGAAGTTCTTCTGCTACTATGGAAAATGGAGATTCCAATAGACCAATTTCTACAGTGCAAGATTATATTAAAGATGTACCAATCGAATTGTTTACTGTAAGCAAAATGGTTATCCAGAAAAAAAATGATGTAACATAAATTTGTTGACTTTTATTAAATTAGTTTTGAATTTAAATTTATTCTTTTGGTGTAGTATTGAAAAGTAAAATCAAATTTCCTTCATTTCTCTACTACATACCAGAATTTAACCCAAATTTCCAAAGCGCAAAACGCGAGTTCACTTAGTAGATTCACGCTGTAGTCCTCCTCGGTGATCGTTATAATTTTTTTTTTTCAAAACACGATTGGTCGTTTTTTCAACTGACTAGAAAGGAGCCCTTTATATCCGCACTATTAAATAATGGAAACAAAGCATTCAACAATCATGATAATTTAATTTGAGTATAATACGAGAATTCGTATCCCTAGCTGAAAATATTATTACAAATTTATTTTACCTTTAGATAGTCGACCACGTAATAAAATAAGAATAAGCCTTATATTAAATAAGACGCGCCTTATATTCCTCGCTGCTTCGCACCTCGGAATATAATCTTAGCGCTAGGGGTATAATGACAGTCTTCACAACCTTGGCCTATAATATACTATTATATTTGATATAATAGATAATTTTATGTTTTCCGATAAAAAAGTATACACACCTCTCCTCGAAATATGATCCGCTACTGAGCTTACAGCTTTAAAAATCTCGCCCACGCTCGCTTTTTAATATAGCTAGGCGCCCAGTAACGAATCATTTTCGATGCTTGGCCAGTAATATACTATTGTTGCAGTTTTCAAATTAATAAACAATAAAAATCAAATTATTCACTTAAAAATCAAACACTCTTTATTCGCAAAAATATAAAACTCAAAACATAATCGAAATTAAAAACTTGGGTCACCAAGTTGGGTGGTCACCAGTATTCTTCATTTAAAATGTTGGCCAAATCCTGCATTTGCTTATGTCCGCCATTTTGAATTTTATGAAAAATGCTTTTTCTTGAATAACTCGGCCAATTTCAAATTTAACAAAAAAATTTAAAACAAAGGTTACAGCGGGTTATAGGAAATTCGATTTCCTACAACTTTGGTTCCCGAAGTTTTTTTCTGAAATCGATATTTTTTAAATTAAACCTGGAAAAAGCGGCACCATCTTGAAATTTATGAAAAATGGTTTTTCTTGAATAACTCGGTAAATTTTAATTTTAACGAAGAATCGTAAAGACAAAAGTTGTAGGAAATTTAATTTCCTATTTCAATTTCGAAAAAACTTCAATTTTGTACAACTTTTATTCCCGCAATTTTTTTTTTCTGAAATTGATATTTTTCAATTTAAACCTGAAAAAAGCGGCAAAGTAAAACTCTTGTATTATCTCATTTATTTTTAACTTGATGGCATAAACGAACATAAACAACTTGCAGAAATTAAATAATTAAAAAATTAAAGAATCGGAACTATTTGGTTCTCTTTTTTTGACGATGGTCCTGCGAAATCAACAGTGGCGTAACTACGGGGGCGAATCGCCCCGGGCGGCACATATTTAGGGGGGCGGCAGATTGGGGTATGTAAAAATTGTGGGTTTGAAAAAAGCTAGAGGATGTCGAATGTTTGTTTACGAACAACTCGATGACCATTTTTTTTGCTTTTTATTTTTTTAATTTAAGTAGAATTCTTTTGGTAGGGGGCGGTAAAATATAATAGACCGCCCCGGGCGGCAAAAGCTCTAGCTACGCCACTGGAAATCAATATCATCGGTTTCAGCTTTGGAAACTTCAAAATTATCGGTTTCAGGAGTTGATTGTGCAGGATTATCGATATCACCATCATCAGTATTATGGTCTTCCTCAAGTACTTTTAGGTCTTGAATTTGCGTAACATTCTCGCAACTCTCGCCACTACTGCAGTTATGGCATAAAACAGAACATTTCAACCTGCGCTACGACATCCACACATTTTTCCGCAATTCATTCTACATTTGCACAAAATCGTTTTAAGCAACGATTCCGGGGCGGGTGCAGCGGTGGTGGTTATCGGTTCTAACCCGCGATTAGTTTTTATCCAAGCCCTCTCCGTGGCATCTGTTTCGTGTTTTTTGAAACAAAATTTTGATAATTCTTTTTTTCTGCTGTTGGCGTAGGATTTTAAATAATGACTGCAGGGAAAAAACTTAAAGACCAAAATTCTTCAAAATTTAATTCCCTATAAGTTTGTTTCTGTTCATTTATGCCTTCAAGTTAAAGATGAATGAGAAAATGCAAGAGTTTTACTCCGCCGCTTTTTTCAGGTTTAATTTGAGAAAAATATCGATTTCACAAAAAAAGTTCGGAATGCAAGGTTGTAGGAAATTGAATTCCTTTTTCTTAACAAACAACTTTTGTCTTGATGGCTTTTCGTTAAAATTGAAAATGGCTGAGTTATTCAAGGAAAACCATTTTTCATAAAATTCAAAATGGCGGACATAAGCAACTGCAGGATTTGGTCGACTTTTTGAATGAAGACTATCATAGTTTCCCCCCCCCCCCCTAACGGTTAGAACAAAAATGAGCGATAACGAAATTATTGTATGTTCAAAAGTACGCACAGACTGTACTACTAGTTGGGGCGGGAAAAGTATTCAATTTCAATTGTCAAAATACAAAATTTACAAAATAAAATCCAAATTACTAATAGCAAATTTCAGGTGAAACACGACAATATAAATGTGAAACGACATGCGCCTACTCGCGCTGAACTACTTGATAGTTAGCTGAGTTGTATTGAAACATCAAAGTTGAATTATAAACGTCAAATTTTAAGAGATTTTTAATTTTGTGTTCAAAATTCAAGTGTCCATATGAAACAACAATAAAAATGCAAATATGAAATATTTACCAAACAAACATTTAAATACTAGAAAATGAATATAGAAAAATGTAATAAGTAGATACTTTTAATTCATGAAGCAAAAGATTTTTTAATATTTTCTAATTTTTTTTATAAGTTATATTAAAGCAGTTTGGTTTTAACTCTTAGAAGTGGGAAGTACCGGAACAGTTGTGCGAGCACATGAGCTTTGGCTGCTAGTAAGCGCACGTTTGAAACGTGAGTACTGATAAGTTTTAAATTTTTGACAATTAAATTCTTTTATCTCCAAAACTAACGAACGAGGGGGGATCACTGACGAAATTTGGTATACAAGTCAAGGGAAATCCAAGGAAATCTTAGAAAATCTCAAGAAATCCCATAGTAAATTTTAAGAAACCTTAGAAGGTTAAGATCTTAAGAATACTGTAGACAATCTGCTGTTTACTTTTTTAACTTTTCCAAAAAAAAATCTTGAGGCAATTCAGAAGGAAATCCGGGAAAATTTTCTTCCTTCGTGGTATCCCAACGCTTCTTCGGCCTACCGGAAGTTGATCTTAAGTCTCTAGCTATCTTTACTACCCTGTCATCCGTCATTCTGTTTCCGTATTTATAGTAGAGGGGCAAAGCTGGAGAGCTGAACCACTTTTTTTAAATTAGATTCACGTATTTATTTAATTAAAATTTTGAATCAGATTTTTTAAAACTACTTTTCCGCCCTAGGGCGGAAAATTAGTTTTTGCTGGCTATCATACAAAATTTTGTTTCCTTTCATGCAATTGACTTGAAGGTCAAGGAACTTCCCCATTATGAAGTTGACGTAATAGCGCAACGTAGTTTATGGTTGATTTTTATTAAATTATTTTTAATTTAAATTTTCATGGTTTGATTATTGACCTCTTATTAATGTACTTTTTAATTTAATTTTTTGCTTTCTGTACACATAATAAAATTAAAGTGACTTATGCTTTGGGACCCGAACAAGTTCTAGACATCCTTGACATATTATGTATGAGTGAAACTATAGTTACAGTTTGTACACAAATACAGGTAGTACTTACCATCCAAAATTACTTATTAATAAGCTGATATACATAATATTATAGATTATTTGTCCTAACTAAAATATCCTCACAATATCGAATTAGATATGCCCCGTTTAGTATTATCGTTAGTGGTCGTCGTTCAACGATTAATGATATAAAATTTATTTATAAAGGGAATTAAACAAAATAATGCTAATAAAAAATATTTAAAATTAAAAAGAACATTAACTAAATGACTTATAACATCAATAAAATTAAATATTTAAACATGATCATCGTTAGTTTAACATAAAAAAATTAACGATTGGTTAGTATCTACGATTCAAACCTGAATCAGTTCAGGTAATTTCATTAAACAAGACTTTCTAGGAACGTAGATAATTGCTCATTATTGCAATATAATTAAAAAAAAAAGTGCCTACACCTTGAAAAGTATTGAAAATTTTGAATGGACGACGTCGAACGTAATTGGTTAATATTGTCGAAATAGGTGACGTAGTGTTCTTCACACAATTATTGCGAAAACAAGTTTTGATTTGATCATCAGGTATTTTTGTTAGTAAACAGTGAAATGTCTGTGCGAAAGATAGCTCCTGAACTTCTTCAAGTTTCGATTAAAGAAAATAATGAAGTTCCCGATCAAGTTCATAAAGACATTCTACATCTTCAAGAGTGGCTCAAATTTCAGCCCCATTTGAAGGCAAGAAATGGTAAATATATCCCGTTAAGGTCAATGTAAAAATTTTATTTATCTACATTATTTCAGACGATCAATTTTTATTGACCATCTTAAGATTATGCAAATTTAGAATGCAAAAAACTAAAGAGATGATCGATAGGCTATATACCCTTCAATCTGCAATACCAGAGTTAGCTTATAATCGTGATGTGACATCTGGGGAAATACAAGAAATTTTGAACTTAGGGTAAGTTTTTCTTTTCTAGTATATTTATGTATTATTAAACCCGTGGCAAATAGATTTAATTGATAAGCCAGTACAATCTTTAAATAATAAACAAAATCTTTCAAATCCGATTGCGCAGGGGGGCACATTTTAATAAACTCGGTTTTTCCTCTATAAAAACTTATTTACTTCTTGGCCAAATCCATTGTACTCGTGATTACCTGTTCACCTTCAATAAATACTTTGCAGACAATTGAAAGACTATACACCAAGAAAAAAAATTTTATTCTGAAAACTTAATTGTACTTGAAAGAATGAAAAATTAATGAATTATTATTATTAACGGTTAAATCGTAAATATGGTTGGCCATTTTGAACATTTACTGAAATTTTCTTAAAAATAAAAATTTTCTGAATACAATTTTTTGTTTTGTAGCTGCCTTGTTTATTATTTTCTGATTTTCTGGGAAATGGGTTGGTTTTTCAAAAATCTCTACTAGACAAAAGTTGAAGTCCGTTAAATGTCCTAACCGAAATGGGACGTCGGATATTTTGTAAAATGTTTCGTTTAAAAATACAAATTTTTGAAAAACAAAAGAAAATGCTTGAATTTTTCGACATTTTTTGCTTATTTTAATTCATAACTCGAAAGCCGTTGATTTTAGACAATAAAAGGTTTGAATCTAGTTTGTAGATTATTTCACGCTCTTTAAAAAAGTACTAAACCATCTTTACTGAAAAATCAATATTTTCGGGGCTATGTTGATTTTGAAAATTTTATTTGATAGCTAATGCCAATAAACGTCGGTTTATTCAATTAAAAAAATAAATGCGCAGCGAATTTACTTCCAACACCTCTGTTGAAACGAAATCACTTTCCGCACTAGTGTGTAAAAGTGGCTCATTATGTACTTAATTCAAATCAGGGTAGAAAAAAGGCTATTACGTAAAGGCCTCGCCACATAGCTTATGTTATGCTATGCCAATGTAAAACATAGAAGTAGAAGCATACGATTTTAATAGTGATGTCCACATTGCTATGCGAGTTGCCCTGCTATGTTTTGCATAACCATGGAATTGTTCGACTTCTATGCTTTTTTCTATGCTATACTAGCATAGCATGACATAGCACAGAAGTAGAACTCGTTCCTACTTTAATGTACAGTCGAATTGGCATTATTTTGACTATTATTATATTTTGAATTATTAATAAATATAAACGAAAATGTCGAAAAGTTTATTAGAAGGCGAAAAACTCATAAATTTAATACACTCGCATAGGTGTCGTGTCTGTTTAACAAAGGTCTGTTTAACAGCACAACCTATGTGGACACTTGTATGTCAGATAATGATATGTTAAAATTTTACATTAGCATAACATAACATAGCATGAGCTATGTGGCGAGGCCTTAACTGTAGTAGATTAGTGCCCGTATTCACAAAACTTTTAACGAATCGTTAAGTTTAACGGATAATTTCTATTGGCTTGCTTGAACCAAGAGATAATTTCCATTGATTTGTTAAATTTAACGGTCTGTTAAAAGTTTTAAGAACGTTTGTGAATACGGGCATAAGTCTCTTACACACACACAAAGAAAAATGTACTTTAAATTCAAAATATTGTGCTTTCAACTAGATTTTAAAAGTTTTGCTTTAATAAGGAGAAAATTGCTTTAAAATCGAAAGAATTGCAGTACTTGTACTTTCAAAGACGGCTTTTGATTTATATGTGGTAATTTACCATTGAATTAAAAGAAATGTTATTAAAACAATTGCATTTATTTTCGAATAGCAACTCGACTATTTTTCAAATAAAGTAATTTTAAAATGAAAGTAGAAGTAAAAGAGTATACTTTTAAATTGAAATTCTAGTGGATTTTTCGTTATCATCGAAAAATGATTATTTAAGATTAAAGTGCAATTAAACCGATGGTAAGCTCTTTTATTTACCAACCTACACGTACATTTTGCAAAATTGTAGTTTTTATTTATAAGTCTGATGATAACCGTAGCGTCTTTCTTCGCAATATTTTTCTATACGATTCATTTTCATTTGTTCCCGAAGAGGTGAGTATTATAATTAATAAGTGTATGTAACGTACATTTACAAAGTGAAAAATGGCGAATTTCTACGATTTTAACACAAATTGTTATAATTATAGTGATGTTGATGAACCCGAATTATTTAGTACATTAAAAAAGCTTCATGTTCAAGAGGCATTTCAGTACTTAAAAGGTAAGTGATTGATAATATTTATTAGGTAATATTTTTGTAGTGAATTGCAATATTTTGGAGGTGGCTCAAGCCAGCTCAATCCGTAGAATTATGATTTAAGTATAGCATTCTCTTTTGGTCCCAGTGGTTCTACTTTTTAACTGACAAAAATTTTTTTATTTTTTTTATTTGTTGTTTGTTAATCGACATGTTATCGTTTTTTTTTTAAATTTATTTATTAACTTCTCACTGGTTTCATACGCGTTTTGCTAAAACGTCATTGTACAATATATGTAATTACTGTACACAGTTAAATAGAAATTTTAATTTTAGGAAAACAAATTACAGTTGAGACGTTAAGATATATTACCGACTTTGACATCAAAGAATTAATCCCGGAGACGAATTTTGGTTTAAGGGTATTATTACGAAAAGAATTGAAAAGCTGGAAAGCCACAGAAGTAAATATAATATGTATTATAATATACCTAAATACTATGACAATTTGCACAATCATATCCAATTGATGATGTATACAGTTACTCTTAAAAGAACTCGGTCATCCCAATAATGTAAATTTCGCATTTTAAAGCCATTTTTTATCATATAAAAATCAATTTTAAGGCAAAACTTTTTAAAAACTCTTGTTACAAATTTCATTTCCTTTAATTTTGTTTATATACATTTTTCTATTTTGTGGAATAGTTTCTGATTTACAGCGGCTTTAAAGAGACTCTGTAAAAATTTTATAAAACTCCCATAAAACCAATGTTAATAAATTTTATTAATTTATAGTCTTTTTCAAGTCTCTGTAAGTCAGAAATGGTGCCTCAAAATAGAAAAATGTATATGAACAAAAATGTAGAGAATGAAATTTACAAGAATAATGCCTATTTTTTTTTAAGTTTGGAGAAGGTGATGATAATTTCATCTCTGCAAATTCACCACATATCAATAAGTGGCTGGAATCCAATTCTACCAACAGTAGCAGTGAAAAGGAAAATTTTAATCCAAACTTGGTAAGAATTTTATTAAGTTTATTGTACATCTACGTTAAATAATGTTTATACAAGTACGTAACGTAATTTACTTATATTGCAGGATATAAACGATATTTTACAAAATGATCATCATGGGAGGCATCTGTTGAAAAAGTCCACTTTAAACGGTGACGACCGCATGACATTATCGAGAATTATAATTAATCATATAATTCTAAATAATCAAATTTTAAATAAAGGGGGCTTTGAAAACTTAGTGCGAGAAATTATTAAGCGATTTCCAAAGGAGCATTCGGTTAGTTCTATTCACTTTGTTTTCCCATAGCAATTAATATTTTAATTCTTCGTATTTTTCAGGAATATTATTATAGTGCAAGTACCAAGTCTAAAAGGCAAACCGGAGTATTGTATCATAGATACATAAATTTAAGACACAAAAATAAAATTAAACGTTCACACGAAGAACCAAGTAGCAGTAGTGCAACTTCAGAAAATTGCAGTTTTCAGGAATTTGACGAGACAATAGCTCTAAATTGTCAAAATTGGCTCAGGTATAATTTTGAACCATATGAAGAAGTTGTAGAAAACTGGCAGGCAACATACGTATTTCGTAAACAGAAGAAGTACGAGAACAACCAAGAGTTATTAAACGATTGGCCAATTCTAAAATCAGTTCATGGGTCAAATTTAGTAAGTAATTTAATTTATACTATAATATCTGCTAACATCAACTTAATTTCCAGTTAAATATTGAATTTAGTTTAAAATTTCCTGGAAAAGAACATTTGTTATTGAATAAATGGACAACTTTTATTGAAGAAATAAATTTCTGTAATTTGTAATAATTTGTGTTAATTAAACTTTAAAATATGTACTTTTTTTGCACTATTTATAATTTTTTGTATTGTTTCCTTAATAAAACTGATAAATTTATAAATAATTTTATTTTAAAATAATACACCCCAACAACATTATTAAATGACATCTATTTTCAATTTGAAATACAATAATTTTAATTTAAAGTTCAACTAGTTTTAAGTCAAATAACAGTGCCATTACATTAAAAGTAACAATTTTCGAAAGTAAAAGCAAAGGTTTTTAAATATGATACTGTTAATAAAAGTATTTACTTTTGAGTTCATAGTAGTTTTATTTAAATATGAAAGACATATTTTTCGAAAGTAAAAGCTGGCGTTTTTGAATTTTATGCTGATAAAGCAAAAATATATACTTTCGAGTTGATGGTAGTATTATTTAAAAACAAAATGAAAACATCATCTTTAAAACGAAAGTGCTTTATTTCGATTTCTACAATCAAAAGTAGTTCTACTTTTAAATTGAAATTATTAGTTGTCTACGCCTTTTTAATTGCAAATAATTTCAAATTTGCTGCATTACTTTCGATTTTAAAGCAAAATTTCTTTGCGTGCAGTCACACTTTATTTATATTAACTAAAACAAATCTACAACCCCATTTTTCTGGAAAATTAACATGTGAATCGTTAATCCTAAATAATAAATTATTATTGTGCAAAATCAGCTCAAAACGGGAAATTAAACTTTTAGAAAGTTTAGGGCCAGTTGTATCAAGTCCAGATAAGGAGTTAAACTAGGATTAACTCACTTTTGATCCGAGGTTGATCTTCTTTTATACCTTTAAAAGTCCGAACTCGAGCTCATGAAAAACAATTATTTTCGTCTGAAAACGTAGATATGTGTAGTAGAAACTCTGCATGTAGTACTATCAAATTACAATTTTTTTGCAAAGCTATAATTTTTCTATATAAAACCCATGGCAAAAAAAACAAATCTATTCTTACGTTACAATATCTAGACTCGATTGGTTGGAAACTCTATTGATGTGCAACTCGTCCCAGGAGGAGTACCGGCGGTGGTTTAATATATTTTTCGGTTGGTAAAAAAGTCGACCAATCAAAGTGCTTCTAGGTTACCAAAAAATGACACGCTGAAGCAGGAGCAGCAGCGTGCTGGGATTTTATATATTAAGATTCTTTGTATATTACATTTTGCTTCATACCTCCCAAGCCCACCGGTCTCAAAGACGAAAAGTTTTATTAAATAAAAATCTTTTAATACAAAGTAAATTGTATAGGTTGCAGTAATACGCATCGTGGGGAGGAAATACTCCCCAGTAATTGTATGGAACACTTGATTATGGATTAAAATTGAAAGTTTTAAATAGCAATTTGGGTAATGTAATATTATTGATTTACAATAATTTCTAAAATTCTAGAATTTATTGTATGTAATAATCTAATAATATTATATACCTTAAGCGTGTATTACATTATCACATTTTCGTTCAACTTTCTTGTCACACATTTGGTTAAAAGTTGAACCAAAGCATTTTGGTTCAATTTATATAGATTAAATTTGATAAAAAAATTCACCACAAACATATCCTCACCCAAAAATTTTCATCAAACTTTAGTTCAACTTTTAACCAAATGTGTGACAAGAAAGTTGAACGAAAATGTGATAATGTAATACACGCTTTATTGTATATTAAATGTATTAATAATAATAGATATAAAATAAAATTTTTATTTAAAATTTTATAGATAAATATCATTCAAGCATAATAATAATATTAGATACAATTTCTTTCATTGAAATTGCGATTCTTGAACCTCCTTTGACGTTCTTGGTTGGGAAAATTTAACTTCCGATAAAAATTTATACTTAATTACAATAGAATATAAAAAAAATCGCCTGCGATCGCGTCGTTGCCTATTGACAGAGGCGGATTAACCAAGAAGCAAAAGAAGCTACCGCTTCTGGCGCCAGAATTACAGGGGCGCAAAATTTATTACAATAATTTTTAAAATTATTTGATGATATTTTATATTATAAAATTCTAAAAATCTCAAAAATAGGTTGCATTTTAAAAATATCTCCGGAAGTCGGAGAACTTGAAATATGAGTGTATGTGTATGAGTATGAACACGCAGCGGTTTATGTACGTCGAGTCGACATGTAATTGATCCACCGGCGCCGACACATACTTCTATAGTTTTAGATTGTACAAGACACACACAAACGCGACTAATCACGTATTCCAAGTGCCGCAAATTGCTGGTTTTCGTCACACGGTTCCTATTTACGATTGCTTATTTTTTATATGCAGACACAACTTTTCTTAGCAAACGTGGTGTGTGCTTTGTTATCATTTTAAAATTTATTACCCTGGAACTGCCACTTATTTTCTTTTTGTAGAATGTGCTGCACATTGGGTTTAGAGACAGCATCGTTGTATTAATTTATGATATTTTAGTAAACAATCAATTTAAACAAAAATTTTTTTAGTTACTACTTAATTTTTCGTCCTCTTTGATCAAATTATTACTAAAAACTTGAAAATATGACAAATTTTGTGAATTAAACTAAACATTTTATTATAAAAAAAGTAAATTAAATGAATTGTACTCGTAATTAATTTGTCAAGCTTCTCAACATCGCTGCGCTGTTGACAACGTAGCACAGCTTCGTTATGCTTGCGACACTTGACGCCAAAGAAAATAGTTTTTCTGTCTTTTCCGTTTTGGCAGAAACTGCATCTAACCTTCTTAGGTATAAATTAGAATCGGAAAACAAATAATATAATGGCCTATACAAATTTTGTACCCCTACGTTGTAGTAACAACTAACTTGATACTTGAAGTTTATTTATTTTACTATTCATATTTAAGACGAACTACTGATGAAGTGCGATTGATTTATTAGGAAACGTAAAAAAGAGCATAGTAATTTATCTTTATAAAATTTTGTTGTTAAAAATTATTTGTCAAAATAACATTCAGTATCTCTTCTCACGTTTATACATGGAATGGAATAAAAATTTATTTAAAAACATTTTATTTTTCGTTTAATTCTTTTGTATTATCAATTCATATTTATATTAGAAAAAATTTGCGCCCCCCGTTGAGGGGGGGGGGGGGCGCAAATTTTGGTTCAGCTTGGGGCGCAATATCTCCTTGATCCGCCTCTGCCTATTGAATTAATTTTTTAATTCTCAAATAGGTACTCAATAAGATAAGCATTCATTGCTAAATACAATGTATGTACGTCAAGAAATTAAGGTCAAACTGTTTCATTTATTTATGGTAAAAAAACTGTTCCATTAATGTAGTATGTATGTAGGTATATTGATTTCATGCTTTTGCACCGAATATAAATGTCGCTTTCGCTCGCGCCGTAAAAAAAGGAAAGTTTTATCCTATTTATAGGGTAAAAAAATTTTTCACTTTTTTTCTTAGTGTACAATGCACCATGAATAAAAATTAAATTACACCGTTTTTAACGTAAACCAAAGATCTACCTATTAGTAATTAATTAATATTAGGTCTTCTTTTACTTTACACAAATAAAACTTGGATACATTTTTACAGTGTAATTTCTCTGGCAAGGTGAAGCGTGATAAAAAAAAGTCGGTTCGGTAGCCGTAAAATAAAAGGGTTAACTGACGCCGAGTTGGCCAACGCCAAGTTGGCTCGGCGCCGAGTTGTGCCATCCCGCATTTACGTTGTTTCGCTACTTGTATTGGCTACGGCCGGCGGCGGTGCTAAAGTTGAATTTTTCATCATCATCATGATGATGCATGATGAGCCCGATTGCACCACCAGAGAAATTATTTTTGTTAACGGTTTGAGATTCACCGAGTTTCTATTAGTTCTATTATCCTATCCTTTAGCAACAGCCGCTGCCAAGAATAATCGGATTTGGAACTGATTTTGATGAAATTTTGCACTATAAATTAAATAACGTAAACCAGCTTTTAAACGGTTTAAAAACTGATGTTACATTGCGATTATCCACATTTTAGATATATTCATCTTTTTGTTTTTAATTGTAATAATCCAGGGTTGATCGAGGCAAATTGTATCTGAAAAAAAGTACAAAGAGATGCATATACCCCTGTATCAATAAAGACGCCTATGTTAACTTGCACATTATTAAAATTCTCAAAAGGGTTAACTCGAAAGAGTTAATAGGTTTATTATGTACGGATGTTGACTATGTTAACTTTGTGCTAGTGATTTATTACTTTTTTAATGTAATAACTACTATTAGAAGTAAATTATGTATTAAAAACTTAATATTAGTTCAAATATTAAATAATTGCTACATTAATTTACATGTTCTTACTTTCATAAAATTGTGTTTTTTGTTAACCTTAACTGAGGTGAAGGAGTCGGGGGTTTTCTAGTAAAAATTGGCCATGGCCCCTTTCAAGCCAAAGTATTATGGCGTTTTGAACCAATGTCCATACTAAACATCTATGTTTTGGTAATTTTTCAAAAATGCCCCTCCCCCAATTAGAAATATGATCTCCCCTGGTCCATATAGCCTGTCATTTTGTACAGACCTACTGGTAAGATGTCGCAGTTCATTGAATTATTTTTTTTACAGAAATTATTTTTCCTTAGATATTCAAGTTTATCTTGCGTTTTCTTGTAATTTATTATTTGATTTTCTTTAAAAGTATGTCACCTTGTCTGTGTTTTTTTTTTATAATATTTAGGTGTACAGGTCCATCTATAATAGTGGACTAACCAGATTGGGAAACTTCATTAGCATTTCATGAATCACGTTTCATACATTAATGTTCCTTTTATGAGATTGCTTCATTATACAATATTTTGATCTTGTTATTATTATATGACTCTATTTTAAATACAGAAAAATCTTTTAACTAAAATTTTTGTATAAATATAAACCCTTGGAAAAATAAATGGGGAAATGGATTGCATTAAAGAAAATGTTTACTCGGCTTATTTCAGTACCGAGTCATATCTCGGGTGAAATTGAAATAAAGAGAAATATTATTCAAATAAATATAACTTAAGCTAATTAAATAAAAAAAAAACAAAGATGACGTTAATCAACGAAGAGCACGAGTTTTTTACTCAGCGGTGTGTAAACATTTTTTACATTAGCTTACCTGATTATTTGCAAATTAGCCTGACACAATGAAAACTAAAATATTTAAATAATTTCAATAGATATAACTTCGCTAATGCGAAATTTGTGTCATCTATTTTAATAGACAAAAGTTTGTGTTTTTAGAATAATGCTGCCGATTCCAAAACTTGCTTCAGATGACGCTCCCAGACTAGTAGTATTAAGATGTTCACCTGTAGATATTTCGAAACACTCGATGGATGCAATTGTGAAAACTGCAAATATGTTTATGGATTTATTTATGAACGAAGATGATAATAGTATAATTTCTGGTATAGAAGTGGTATGTGATCTAAGTGGGATAACAATGAACCACATCATGCACGCAATTCCGTTTATCAATACTTACCGAAAATACATACGTCCGGCACAAAAGACCCTTAAATTTAAACCACGTGGATACTATCTATTGAATTCAAATGCCTTTTTCGAAACTTTATTTAATATGTTCAAGCATTTGCTGGAAGAGAAACACATGAGTAAGGTTGGTATTTTAGTAATTATTTTAGTTTTGTTTGTTATAACGAAATAATGTTTTAGTTAAAATTTTTTAATGAAGACAATTGGGACGAATTCAAAGAAACGGTACCCATGTCGTTGATTCCTAAAGAATACGGTGGTGATGGAGATACAATTGCTGAACTTACTGGTAAGTTGATAGATCGTGAAAAAATTATCCAACTTAATAGTCTATTTCTAGCACATTGGATAAAGAGAATGAATGAAAGTCGTGAATGGTTTATCGAACAAGATAAGTATGGTACAGATGAGAGTCTAAGAAGAGAAAAGATTTCTTATTTTGAAGAAAATGCCGGTGTTGAGGGTTCCTTTAAAAACTTAGATATAGATTAACGAAAAGTTTTAAATTATTTGTATTTATTAGGATCCTTTGGTATAGCATATTAAAAACATGCATGGAGGGACGTAGTAATTTTGAAATAAAAATAAATTTTATTATATTATAAAAACTAAATAAAATTTATAAAATAACAATTATTATTATTGATTAGTAAACAATAAAAATGTATTTCAGTGTTAATAAAATTAAGATAAAACACATTTAAGTCACATTTGTTTACATAATATGTAGCGCGAGAGCTGTATAAGCTTCGTTTCTACGAAACTTTATAACTTATCAGTTATCACAATGAAATTGAATCTGCTCTGATTCAAGCCTGGGCGAAGTAAAGCTTTATTCTAACCGTCCTTCCTTGGCAGCAAACCACCGTAGTAATAAATATGTCATGAAAACCTTTCATAAAATGAAGTAGTCAGCCAAAATTCACTCCCGAGTTGAAGTGCTACTATGAATAAATGTGTTTATTCTTGAGTTTTTCAATACTAGTTTTTGAATTTTTCAAGAAATTTAAATCTTACAAAACAATTTCTTCCAATAAAATTAAAACTGTAACCATTTCCGGCCTATCTTTAGATATATTACTGACGCACAATTTTCCAATATCTATTAAACCTTTATAGCAAGTATCGCTATTTTCTATTCTCATATCCTTCAAATCATGAATATCTCCTTCATAATTAACCACGTGGGTTTTCAAAAACTGATTTTCCCTTTTTTGCGAATAAGCGTGTAATCCCGTGGCAATTTCAAACAGCACAACACCAAAACTGTACGTATCAACTTTCGTAGACACTTTTTTCGATCGCAAATATTCATCTGGTAGGTAAGGCCTCGTTCCTTGTATTCTACTTACCATTATGTATGCAAAATTTGACTGTGGGCCTTCGCGGGCCAAACCAAAATCACCAATTTTTGCATTATCATTTGGATCGAGTAAAATATTGGCCGATTTTATATCACCATGTATCAATGGTTTATCACTGATGGTGTGCAAAAATTGAAGACCCCTGATAAAAAGAAGACTTTAGAATTTGTAATTTCAAACAGTCAAGTTCAAATTACCTGGCTGTTCCTATAGCAATGTTGAGCCTCTTTGACCAATTCAAAAATTTGGATGGGTCTTTAGTTCGTAGCCTGTACTCTAAAGATCCACCCGGCATATATTGATAAACAAGGCACGGTTGAAGACCATCTAGACTGTAACTGAAAATTCAAACAGTTAAATGTCACCTAGTGACCACCAACTTAAAGATTTTTTACCCATAAACAGGAAGAACATTATCGTGCCTGTAAGAATTCAAACAATGCAATTCAGTAAAAGATTGTCTAATTTGTTCGTTGTGAGATTCGGGATTATCTTCCCCCCTTTGTTCGATTCGCTTTATTGCTACCTGGGTACACTTCCATACTCCTTTAAAAACTGTGCCAAAACCACCTCTTCCCAAGATTTTACTAGGATCCCAGTTATTTGTAGATTTTTGTAATTCGTCATAAGAAGGTTGTGGAATAGAACGTGCAGACTCAACCGCACAGGAAATGCTGGAAGCGATTGCATAGTTAGTAGTAGCAAAACGACCCTAAAATATAAAAATCAAACAAAATAGTCTTATATTACAATTTAGTGATGTTTAAGTTATTAAACTTGATGATGCTTACACAATTAGCGAAACCGGTGTTTAAAAATATTAAATAATAATTTTTTACATTATTATTACGCTTGGTTAATTTTTAATTAAATTTCTTTATTTGTTTAAAAAACGTTTGAGAAGCACTGCATTAATTTAATTTAACTGCCAGCTGTCGACATTTAAAACAGTTTTTGTGGGAAACATAATTGAGGTTAAGTTTTATTTACGCATTGATGTTGAATTTTTACTAACAATTTTAAAATTAAGTGTCTTTTGGACCAATTGGATTTATTTTCTCAAGCTTAAGAATGGGCGAATGCGTAGCAGAAAGGTTAACAACCGAAAATTACCAAAATTTGTCGGGACGATTTATGGAAGAAAAAAACGATTTCACAAAACAGTATTCCAATATCTATAATGCTCGTTTAAGCAAAATGAGGTGTTTACTGCAAGAAGCGGTTAAAAAAAAGTGGCAAGTAGAGTATCCAATTTTTGAATTGCATAAATTGCCAGAAGACGATACAAAATGTATTATAATTGGGACGCTGTTTAAGGATCAAAAACTCAAACCCTCGATTTTAAAACAGTTAGCGGAAAGTAACAGTTTGGTTCCACAACCGGTTCATTTGCATTTTACCGATGAGTCGGATAGTTTACACATAGCAGATGAATTGCAAAGAGTACAACTTTTAGGTAAGCGAAGTTGGTTTAAACTATAGCGCCAATAAGTGGACATTTTTTTAGGTAACCTCAAGAAGAGTGATTTAGTGACTGGAATAACTTGCGCCCTTCTGGGTATAAACTATGGAAACGGTAAATTTTCGGTGGAAGACTATTGTTTTGCCGGTTATAGAGAACAAGTGAAGCGTCCGTTACCACTTCAAGATAAATTTGTGGTTTTTGTAAGCGGATTGAATTTAATTAACATTCAGGACGTTTTACTTCCATTAAGAATTTTGGTTAATTGGATCAGTGGCGTTTTGGGAAACATAAATGAAATTGACGTTAAAAATATTGTTCGACTAGTGATTGCTGGTAACAGTACTCGGATTGCTAGTGTTAAACACATGCAAACCACTTCTTTAACTTCACGTACAATAGAAACACCAGAAGTTATAGAATCGGTTAAAATGTTGGATAACTTCTTAAATGAATTGGGTCAAATTTTACCGATAGATGTAATGCCTGGGGAGCATGATCCTTCCAATCACATGCTTCCTCAAATGGCTATGCATCATTGCATGTTTCCAAAATCGATCAAGTATCAAAGCGTGAATTTAGTCAGCAATCCTTATAATTGCATAATCGATGACCTAAACTTCTTGGGTAGTTCTGGTCAACCCATCAAAAATGTTCTCAACTTTTCTGATTTACCCGAAGGAATCGACGTGTTAGAATCTTGTCTGAAGTGGAATCACATAGCTCCAACAGCACCCGACACTTTAGGTTGTTACCCGTTTTATAAAAATGACCCTTTTATTATTGAAACCTGCCCACATGTTATGTTTGCAGGCAACCAAGCCAAATTTGACACAAAAATTAGTGAAGGTATAGAAATGTTCATATTGTGGAACAAAAGTAACAAAATATTTTTTAGGGGATGATGGACAAAAGGTGAGACTAATGTGCATTCCAGAATTTGTATCTACGGGCACTGTTGTTGTACTAAATTTGAAGTCGTTAGATTGCGTACCAATTAAATTCAACATATTTTGATATTTTAAATTTTACTTTGTTGAGATATCTATCAATAAAATTATTTATAAATTTTACAATTTAATTACCTTACACAGGGTTCCCACTTCCATTTTAAAATAAATTTTCTAACTTGTTCAGGTTTTCCATGACCAAAATTGAAGATTTTCCTTGACCATTCCAACCTCGATAATTTAGAAATTGTAAATCTTAATAATGTCCGGAAGTGTACAAAATGATTTTTATAATTAATTTCGTTTTCAAACTCAGAGCCGGAACTAGGGTATGATGCGCCCGTGGCGGCTTTTAAACTTGCGCCCCTACTGGGGGGGAACTCCTTAGCATATAGCGAAAAATTTCAAGGGAGAGCGCTCTATTGTCAAGTTAGAAAATCGCGATACAAAAATATTTTTTCAAAAAAATAGGTTTAATGAAGCAAATTAATTTAAAAAATATATTAAAGGACTAAGCACACAGCAGCAGGTAGTTGATCTACGCGTGGTAAAGGTCACAGGTATCCTGGTAATCTTTTATTATATTTTATATTCTAGGATTTTATCGTTTTTTTAGATTTTATTAAATTTAATTTTAAAATTAAAAATTTGGCGCCCCTTAACGGCTCGCGCCCGTGGAGGGCGCCTCTCTCACCACGCCCTAGTTGCGACCCTGTTCAAAGTTTCCAAAATTTTCATTGACCAAAAGTCTTCAAGCTTGTTCATTTGCTTGCACTAACTTCCTAGGTTCAAGTTAGTGCAAGCAAACGAACAGACCTTTAAATTCCCTGAAAAATTTGTATAATTTAAAATTCCTTAACTTTTCCAGACGAATGGGAACCCTGTTACACCAACCCAAGTGGGGGTATCCGAAATCAATTGTTTTCATTACAATATAGCCAAAGAATATTGGGTGGCTTTCTACTTTGATCTCCCCAGGGAATAATGAAAAAGACCTCGCATGGCGCGCATGAATGGATTAACGAGAGGTTTCCCCATAAACACGAAAATAAAAGAACGAAATCACAAAATAGCAGGATAGGAAAAATATTTTTTTAATTTTATTCGCCATTGTATTTTATTTTTTGCCAATATTTTAGGACCAATTTTGCTCATGTATTCCAAAATTCCATTGCTTTCTGTATAAGATTCTGAAGTTTCTTTTATGACATATACCAAGGGGTAAATATCCAGTAAAATTTCTGTACACAAGACTCGGAATTCCAAATATTTCCAAGACTTCCAATGATTTCCAAGAATTCCAGAGATTTCCAACGAATTCCAATGATTTTCAAAGAATTCCACTGATTTCCAGGGATTTCCAAAAAAATTCCAATGATTTCCAAGGTAATTCCTTGGATATATTTACCCAAGGGGCAAATATCCCGAAAATTTTGTGCACACTCGTTTGGAATTCCCTTGGAAATCATTGGAATTCCGTGCAAATCCTTGGGATTCCTTGTAAGTTCCTGGAATTCTTTGGATATCTTCGAAAATCCCTGGAATTCCTAGGAAATCGTTGGAAGTCTTTGGAATTCCTTGGAAGTCTTTGGAATTGCTTGGAAATCTTTGGAATTCCTAGGAAATCGTTGGAATTCCGAGTCTTGTGTACAGAAATTTTACTGGATATTTACCCCTTGACGTATACTTATGCTATAGTTTTTCTTAAAAACGTAAAATTCGTATTAAAATAAAACGAAAGTACGTCCAACCTCGGCAAATAAGCCGACCATGACTTAGAGAAATCAAGAGTTTAATAATCAGCAAGACACATAATGAGCATTTTAGTAAATGATAATCATCACTCTGTATATTCATAAAGTCGCCACTTCCGCGACCAGGTTTAGCAAAATATGCTCTCCAAAATTAAAATTGTTTTTATATAGATTTACAGATAAACAGTTTCCGGTATTTAAAAAAACCATTTTAATTCTTTCCTTCATGTAAGCAGTAATTGTTAACAATTTATCTTAGGTTATGTAAATAGTCTTCTTTATTACAACCGGTATCATAAATGGAGTTGTCTGATGAAGGTAAGTAATAATACTGGTGGAAGAAGTGTCCAATATTGGTTAATAAAATTATCTTCCAGAATTCGGCGATGAAGATTGGGATCAGGACAGAACCACATCCAGCTCGGATCAAAGTGACGAAGAGCGAAATGTACAGGATTACATAGAAAATGAACACTCTGTGTGGGTGAACGATATATGGACTGATGCTAAAGGAAGCCGAACGAATTTTCCCTGTAACGAAGAATCAGGAATCAAACCTGAGTATGCAGCACCTTTAGATAATGCAAGCCCACTGGATTTTTATTCCCTACTTGTTGACGACGAAATTTTGGATATTATGGTAGCCGAAACGAACGTATACGCTTGTCAACAATTTATCCAGTCAGAAAACGATACTCGATTACATAAGTGGAGCCCCACTAACAAAATTGAAATGAAACGTTTCATCGGGCTATTAGCGTACATGGATTTGGTAAAAATGCCATCTCTTAGACATTATTGGAGTACAAATCGTCTTTATGGAAACTTCATTGCTTCGACATTTATGAGCAGGAATCGTTTTCAGCTCTTGTTGCGGATGTGGCATTTTAGCGACAATCAAGCCTTCCCTGAAGAAAACAGAGTCTACAAGGTTGAAGATCTGATCGACGCCTTCATGAGAAAATGTCAACAAGTCTACAAACCAGGAAAATTCGTATTTGTTGATGATTGTGGAAAACGATACATAAGTAGATATGGATTAAAAATATTTCGGCTTCGGTGCGATGATGGTTTCACTTGGAATATGAAGCTTCTTCACGCGGGAAAACAAGGAAACGAAACTGTATCAGTTCCCACAAAAGCTGTGATGTTGCTTTCGGAGAAGCTCTTGAATGCAGGACGAACCATCGTCACTGGAAGCAATTACACCAGTTTAGAGTTAGCTAATCGGCTGTTAGACCAGAATACGCATTTATTAGGAACTTTAAAAGCGACTCATTCGAAAAATGTAACTAATAAGAAATTAGAGTTGGGAGAAACCATCATCAAAGAAAACGATCGAGGAATTTGTATCGGAAAGTGGCGCGACAAGCGCGAAATTCTTTTTTTATCTACTAGAACTGAAAATCTAAAATCAAATGAAAAACCTGTAGCTATTATGGAATACAACTCGATAAAGCTTTCTATACAAATGTCCGACCAAATAACAAAATTTAGCACACAATCGCACAACAAATTAAAATGGTACAAGAAAATTGCATTGGAACTGCTACTGCACACCGCCGTGGTGAATTCTTTTATTTTATATAAAAATTACTATCACAACGTTACAATATTGGAATTTAGAGAAAAAATAATAAACGGGTTATTAGAACTTAATGAAGAAACAGACGATTCCAATATCAAAGCCTCGAGCAAACGTAATATGCCAATGAATACTCATACGTTTGCAAAACGCGATGGTCCGGCGCGTAAAACAAGAAAGTACTGCAAAGGATGTTACGAGCAAAAAAGAAAGTTTAACCTCGATAAGAATAAAGTTAGAAAGGTTTCCACTTACTGTGCCAATTGTGAAAGCGAACCACATTTTTGTTTGGAGTGTTTCAATGCAAAACATAAATAATACTGAAAAAGTTTTGTTTTCACTTACTGCTGCTGCTTTCGGATGCAAACCATGCTGCGATGGTTGGACACTGGCATTATCTTCATTGCTAACAACATATTCGCATTTTTGGTCGATTTTTGGAGCAACATTTAAAGGCTTAACCTCCTCATTGAAGTTCTCTCTTGGAACACTCAAGTCTTTACTACAAGGTGGTTCTTTATATCCTAATTTTTTGAGCAATCGCAGTTGATTTTCTTCACCACTTTTAATTAAATAATGATATTCTTTATCTACAAGATTTTTAATAACTTCCATTGCTTGGTAGTGCTGCATTTTATGTAACAAAACGAACAACTCTAATACGGTGTGGTTATGTGAACCCCACATCGTCAGCAGTTCCTCAGTCGGTGAATTATACCGAGTAAATTCTCTGCGTAAATTCTAAAAAAAGTTCATGTAACAGTGGAAGTTTACTCGGACAGGAATAACTTACTTGTATTGTGATTATACCATAGCGCATATATTCTGCAGCCAAAGTTTCCCAAGAAGAATTTGCATCTAAGATTTGGCACAATCTTTTTCGTTCATTATAGGGCAAATTAAAAATGTACAACACCTTGTTATTATCGGACATTTTAGCGATGACTAAGTGTTCACAAAAATTACACAATCTTGAGTTACACGAAATAAAGTAACTTATTTAAAATCGCAAAATTATTTCCTAAGGAAAAGAAAAACATACAAATCAAGTTGGCTACGTTTAAATATTTTGACAAGCACGCAGGCAACCTGTTGATACATTCTCCCACCTTTAATGAATCACGCGAATCACGTCCTATTAATTTTACAGGTCGCTACCAACTTGTCAATTTTGACTGCTGGTACTAGGTTATGTTCATAACCTAAAAGTCATTGCAAGTTAACAATCTCGTAGTTAATATGAATAATTCTTTAATTGTGATAATTAATCAAAATAATGGTACGTTCCAGAACCTCACAGTTGAAAAAAATTGCGTGTTAAAGCACAACGAAGAATGCAAAATTATCTCTCGAGGAAAAGATCCCAAAATGATTATTGTTGTCGATGGAATTTTTCTACATTATTTGGTACAAGAACTCACATACGCACCATATTATCGAAATCGATTTATAGAAAGGTTTAGAGATGTTCCGTATGTCAAGGTTGAATTGATACCAGTTCAAAAAGAAATTCTGGACTACAACTGGTGAGTGATTTTCTGACTTATTTTGAGATGTCATTAGTTTAATATTGTAGGAACTACAGAATTGACTATTTGGTAAGGGAAAGGTGCGAATTGGAACACGTCCTGTCTTGGTTGTCAACTTTAGGGGGTGCTTTTTCAGCATTAGGCGATTATTTCCTAAATTGTGCCGAAGTTGCCGGGAACATTTCTATCAATCAACTGAAACTAGCATTTCGTTTAGGTGATCCTACTGTGATGGCCAGATGTAGGCTTTTTATTAGTTTAAGTTTGATACAACGTTGCTATTTTAAGTTAGCCAAAAGTATTATATACACAGAATATACAAATGCAAAAAATTCCAACATCATCGACGTCCGATTATTAAATATGTGTAAGGGAATTTGGTGTAAATTAAAATACGAATATGAAAATTATAAAAATTGTAAGCGAAGAAATAAAAAGTAAGTTTTTGGTTTAATTGTATTTTTTACATTTAAATTATTACAATAGCATAGCGACGATAAAATTAATTTACAAAAATGTCAAGATCAATTAGTAAATAATACTCATTGTATATTAAAAATTATTATACTATGCAATACGAAAAAAGTATAAAATTAATATAATTTATTATTCGGCAAGTGTACCCATGGGATCCCATGCAGGTAAAACGATCGGTTCCTGTTTGAAGACCTCTAAAACACTTTCGGGCACGTGCTTTTTATCCACAACTACTTCGTATACAAATTCTTTGAACCATTCTGAAGTCATCAGCAAGTAACCTTTTTCACCACGGTCTTCTCCCCAGGAATTTTCTACCCTAAATTTTGTTACCTCGTTGCTGTCCTGTAAATTAAAAAAAAAATTTAATAAAACAACAGCAGCACTATAACAGATATATTCGATGCTATTCTGCAACTTTTAGCCACTTGCTAAAATAAGCAATATTGCTAATTATGCATAGAACTATATCTATATATATAATTATTTAGCAATATTTTTCATGTTTAGCAAGTTGCTAACATTATTTCTAGTTACAGAATAGCACTGATTATCTTCAATATACAGAATAAATGAAGGCTACAGGAATAAAACGAGGATGTCCATTATATTGCAAAATGAAACCGTTAAACCCATTTCTTACCTTATTTTGACACTTTAGGTTGGTAAAATATGTTTGTTGAAAAACTATGAATGCCCATAAAATTTAAGGCTTAAATTTTGTTATACCTGTATAAAACAAGATAAGCATTAATATTAAAATCGAGATTTCTCAATATCTTTCTTTTGTGACATTCCTCGTTTTATTCCTGTAGCCTTCAAATATTAAAACTGGCAAATGCACATGCAGGTCAGAATTTGCATGTGTGTCTGATATGTTCAAACCGTTGCAGGATCAAGCTAATAATTGCACTCCAAACTAAAATCATATAGAACTTTCTCTTCTAATTCAAATTGTGGATATGTACAATGATCCAGATACCCACGAGTTTTCCTTAAACTTCATCGCTGGTCAGTCCATATCAGGATTAAGTCCCCAAAAATAGTATTGATTTTTGCCAAAAGGACAAGTAAAACTTATCACCAGAGCAACTGCGCCTGCCCTATTTAATTTTTGTATCAATATATAGCCAGTAATATTAAAATTTGATGTGCAATTCATTTCCACCATGGCATAAATTTGTTTGAATTGATTAATCCAAGAGGTAAATATCTTGAAAAAATGTGAACACAAGATTCGGAATTTCAACGATTTTCTAGGAATACCAGGAATCTCCAATGAAATTCATAACAAAAAATGTACACAAAATTTTTGAGATGTTTACACCTTGGGTTAATCAAACTGTCTTTTTTTATTTTGGCTGAATTTACCCTTCAAGTAAAATGTTAATTAACTTAGTTGTTTTATTTACTAGTTCTTAAGTCTGCAACTTACTACTGCACCGAAAAACAAAATTGATGAAATATCATTATTATTGCACCACTGAACCATTTTTTTATAGGTCATTAGAACCTATAAATAACTTAGGAAACCTATGCTCTCGAGAACTGCTGTGTTACATTTCCAAACTGGCTAATGTGAAATTTATGAATCAAATGTAATTTTAAAAATCAGAAAATAAGGGAGAATTAAAAAAAAAGTTCTCTAGCTAATTGTAAAAGTAAAACATTTCAATGAAAACAAAAAAAAGTTACAATCAATTAAATGTAATTAACATTACATTGTTAATTTGATTGTTGTCGAGTAAAATTTTAATATTGGAACAGAAACTTCACTACTTCATATTCTTATTAAAACATTGAAACTTACAAAATATTCTAATTCTAAAGCTCCATAATTTTTTAATTTAAATTTTTGATTATTACTTTTTGAAAAATAGTAAGTTATTATCAATTATTAAAAAACTCACATCGATTGAAGCTGCTGTGAAGACCATAGCATGCGTCATGGAGCTGTCGCCATATAAGAGGCGTTCGCTTTTACTCAAGTTCAAGTTGATGTCGGTTCCAAAAACTAACGAAAAATCTTGCCTAAAATGTTGTTGCGGTGTTAAAACTTGGTATAAAAAATAAAATTTTTCAACTTACACGCCTAAATCTTGAATTCCTTGTTTTCCAGCAAACCTCTTCGACACATCACATCCAAACCACACTGCTTCGTTACTTTTTATACTTTCGGCGGCCACTTTCATCAACAACTCGACAGGTTGATTATTATAAATACATCTACGGCCACCAACAACATTTCCTAAACAGTCTAACGAATATGCTTTACCATACTGATTTGTTGGACGAGGATCGGTCACTAAACATACCTAACACAAAAACTTTAATTAACAATCGTTCACCTTTCGAAAAAAATCTACCTTATCGTCGACATTAAAAGTGCACTTTACATGATCTTCATAAAATTGTTTTGGCGTGATTGGACCGACACTGTGGTACGTTTTACTTTTATCATAGTAATTCCATGTGAAAGATTCGTCGGGTATTCCCAGACAGATTCCAACTATACGAAAGATGATATTCATTTGTTGTTCGATTGTAGTTTGTATCTCTCCGTCGCTTGCACCACTTACCACCAATTCTCTTAACACTTTGGCAAATTCTCGCAACTAAAACTAAATTGTAAAATAAGCTTCAGAGAACAAAAATAGTTTTACCTTGCTTTTAAGAATCAAATTCATTCTGCCACTCGATTCGCCTCCGTATGACTCTGGAAAACATTTTTTTGGCATTACACCATATTTATTAATAATATTTACAATCATGTCCCATTGACCTCCATCGCAAGTAGGATCCTTTTGAATAAAAAAGATTAATAAAAGTTAAATACGTAAAACTTGGAACTTACGCTTAATAAAAATGAAACGAGTCGTCCATCGACGGCTTCGTTTCTTCTGGCCGTTTCAACGATATTATTTAAAAAGTAATTGCATCGTTCGATTTTATCCCAAAAGAATAAATAACCTTGGGAGAACTCAAAATCTTCTAAATTTAACTGTTTAGCGAAAGGAATTCGCATTACGTTTAAAGCAGCAAACAACCAGCAGCGCCCGGAACTCTTTTGATTTGTCATAGGCTTTCCTTCCGTTTCAATCTGAAACATGACATATTATATAGTATGAGTTCTATTGCGTAGAAAGGTGATTATTACCTTATGACTGTAAACGTGTTGTGTTTCTTCGAGCCTCTTCCTCGACAAAGCAACTTCGAACGGGTCCAATTTTGTGCACACATTTTGGGCGAGAAGGTTTTTACTGTCGGACTTGAAAGCGTTCCTAAACTTTAATACGATATCCTTGCCAAGAGCTGCTGTAAAATAATACATGTCAAAAAGCGGTTGCTTCTGTGGTTACAAAATTTGCAAACTATCGAACCTTGCAATAATAATAATTGATTAACATTTTGAACTCTAATTACAGTTTAGCTCGTACTTGAAAGGTTAGTCATCAGAATTATTATTCATATTGAATATTATTGCGATTAAAAAAATCGATATAAACGAGATAGCGTTTTATATAGGTATAAGGTATTCTAGTCGTATCAATTTTCAATGTATTAGCAATTTTTTAGTTTATTTTTCCATTATCTGTAACTGCATTACTACATCTTTTTCGCTGTAACGTTTTTGTTATTTTAACTTTTGCTAAATTTCAGGGAGTTTACAAAATTCTTAACGCTTCGCTCAAAAAAGGGAAGAAGAGATTATGCTTTTTAGAGCAATCAAATCTGATGTGACAACATATTATGACTTTTCCGTTTATTAGATTAAATTTATTGCCTTTTATATTAATTAATGTAAAAAAATCAAATCAAGAGATTCAAGTTTCAGTTGTGGAAATTTGTAGTATACATTAAAAATTTACTAGAAAGATTGTGACCGTATGTTTTTCCGGCTTTTTTTAAAATTCGAAGTCAACCACGATTTAAAAGAAGAGAAGAACACTGCAATATATACTTGATTATGCAGCTTTCGCGTTCATTTCCTCCTATGTCCACAGTGACAGTGTTCAAGTTGTCTGCAGATTAACGCTAGCTTCAAACCGCGGATTGTGAGAGAGACACAGTCAGAAAAATTTCAGTGTACTTGGACGGAGTTTGAATCCACAACTACATCATAGCAATCTAACGCAGATCTAACCCTTTCCGCAAGTCTATGGGCGTACTTAATAACAATAATTTCATTTTTATAAATTCTTTACCTCTGCAAATTTTTTGCCAAAAGTCTAAAACCTAATGCAAACTAATTTCTACTTTTCATTATAATCCGTTATATTGGGAAGTAGGAATTTGAAAAAACAATATCCTATATTAATTTCCTATGCTCGGGTGTGCGGTCAGCCACCCGGCATTAGGGAATAAGATGATGAAAAGTGCCCTTAGACCAAATTAAACGTGTCACACGTCATTCGTTAGGGCGAATTAATGCAAATTTTAATCTTCTACCGCTATCCAAAAATTCCGATCCTTCACTCTCTCTCTCTCCAGTTTACGACCCCATACTTTGCAGATCCCCCATCACTTGGTCATACCATCTCAAGTCCGGTCTTCCTCTCCCGCGGTCCTCCATCGGTTTCCACTCCGTAATCCGCCTTATCACTTCATTCTCATTCTTCCGCAAAATGTGACCAAACCATTGCAATCTCGGCGATTTGATTACTTTGACAATGTCTTCATTTCCAACTTTTCTCAGTATCTCATAATTCATCATGGGTCTGGTTCCTTGTTAATCATTAGTATTTTACGCATTATCTTTCTTTCAAACACTCTCATCTTTTCTTCCTCTCCTCTACTATGGCACATCGCTTCTGTCGCGTACGTAGCCACCGGTCTAATCATGGTCATATTATATCCTAATATTTGTTTTCCTCGACAGCTTATTATCGTTTAGCAAGTGTTTGTTCGCGTAGTAGGCTCTATTTGCTTGTTGCAATCTTCTTCCCAATTCTTGTTCTCTTTTGCTTCTATTATTTATCTGCGTTACCAGGTATACGAAGTCGTTTACCTCCTAGTATGTGTGGTCACCGATTCTCAGTTCACCCTGGTCTTGTATTTCTCCTCGTTGACATCTTATATATTTCGTTTTCGTTTTATTTATCTCCAAGCCCATTTGTTTCGCTGTTTCTCTTATTTCTTGAATTCTACTTATTAATTCACTTCTCGACCTTGATACAATAACCACATCGTTCGCATATGCTATCAACTGTGTTTCCTTGTTGATTATTGTGCCCTTTACCTTTATCTTACTCATGATCTTCTCTAGAAGTATGTTGAACAGGGTTGCCGACATATAGCATCTCCCTGTCTCACTTCACAATTTATCAAGAAATCTTCTGTCTCTCCACTTGAGGTTCTAACACAGGCTGCTGTTTCTTTTAATGTCATGCGTGTCAGTCTTATTAATTTACCGGGGTATTTTCATTTCTTGCATTGTTGCCATCAGCTTACCTCTCTTAACCTTATCAAAAGCTTGTCTAAAATCGATAAAAATCATATACATGTCTATATTATATTCTCGGCTCTTCTCCATAAACTGTCTCATCACATATATCGCATCCACCGTCGATTTACATTCGACAAAACCGCACTGGTATTCTCCTATTTTATTTTTCATCGCAAGCTTTATTCTTTTGTTTAATATCGTTGACAGTACCTTGTATGTTACATTCAACAGTGTAATTCCTTTGTAATCTCACATCTGTCCGTGTCGCCTTTTTTCTGTATTGTCACAATATTATTCCTTCTCTCCATTTTTGTGGCATTGCTTCTTCTGTCTATATTTGTTTTATCCGTTCATAAACCCTTCGATGTAGTATTTCCCCGCCATATTTTAGCAATTCTGCTGCAATACTATCTTTGCCAGGGGACTTTCCGGTTTTCATCTTTTTAATAATTGTCTCCGCTATTTCTTCATATGTCGGTTCGTTTATTTGTTGTTCTTCGCTTATTATTGTTTCTGTGTCGTCTTCTATTTTATTTTGTTTATCTCTCATTCCTCTCGTCTTGATTCTGTGTCCTGCTTTCTGTTTCTTCAGTTTTTCATAGAATAGTGCGCAATAGTAAAAAAAAGTAAAAACCAAAATTTTGAATGTTTTAATAAATTACATTTATGCTGATTGGATCATTTATTTATTACCAATATAGAAAACACTTGAAAATAATATAAAAAAATTGTTTCAAAAAATAAGATATTTTAAGTTCTATTAGTCTAACGTTCTGATTAGTTTTGTTAATATTAGGCGTTGATTGTATTAAGTAGCAGCAGCACTACTAAATAAATAAACAATGAAGATGTTCCCAGATTTTTTTTAGTAACAAAAAATAAACAAAATTTTAATTTCCAATTCCCTTGTTATTTATCAACTAAAAGGTTTACATTCACATGCATGTTATAAAACTCACGTATTTAACCCATTTTCAATCCTCGAGCGACATTTTGTTGCAATCTAATTTCAGTTGCAGAATCATTTATAATCATCGAAAATTACAAATAAAACAGCGTAAATATAATTTTGCAAACGTTTTAATCATACTAATTGTATCATCAGGCGATATCTCGAAGAAGAGCGAAAGGAATTGTCTAATTTGAATGCACGAGGGAATATTTATTTCGATCATTTCACGAAGTGCAGTACAGTAGCTTAAATTACAATAAATTTAATTAAAAAATTATTGAACTGCTTTGTTTAGTATTCCATTGAATTCGTTACACAGCCGGAAAAGTTCGAAATTTGAAGTATTAAGCCGTTGGATCATTTTTTTTATAAATCAATTAGAAATAAATAGTCATTTATATTATTTAAGTATTTACAAATTCATACTAAATACCACACATTTTACTTGAAGTTTCGTATTTTAGGCTTTTTTTATTAATTTAAATTTCGATAAAATTACACTTGTACAAATAGTCGCTGCTATTTGATCGAATCGAATCGAAAAGATATGGAAATAAATTTGAATAGATGCAACTGTTACGACTTACGGTGCAGGACAAATAGAGAAATGGGCCGATTTAGACTTGAGAGCAAAATATTCTCAATAGTATACGGTCTATTGCATACGCGAAGTGGTAGAAATGCCCCGGGTGTTGCAAAAATATTATTCAGAAATATTAGCATGCATTGCCATTATTCAAATAACGGCAAATGGTGTAACCCTGTGGCCGTTAAAATGATCGCCAATTAAGGCGTAATTGTGTTTTTTAAACGAAAAAAAAAATACAACTGTAAGTTTCTAAACTGGCAAAGTTTATTGACTCATTGAGCACCGCCTATTCTTCCTTATAAAATTCAAGTTTTTAAATTCACCCCTTATACTAGAATACTCCCCATACCTTGAAAATTGATTATGTCAACACGGGCGTGATATAAAGTATGCAAAGATCAAATATAAAATATTTTGTGAGCAGTATTTAATTCTTGCATTATTCAGTTATGCTCCAAATTCTTACTGCAGGTTTGCGAAAAACGGTAAACATTCAACCTTGTAAGATAAACCCAATTTTTTTTATTTGTGAAATTCGTTAATTCGCAGGTGCTAATTAGTCGAAATAAAAATTACATATTTTACGAAAAAAATTGCAATTAAAACCACTTTTACTGTGCAATCTTGTAGTTGTGTTTACAGAAAACAAGTTTTTTTTTAAGATGATAATCCTCCATACTTCAATCCGTTTTTGTCTGGCGTCCCATATAAGGTCAAATAAAAAGAGATTTTTTTCAAATCAAGAAAAATGATTATCTACCTCGATATTATTCAACAAAAATTAATTGAAAAATATTATTTTGTTACGAAAAAGACGAGGCAGGTACTAACAGTTATTTCGTTTGGCGAAAAAAACGTATACCTGCTGCACTAGGTAATTACCAATATCAACTTCCCCATTACTGAGCGATGAGCTAATTTCAAGTTTCTTTTGAGAAGAAATATTTCAAGAGCTACCTGTTCAGTACAAAATTATTACTTTCTCTTATTCACTTCTAATTTTATTAATTATTACGTTCGTTCCGTTTTCGAGATAATGAAGTACCTATCACGATTCGTAAAAATTATAAAGTGAACACTACGCCACGTAATATCTCGCATAAAAATGTTCTTAGCGAGCTTATAAGTTCTAAAATCTAGAACATCCCAATTACTCCGCAAAATTAAATTCTCGACGCAATGGTTCGGAGAGAAAAATTAAAGTAGGAAGGTACATTAATTTGTGGAAAATTTCCAGACCATTTTTGTGTTATTAAATTCTTCAGTTAATAATTAATAATTATCAAGTAAAATGACTGTATCTAAATCTTGATTGTAGATTTTTTCAAGATATTAATAAATGACACCTGCACACCTACTGTTGAGTAGGTAACAAAATATAAATTGAATCGATAGAAACCAACATTAGTCATCGCAACTTTTTTCGACATTTAATAACTCTTCTGGGGAAATATAGATCGTTTATTCATAAAAGCGTTCTTTGTTTTCGTCCTATAAATTGTTTAAAATTAATTAAATATAACGAAGACTGTCTATTCCGTTGTGAAATATTTCTCACTTCTGATTTATTCTTCCCATTTATGTCAATTAATCCACCAGGACTATCGTAGTCCTCAACATTTTTTAAATGAACAATAGACATGTAAATTTATCTGAGAACTAAATCTGCACTAATAAAGCAAAGATCTTCCCTATAAGCAATATAATGGAGAAACAGTACTAAACAGGTTATATTTCATAACCGCCTTTTTAGACCTGATCTCACCCAGCATCTATAACTTTATTGAGAAGATCAATGTATCTCAAATCCATAAACCGGTATCACACTATCATCTTCATTGTTGGATTGCAGTTGCACAAAAATTTCTTTTATTTTCCCCGCTATCCAGTGCCAGTAAGGCAAGGGAATGCAAAGCTTTTCAGTTCTATTAGAACCGAATGAAGTGATACTTTTAAAGACGGCCAGAGGCCGACTAGTAGTATTTAATATCAATAATGCTACTTGACCCGAGTGTTCCGGACAAGTGGTAACTCTGTCTAGAAATAGGTATAATTCTTTGAAGTTTTTCCAATCCATTTTATGTTTATGGAATAGGGTACTCCTCAGTATGAACCAATTACTGTTCCTTTAGCTTTTAGACTACAGCTTGTAGCCGTCACGATCATGATTTCTAATGTATGCTTAACGCCACACTGCTGGTGGTACTATTTACTTTTAATTTCATAAAATTTAAATAAATATTTTGTATCAACAGCTTCGTATAAGCCATCCGTTGTTGGAGTTATAATCCGGAATATTCGGGGTTTCTTCATAAACTGAACTCGCAGTTTTCAACAAAAAAAATAGGCTTCGAGTCGAGGTGGGCAACAATTCTCATTATGACGCGGGCCGGAAAATTCAAAATCTAGAACTTGACCATAAAATCGGGAGGGAAAAACGGAACTCTATGGATAATTCCCAAAATTTTAAAAGTTGTTGCTTACGCAAACTACTTTTTAGTTTTTCTGCTTCAATAGTCATTTGTTCCGGTAAAAATATTTAGCTTATATTTTGTTGAATTGTTTTGCTGAAAAATCGGTGCATTGTTACAGACCAAAAAACAGCTTTATCGTCTATATTTGCAATTAAATCATTGAATGTTCAAATATCATTAAAAGTGTGGCATTCACCGTCAATTTCCTTTTCTTTAATTGGCTCATTTTATGGATTATAAATTATATTAAACAAAAATAAAAATAGAGAGAAATGGAGATGTTATAAATCGAACACTTGAATTTTTGGGACCCAAAACTTTTCGGGCCCTCTGCACCGCGAAGCATTATCTACAGTGCCGAGTTCCCATAATAGACTGAGGAGTTTTTATATTTACATAAAATCACCACCGCTCAAGTAACTTAAAGTACGTCATATGTTTAGCGATAATTACACAAACTTCATTATAATAATAACATAATTTAACATCCGTAATAATTATTCAATATAATTTATTATGCCACTTTTAGAAATAAAATAAGTAGGAAAGATGGGAAAGATTCAATCAGGGGCACCCCCGGACAATCAAATACCCTGCTATCGACTGCCACCACACAGACTTTTAAACTTTCAGTATAGCCAATTCGGCCCACATCTCAATTTGGGTTAGCCAGACCTTTGGGAGACACCATATTAAACATAGTGGCTTTAAATGTAGAATTTTGACTTCGTTAGTTGCAGTGCAGCATTTTAAAAGCCCAATTTGTAGTCAGGTTAGCACTTCACTAGAATGCTTCAACTAACAATCACTGTCATTTGGTTGACATTTCAGTTTTCAAAGTTAACGCATTTGGCAAAAACATCCCCGAAGTCGAAAATTACGGATGTATAGGTCAAAAGTTTCTGAGCCAACGTACTCGATAGACATCCCTGAAGGCTGAAAAATACAGAGGTGTCTGGGCACACTCTTTAGGTAAAAACATCCAAAACATACATAGACGCAAGTTGAAAGACACGGGTTTAGAAAGATCCGGACCCTAACTCTTTGAACTCTAAATGCAAACATAAACAGTAACAGAACCTAATTTTAAAATAAGAGGAAAAGAATCTTCTAAATCTTGATAACTTTCTAAATCAATATAATTCGATTCATTTATGGAATGAGTTCTTTTTAGTTCAAATATTGAATTTGAAGTTCAACGTCTGATAAGAGCTGCAACAAAGCTGGACTGCATTGAAATCAAAGTAGTATCCTCCCGAGTGGATTTAGCCCAAGTTGAAGGAAAGGGGGGGGAGAATAATTCAGGTGTTTCATAGGTTCTATTCAAATTTTGAAATACATATTTTTTTGTGGGAAACAATGCAATATTTAAAAAACATTGCGATAAGAACATTTGCCTAGTAATAATCAGCCAGTTCTGCGATTACGAGTTGATGCAAGTCCCAAGTTTAAGATTACAACTACATTACTGTACATTCATGACACACACAAACTTGGCCTTATCTTTGTTCTAATACAATCATAAATATTCGCAAAGACCAAAAGATATCGTTATAATCGAAACAGGAAAATAAGAATATACAAAGTCCGTGTTGTACAAAATTCTGTCTGTATTACTCAACAGATAAGAGCTACAATTAGGGCAACCCTATCATGAAAAACTATCGATAATAAGTTTGCTTATTCGAAAAGTTACATCATAATAATGTACTACTGCAGAGAAACCATTCGAAAGTGTAACTAAAAAAATAGCAGACACTCTGTATATTATTATATATTTATCAAAAAAAGATACCAGCGTCCTTCGTCTAATTTGTGATAATTTTCAAGTAAAATCTAGATAAGTAAATAAATTAATAGTAGCATTCATTATCGTACCCGTTATAAACAATGCATTTGGCAAGGTCATTCATAAATGTTGCCCTTCTTCGGCACCAACTCTTTACAACTGTTCACGTTATTCCAAAAACCTACACCACCATAAATAACCTAACGGGACGGACACAAATAACGGGAAAGACTCGTTATGCTGACGCCATTATATTATTAATTTAAACAATTGCAATACCCACTAACCTATATTTTAAAAAAATTATGAAGTATTCATTAATATTATTAGAAAAATAAGCAAAAATTCGACAGTTTGCAAAATATGCACATTTCGTGCTGAACAATGATTCAGCGTAAAATAGACCAAAAAATACATACCCGATTTCATTATGGAAAAAGTACAATTAAATGGAATTTTGCCGGAAATATTAATAACACTTTATTTATTAATAAATCGATATGTCAGTGTGATAGGAATATCTCGGTAAAATGAAATCACACACTACGGGCACACCACACACCAAGCAAATCACCGTAACAATGCGAAAAAACAATAAATATACTTGACGGAAAACAATCGCAACGTTGTCATTTTCGCAACAGGGTTGTCATATCTAACAACACTCCTAGTATACAGAGGGTTCGAAAATTTTGCAATAAATTGTTATCCAAATTAATTTTAAACATTAATTAAGTGGTCAAGGTCTAATTAACCGTTATAAGAGCAAGTTGCGATTGAGTACAATGCTCCCTATCCTGTACATTTCAAAGTAGGGTGACAAATTGATTCACAGCCGCTAAACATAACCTTACAAAAAGTGAATGGGAATGCTAGAAATTAGATATTACGAGTTTTAGTGAAAATTTGTTATAAAATGAATAAACCTGCTGGTAAATGTGACAACCCACTCGGTGAATCGCTATGTTAACTTTTTTATTTGCTTTCAGCCGAAATTCCACTTTTATTGGAAACCAGCAGTAAAGAAGATGCAGAAAAGTATATCAAAGATATCTTAGCGAAGGAACTTCCCGTTTCAGATATAGGTAAATTAGATAAAGACTTGCAATGGAACTTCTATCTCAAAGGCAACAATTTAAAAAAAGGAGCAAAACCACGTAGGAAAAAGAAAATAATGTTTACACGTAATGAAAGAAAGAGGCTTGATTTGTTGAAGCTGCCTAAAAGTGGTTGGGACTACAACAAATTGGAACCCATGCGTGAGTTGTGGTTAAATTATATGCAAAAAAATCTCGACACATTGAAGGCACCGAAGTACGAAGATCCTGGTTTTCTAAACTTTCATGTGTTACTAGGAAAAACTGAATTTGAAGGAGCAGAGGTTCAGGTTATTAAATCTAAAGTGGCCAGTTTGGTTGGTGTAACGGGAACAATTGTATTAGACACTAAGTGCAGTTTTCAAATTGTGACTCCCAAATCGGAACTGAAAAGTAAGTAAAAATTAAGGTTGCACTGAATCTAAAACAGAACAAATTTGTTTTTTGTATGGGAGCCTTTCGACTTCGAAATCAGGCATCTTTATAAATACCTTTATAGATCATTCAGCTACCATTTACTTTTGAAAAGATTTTTATGAAGGCTTTACTTGACTCAGGAGTCCGGTCCTTTCATAAGAACTGTGTAGTTCATATATCCAATGTCTTCCCATGGAATTTTGTAGTTCACCCATGGTAGTCACTCCGATTGGATAAATAGTGAATTAATTGTGAGTTACGCTTTTCAAGTTGGGGCAGGTTACCTTATTATGTACCTACATAATAAAACTAAAAGACTTATAAGAATACCTATTTTGAAGTTTAATTTATTTTCTTCTTTTAGCATTGTTGAAGACACCATCGGTCTTTCAATTTCAAGTCAACCAGATGAAATTTACAATTTTTGGAAAATATATGACTCGTCAACCAAAAGAAAGAACGAAGAAGACAAATAAGAGTCTTTTTATACCGGAACTGTAGATTCAGAATTGTTTTAAATACTTTGTTGTGCAAATATTGATTATTAATAAGAACTAGAAATATATTTTTTTTGGCTGACGTAGAATTTTTTAATCATATGAGGCGTCTACTTGTAATACCAGCTACATCCATTTTCCTGAATATCTAATAGTGTAATATCAGATCTTTCGAGTGTTAAGCCCACTGCTAGATAAATATTACGGAAAATGGTTGTAGCTGGTATTGCAAGTAGACGCCTCATATAACTATAAATGTATTTTAAATATTTTTCTAACCAAATCATGGAGATAAACCAAATACCGAGTTGAAACTTGAAAAGAAATATTTAAATCAATAAAAAAACTTTTCATAAAAATTATGTTTTATTTGATAAAAATAGATAGACAACATATTTACAAAGAATAAGTAACCAATTTAGGAGATACCTATTCGATTAGCTGGAATAAAATTATTTATTCTTGATTAAAAATTGTATCCAATGGATTCAACTCATAAGTTTTTTCGATCTTAGTACTTTCCTTATTAAGCTTCTGCTCTTGCTTGTTAGTGTACAAACTACAAAATAATAATTAATAAATATAAAACATTAAGCAAATCCACTTACTTCTTCTTTTTTGTTAAAATGTACTCGCGTCTCAATCTTGCAGGAGTCACATACTTTTTATTCTCCCAGAGTGCTACACCACCGAAACTACCAGAAAATATTTTTATCTAAAATGGAAGATATATAAATGACACAGAAAGAAAAGAAGAAAATTTAAGTTACTCACCGGATTTAAAACAAACCTAGGACCGACTTCAGCCAAAGCACCGTCCTCGGATAAAATTTGATAATTTCTAAACCAAATCCTACCATCCAGTACGCTAAAGGTGTACACGTGATCAAAAAATGGCTGACTCTTGGGGTGATGTTTTGGAACACCAAATATTTGGACTATCAGTTCTTTTAATAACTTATAATGGGGAGTTTCTGAAAAATTCGTATCAAACGATAACAGTGGTCGTGAACCTCTCAAACAATTTCCGGTTAATTTTAACTCGGCCATAGTATGAACTAAAATAAAGTAAGATTAGTTAACTAACAAGCAGCACCATAATACTTACTATTTTCAATTAGAAACTTGGCGCTGGGACCATTGGGAATGTTCGACAACCACATGTATAAATCGGTCTTTTTCCGACCCTCGAATAACATAACCTTGTTACAATGTTTGATCTCTGCCATTTCGTTTAAAACATTTAAAGTGGTACTTCTTTCAAGTTTAGGTTCATGTTTATGATGGGGCATTAAAGTTTTTATGTCTTCCATCAAGTGTCTGTGTCGGTAGGCAATTCCACGAGTACAGAGTACCATAACTCTTTGTTTATTAGTCCAATGGGCCTTCTCGGCATGCGATTTGGGAGCTTCGATTTCCTCTTTATTTTCAACATCTTCGGGTAGTTGAACTTTTTTATTATTTTTCTTACTTTTTTTATTTATCTTCTTAGATTTCAAACTGTTAGGTTCACTTACCGGCGTTTGTTGAATTTCTTTATTTTTCGATAACTTCGATTTTTTAATTTGCGGCACTACTTGCTGAAAAATGGTATTTTATAATGGAGTAAGGATCAAATTAAACCGAATCTTTTACCTCATCTTGACTTTCATTTATGCTAACTTCACTTTCTTTGGCTACCTCGGTATGCTTTCGTTTATTTCCTTTTCTAGCCATTTTCGAATCACTATCTTATAATCATAAAAATAAACTTTCAACACGTGGAAATCTTGAAATTGACTTTTTCATGCAAAGAAGGTTATGTTTATGTGAATATTCTAACTCAACCGAGAGGGCGCTGCTACACAACTGCCTAAAATTATCCAATCAGAAGCGTGCAGAATACACACGATAAAGCACGAAACAAACTGGAAGTAATAAAATTAAAATTTTTTTATGCGCAGTAACTTAAACCAAAATGTAAAATATAAGGTTTGTTCGTGCTAGTTACACCTTTTACACTTTAAGTGTAAAAAGTGTAATTTACACTTTAACTTTTTCCCGAAAGTGTAAGTTTAGCGCGAACACAAAAAGTGTAACTTGAGTATAACTCCACCCCTTGAAATCAAATTTGCGTTGGTAGGTTATGTTGGTACCTAACCTAATTTGTCATTAAATATAAAAATCTATAAAAGACCAATATTTAGCAAAAAAATACCAAGTTAAATGATTTTCTCCTTCCGCATTCCGAATCATCCACGCCGTTTTAATCATTTTTAAATAAGAACAAAGTAAAAATAGTAACTAAAAATAGTAAATCGTAAATTGTTAGTAATTAATAGTAAATAAAAAAATTAAAGACAAAGACTTGATATAAAAATATATTGTTAACGTTTTATTTTTAGCAACCATTACTTTTAGTTTTTAAGTATGTATTTTTAAATTTCATTTTTAAAAATCTAAGAGCCAATCAAAATTAAGTGTAAACGGTGTAAACTTTTACACCTGCTCCAGAGCTGGTGTAAAAAGTGTAAGAAAAGTGTAAAAAGTGTAATTACACTTTCTAGCACGAACAGAGCGCTCGGCTAGCACGAACAGAAAAGTGTACACTTTACACTAAAGTGTAAAAAGTGTAGCTAGCACGAACAAACCTATTGTTAATTGTCGGGAAAACCTGGAAATCAAGTAATTTAAAATTGCATAAATTTTGTCAGGAAATTTTAGAAAAATAAATTATAAAAATTGCGTTTTTTATTTACTGGCAAAAATATTCCGACGCTCCTATGTTAACAATGTAAATTATACGCTTTGAAGACATTTTTTGTCACTCTTTAATTCTGTTTATATACATTTTTCTATTTCTTCGTACCGTTTCTGAGTTACAGTGACTTAAGGGGTTTTACATGGTTTACTCGACGAAAAAACGGCCTATTTTCAACAATGTTTTTTCCATATAAAAATTAAAATATTTTAAACATACACATTTGATAGAATTTCTGAAATTTTCGTAGAAAAATATTTAAAACTAAGGCACTGCGACGTCATTTTCGGTGACCCTTCGGAAAAATGGTGCGTCCGCGTTGACAGTAGAACTTATGATAGGATCATATGAAGTGAAAAAAAAACTATGTGTTTTAGTTAAGACCATAAACTAGAACTTGGACGAAGGAAATGAGAAAAAAGTGAAAATTGGATTTTTCGTAAACCTTTTTACAAAAAATTGCTCTATCTTTTTTTTAAATAGTTGTAATCGAAAAAAACAAAAATCCTTCGTCCAAGTCCTTGTGAATTGTATCTCGAAGACCTGTGTAAAATTTCATCAAAATTGGTTGAGTAGTTCTCGAGAAATGTTGACAACCGATTTTGAAAACACAGTTTCCAAAAAAAACCGTTTAAAGTTTTGAGTGACAATAAAACTGGAAAATAAAATTTGTTTTTAACTTACATTGATCCATCGATTCCAGGGCCATTAAGTAAAGAACCTACTGCAGTTGAGCTGCAATGTCAATTAATAAGACCATAAAGAAAATTCGATTTTTTGAAGCCGTGAAACCCATGTAACCCCTTAAAAGACTATAAAATACAAAAAATATTGTCATCTGTATCTCTGAAACGATGCAATAAAATAAAAAGGGTAGGTAGGTAGGTAAATTATTAAAATTTCTTAAATTAATCGAAGTTTGAAAAGTCAGAGAAAACCTGGAAGTCAAGGAATTTTATTTGAAAATTGAGTGACAACTCTGTATTTAGTTTTGGTTAAGTTCTGGGAACTCGGAAGAGACCCCAGGTTTAAGGCATAAGAGGCATGGTCTAATAGCTCACCAATCAGAATTAAACATGGCTATGTGTTATCAGTTGTTCATTGGTTTATTATCGACAGTTATCGTCTGTTTTAATGTGAACTAAAATACTTGATTTTTCATTTATGTTAAATAATTAGCAAAATTATGTATTTACGATGTGTTCACCTGTTTTGCTCTTAGAAACTCGTAGGTTGAACCTCAGGCTAGGATTTAGTTTAATTAATTAGGGAACGAGGCGGTAAATTCAAAAGTTAGTTACAATATTACAGCAGTATCTGAAACTATTAAGTTAAATGAAATACAAAAGTTGTTGCTATTCGCTCCGTTTTATGATTATGATTGAAAACCATGATGCAACTATGCTACCTAGGAAGGAATTCCTAAAGAAATCTGGTGTAAAACTAAAGGTAAATCAAAATTTTGCTTTGTGATTTGCCCCTCGTAACTCGTATGCTGCAATAAAATGAGACATAAATAATAAATAATAAATACAAATAGTGGTGTCTGCTATAAAGATTATTATTAAGTTACAAACAAAACACAACAATTAAAATATAAATTAGTACAACACAAATAATCATACTTAATTATTACTATGGAAGTTTTCAGCTTATAAGCGTAGACGAAAATGTGAAACAAAAATTAACAAGAGATCCGTATTATAGAACATTTTAGTATGTTATTAACACCAAACAAAAAAATATCATGAACACTAAGTTACATAAAAATATACCTATGGTAGACTTGGAAAGTGTGCACCATTAATATTATTAAAAATAGATTTGTGCATTTTTAAACGATGCATGCGTTATTTAGGATTATAATCGTAAAAATAGCACAATTTTATTCATTAAAGCTAAATAGCAAAAAATATTTTTCTATTTCTACAAAATATTTTCTATCTAAAATTTTGGCTAATATTTTGATTTACCCTGACAAGAACTTTTTAGTCAACTAAAATAGCACGAGAGAAATTTTGATTAGCAAATTACGGTAGATAATGTACAAAGTGTTACGAAAACTGTGTTTTTATTACAAACTTACAACTAATTATTCGATAATAGAAAATCTTTCAATTTTTCATTTCATTTTTTAACTATCAGATTATATTAATTAAAATGTGTGTCAAGCTTGAAGCACCCACTTTAAGAACCACTGTTTTAAATTTGATTTATGAGACAGCATATTGATTTCTCCTTTATTAATTAATGTTAAATATTAATTTATGAGCCAGTACACACATTTCAAGTTAAAAATCCGTGTTCTTTTTCTTACTATATTAATGTGATATGATGCAATTTTTAAATAAAAACTTGCATTATTCTACTTAAACGTTAAAAAAATGGCACTTACATTTACGCTGAAGAAAGTATTTAAATAACGAACACATTTTTTACTCAAAACAAACAAAATAAAATTTTTCAAAAAAATCAACATTTTACAAAATTTTGGGTGTCATCCCAATTTTTAAATTAGAAGTTTGTGTCAAATCCAAGTTTAAATTACAAGGAAAAAGTGATAAAACTAAACATTTTACGTTCATGGGATTCCTCTACACAGAAAACCTATTTTTACTAACTCGAAGTAATTTTTACTTTAATGAAGTGTACAATTGAAGTGTAATTGATGAGAGAATATCTATTTTGCTCTGTGTAGTTTTCAGTCATATTCCTCCAAAAAGTAAGATTTAGAAAATTTTTTATAAATTCGAGGATATATCCACTTAAGGTAATAGGAATAATAAACATCAAAAGTATACACAAACCAAGAAATATATAGGAAACTGTGCAACAAAATAGAAAAATTTACTGTACATATTTGTCATAAAATCTACAGTTTATAAGTAGCGAGTTTTGGAGTGATTAGTTAAAAATTTGCAAAATGAAGAATAAAACAGCTGCTCTCAGTGCGTAATATACTGTTACTCACACACTGTAGTTTTTAAAGCAAAAACTCATAAAAACATTACTGAAAAATTTCATTTGCTTTATTTACTTCTTAAACAATTTCGTATCTTGACGCACCGTTTCTCAGATATTTACAAAAAACCAAACTTTGGGAATGTTTTCTTGAAATAAGTATAACAATTTCAACATGAAATTTTTTGAACACCGACATTTATCAATACAACTATTGGGTATAATTGCACCAATTATGTTAAAATAACACAACACTGATAAAAACCTAATATTATTGCACAAAAAATTAAAACATGGACGCGAAGTTTCCAACATTGTAAGCAACAATAGAGACGTGATCTAATTTACCTGGTAAATTTTGCACCCTCTCGAGACCTCTACGACGTCTGATCTTCTTTTCTTGTTGCGAAATTTCCACCAAAACGCCATTAACATTATCAAAATATAAATCAGAATCTTCTAACGTGTGTCTCTTAGCTGCCGAAATACTAAAAGTAAAGTTAACTAAGTTCTCGCATACCGTTTTAGCTGTAGTGCATTGAAAATCGTGTCCGGAAATTCCGTGCTTTAGAACATCTTCCATTAGAAGTAACGAAATTTCGTAACGCTGCATAGGAGTTACAAAAGGAATGCCATCTTCGTTTCGCAAAATAGTTTTTTTATTAGATCTCATATCAATTGACGTTTTGGAACGTAAAAAACCAACAGTGTTAGCTTTAGTAGAAACATCTCCACCTCGAGAAGTCGACCTTTTCAACCCAACTGCTTTAGATTCCAACTGAGTACTCTTAGTTGGTTTGCTTCTTTCCTGGCTCCTTTTAGGTATAGGATTTTGAGTGTTTACGTTTCGGGACGTTTGCCTTGTTAGAGACGCAGTTTTAGGTCTTACTTGTGCAGTACTTTTAGTTTCTAAAGTCTTTTTTGCTGTATCCGAGTTTTCATTTTGTTCTAAAGAATTTTCACGTAAAAATTGTTGTATTAATAAAGGATTATCCAGATCGTTGGATTCGTCAGATGCTTTTGTACTACTAGAATTTGGCACGTTTGTGGAACTGCTCGTGATAGCCAGATTGTCAGGTTTTTTGTTTTCTAACCCAGCGCTTTTTGTACTATCTACACTTCTTTCTCGAGAAGATCGACTGGAGGAGTCTCTATTCTTACGTGGTGGTTTTATTGGTACTTGTCCACTTCTAACAACATCCTTAGATTTTATATTTTCAGTCTTAAAATGCACCTTAGATTGTTCTAAATTTGTGTCTTTTGATGTGCTAGGTTGTCTCTTAACAGGCTCCTTTGTATTTACGGTAAATTTGCAAACGTTGGAATCAAAATTGTCCGTGAGTCCATCGCTAGCAACAAATACGATGTCACCTTTTTGTACTGTAGTGAGAGAAAGCGTTAAATTGCTGAGTTCGGGATTGATACCATCAACCGGACCTAAAGCACCCAAAGCATCACGCATGTCTCGATTGCAGTTGATATCGTGGGAACCTGTAAACAAAAATCGTTTTTTTTTCTAATTTTCTATTCTAATAATTAATATTACTGTAATAAAACAATATCTTTGAACATTTAGGTCTTAATTGATTTCAAACTCAAAATTAAAATTTAGTAGTCAAGGTTAGAATTGGCTGCAAATTGTTGATGGTTAAATAAGACTATAATCACTTATGTTACCACAAAAAAATTATTTTTCAATTACCTTTGGTTAATTCTCGTATGCCATATTTTTGTGAATAAACATATGCCAAAGTATCTCCAACATTGCACACACAACAAACATACATATCACTATTATCACTTTTGCTTTTTACACTTTCTACGTTTTTACGATTTAAAGGAAGAATCACAGCCACAGTGAGAGTAGTTAACATTCCATCGTTTTCCAAAATTAAATCGTGAGCACAATTAAATGCACGCAACAAACATATAAAAACATCTCGAGTATTTGTAATCCTGGTGTGATTTAAAATGGGAGTGGATTTTTGATTATTTAATGTGATCAAATCGTCAAAAGATTTCGTATCGTTAAATAAAGTTTTGTTAAGGTAATCTAAACAGCCATGGATTGCCGATTTCGCAGCTATGCTTGCTTTTTCACCTAAAATTTAATAGGTACAAAATAAACTTAAAAAGAACACTGGTTATCATACCCCAATTAACACCATCGGCGACTGCTAATATTGCGGAATCGTTACGTGCAATAACACCAAAACAATCGGCAATGGGATCACCATTTTTACACTTTGTAACTTGGTTGGTATCGTAAAGTGAGTCGGAAATTCCATAAATGTGTTCGGTTTTTCTGTTCCAAATGTTTGGTAGTTTAGGATCCGATTTGTTTAAGTTATCGGAATTTGTCGATTGAGTAGCTAAAATAAAATTAATATTATCTATCTGAAACGACAAAAATTTATGAAAAACATGCCAACCAAATTAAAAAATTTCTTCTTGGCGAAGGTTTGTTTTTAAATTTGGTTTAGTACAACCCAAATATTAAATCATGCCTGTGTGCATACTAAAAATTCATCCTTGAGTGCATGAACACACGGTATTTTGTCTTTTCAAAATTAATTATTTTAAGTGTAAGTTTTCTTAACCCATGCTAAAAAATCATAAGTAATTTTACTCACATGGAAACCTACAGTTGGTGTCTCATTAAATTCAGTAATTTTTTTTAAATTAAAGTAGGGGAGGAGTATGGGTTTCAGTGTTAAATCTTATGTTCTATTTGAACATTTGTATTTTTACATTATTTATAATAATTTTTGAAAATGTGGAATCTGGGGAAATACCTTAGTTTCAAGCAGTTGCTAGCCTAATGACTTTTTTCTTTATTCCTTGTTCATTCAAATACTCAGTGCAGAAGGCCCACTGGGGACGGTATCACCCCATTGATATCAATTCTTGGAAGTCAGCTTTTATTTTTTGGCTTTTCATATGCAAAAGTAAAAGTTGTAAAACAAAAAAAAAACGTCAACCTTGAGGATTTTAAAAGTGAGAACAAAAACAAAAGAATCAACTGTCAAGTTTTTCAGTTAACAAATTATCGGTATTACACCATTTCATTTTCAAGTGACGCCACAGACTTGTTGGTCAATAAGTCTGTGGCGTCACTTCTCGCTTTTATCCTGAATCGGTGTCGCTACTTTTTTTATGGGCACATTCTTTGTCAAAAAATTGTCTCTAGCGTTGCCACTGATTCTACAGTAAATCAGTTTTCGGATGTATCTGATCGTCAGATACACAAGAGTGGTGTTCAAAGTAGTGAGCGGTTGGTATCGGTTTCATTAAATATATGCAGCGATTGAAGCTACAATTTAAAAGCACGGACATTGCTACATATTGCTCCAAGGAGTAAATATCTCGATAATTTTGTGTACACTTGGTTGGAATTTCCTTGGAAATCGTTGAAACTTCTTGGAATGCCTCGGAAAATACACCATAGATCACTGACTTTAGACATGCAATATCGGAATAAATCACATGTTTCTGATTTTTTGGTATATTGTCAGGGTACTTACCAGTAGTGTCAAACCAAGTTTGCAGCTTCGAAAGACCTGTGCTAACTTCGTGGTGCTCGAAAAACCTCGAAATTTTTCAACTGATTTCAGGTTTTTGCCCAAAACTCCTAAAAGGGTGCATCCTACGGAAAAAGTCATTCTGTCCTTTTTTGAAGATGTTAAAAATTCCTACAATTTGAGCCCAATTTCAATTTATTACCTGTTAGCTCCAATTCTAAGATATAGGACTTCAAAAATTGGATTTTTTTTCCAAAAAGTTCAAAATTTCACTTTTGTTGTCTGTCGGGCTTAATATTGGGTATAATACTCATTATACGATAAAAATTATTAAATATGAAGTTTTAGAGCAGTTATTTAGCTTTAATTTAAGCCCTGAAGGAACTCTGTAGGTCCAACAGGAACCTCGTTATCTTAAAAAACAAAAAAGTTAGAGAAATCGAAGAAGGGACAGATCGGAGCCTGAGTGAATGCAACATTTAATTGCCATGGATATTCATAGTTATTACACATATTATTATTAGTATTAAAAATAAGCCCTTTCTTAGATGAATTGAACCATCATAAAATTTATTTCCTTGTTGAATTGGCCGTGTTCGGTAATGTGAACGTGTTATTAAAAACTAGTATTTTTCGTAAAATTGTTCAAAGTGTTTTCGGCGAAATGTCGGTTCCGGCGAGAAATTGTTTCATGTGTCGCGATACACTCAGTGAAAAGTCAGTGGTAGTTGTAAGAAAACGCGATATTCAGACACTAATTGCAGTGAGTGAGAAACGTGGGCTTGTCGAGAACAAAAAATTTCTGTAAACCAGGGGATTACCACCAAACAAGCAACAGAGGATGCCGACTGCTTAATTGTGCAGACAGCCTTGTAAAAGAGAACTTTATATGAAACAGTTTTCATCCTTGAAGAAGATGTAAATCTATTGGTTCTTCTAAATGGATTGGGCTCCAACCTTGACAACGTGTTCTTCCAGAAAAGTGGCAGGGGTGAGGCTGGTTGTCAACAGTTAACTTCTACGAGTTTCAATCGAAGAGGCTTGTTACTCTGCCCTGGATTTAAAATGTTTCTCCCCGCATGATACCATCTCTGCTCTTTTCCGGCAAGGAAAAATGAAAATTATGACTGTCTTCCAGAAAAATGAACACCTTGTGCAAGAGACCAAGAAATTCCTGCAGCCTGACGTCACCCACGAACAAATATAGTCAGCTGGGAGAAAATGTCTTGTGGTCCTTTATGGATTGGGTTCTGAAGATGACCTCCACACCCATCGATACGACTTATTTGTAAGAAGTGCAGCCAACGCAAAGACCAAAAAAGCAGCTGCTGGACATAGCTATTTCACGTACCACCAGGTGCAGAAGTGCACAAACTCTCCTCAAATTTCTTTCTTGCAAATGCTGCAAGAGATGAACTTTGATCTGCTTTGGGCAAGTTCTGTCGAGGCAAGACTTTTATGAACGTTGTCCCCATTGAAATCAATGACACTGCCTACGAGGAAGACCTAGACAGCCCCCCATCTATCACCTTCTCATCACGATGATCAGCAGCACACGAGGACGAACCTGAGTCTTCCAGAAGATTTCGATTTTGAACGAGAAGAAGTTACGGAATTCTAAAGTCTCAACACGTTCATTTTGAAATTAGCAGCTTTTGTAAATTACACCTTTGTTTTAGAAAATTTAAGATAAGATTTTAGAAATAAAATATGTTTTTGCTTTCAATTTTGAAAGTGTTTTCGACTTAGTTAAGCCTTCCTCCTCGTTAACAATAGCAACTACTTGTTCTGCAAATCGTCAGGCTACAATAATTCCTGTCCCTTACATTATTTCCCCAATTTTTATTTTTTTAAGATGATGAGAAACCTGTTGGGCCTACAGACTTCGTTCAGGGCTTAAATTAAAGCTAAATAACTGCTATAAAACTACATATTCAATGAATTTTTTTTGTAGAATGAGTATTACAGTCAATATTTAGCCGGACAGATGACAAAACTGAAATTTTGAACTGTTTGGAAAAAAAGTCCAATTTTTGAGGTCCAGTATCTTAGAAACTATTGGACCTAAAAAATAGGGGTTGGGCTCAAATTGTAAGAAAATTTCACAGCTTCAAAAAAGGATAGAATGACTTCTTCCGTAGGACCACTCTTTTAGGAGTCTCGGGCCAAAAACTGAGATCAGTTAAAAATTTTCGAGGTTTTTCGAGCACTTTGAAGTTAGCACAGGTCTTTCGAAGCTGCAAACTTGGTTTCACACTTACTGCCGTGCTAAAATCAAAGGCGGTATCTACAAAAAATTGGATTTTTGTTTTTTTGCGGTTTTAGTATTCTGGCATATTATTCTATTTGTTTTCGGAAGGAAAAGGCTGTATCTATTTTAGATTTATTAAAAAATAGCATAATTAAAATCACTGAAAAAACACTTAACGTTAAAAGTCGTATCTGCTTTTTTAGTATGATCCATTGACTTTTTCAAAAATTTAATGTGTCCAGTTAATTTTTGTCATCAATTTACATCAGAAATCACCTTTCTTAAACAAATAAGTTAACATTTTCCGAAGGAATATTAAAAAAACTTTGATGGTTAATTTCTCGATATTGACCTACAAGTAGATACCGCCTTTGATTTTAGCACGGCAGACTACTGGTAGGTACCCTAACAACATACCAAAAAATCAGAAACATGTGAATTATTCCTGTTTGCCCTATTTTTTTCTACCGTCAGTGGTCTAACCAATAGCGCGTATTGAAAAGATTTAAATTTTCGAAAATTAAAACACAGTGGTAACCACAACATAGCATGCACCCAAAGAGAAAACAAATACTTTTAAAAACTATCCACCACAATTTAATTCAGCTTTAAAATTGCAGTTACTAAATAAATATTTTTCAGTGATAGTAATTATAATATCTAGCCAATTAGTTAAACAAAGTAATATATAAGCCATAAATGGAAATATTTAAGAGTTAATTTACATGGTATTAGGGTAGATATAAGTTGATCGATATGGTAGAACTAACAAATAAATGTATTATTATTAACAACATGTTTTTGCATGTACCATTTTATTTTAAGCGATCAAGAGTGCCGATACTGATATAATTACTTCAAAGTAGTTAAAATTCACCATTAGTCAGATAGTAAAATCCAGTAAGTAAAAGCCCCAAACGTATTGCTCTTATTGATAAATTATAAATGAAGCCGTACGACTATTACGGAATGGGATATTTGCATAAAAAAATCTGATGAGGCCATTCACACGACTTGATCATATCTTGAGAAAAAATTTAAAAAAGTTTGATTTAATTGTTGAATTTAATTTTAATTATAATTAACATAAGAAAAAAAAATTTTTAAATAAAAAAAGATTTAAATTTTATATTAACAAAAATAACAACGATATAACAATATCTTGGCTGACTTGGAGTCATGACTACTTGGAGTAGTCCTTTGACAATACATATTCAAAGCTTAAAATATGAAGTCAAGTTAGTGCCTTCTGCATAAAACATAAATGCAGATAGCAGTAAAAAAACATGGATCACATTGTCTCATTGCATGACCCATTTTGGCGTTATTGACAAGCAATAACCATGCCCATATTAAACCATCACATAAGTTTTTTAATAATTAACTAATAAAATTACCAAGTTTCAAGCTGAATATCAAAATGCAAGCAACAACAAATTTACCAAAACCAAAAACAAATCGTGCGACTATAATACATATTATAAAACTACTCATGCATATGAACATCCAATTACCATTAGATGTAGGTCTGTTAGAAAGTTTAATAATTTTTCCTCTTTTCTTATGCTGAAACGGATTGCCTTCACTTTTCGATTTGGTTAAACCGTAATTTAATTTCTTTTCGTTTAAATTTGATTTTTTGAGAGAGGAACGCGGCTCCTGACTTCCTTCTTGTTTTTTAGTAATGGAAACTTTTCTATCCAAGTGTGAATTTTTAATGTTTTGATTATTTAAGGAGTCGGATTCCTTTTTAGTTTTATTTTGGAAATTTTCACATACTACGCTATTATTGTTATTTATTGAGCAAATTTTAGTCTTTTCGATTTCGACCTCGATATCTGATAAACTACCCAAACTATGAAATTTATTTTCAGACTTTGTGCGATTTGTTACCAAGTATTCTTGACCTGCTACTTTAATTACCATTGTCGTGTTATCGACCAAGGTTTTTTGAGGTGATTTTTCTATAACTACTGTACTAACTGGAACTAAAAATAAAATGCTTCTAAGACAAGTTGGAGTGACCAGTTGATGATAAACAAACAGTGGTGTCTCTAATAATCGGTGTAAAGCCTCTCAAATAAAAAAGACAATTAGTGGAGCAGATATTAGTTTAAAATTGTTTCTTTATCATTAATTTTTTTTAATACCTCCAATGTTGTTTTGATCTACATTTGCTCCACTAAATCATTTATTATGTGGAGGACTTTACAAACAGCACCACAAATGAATAATCAAAAATTATCACCTTCAGGTTCATCTAGTATATCTATAAAATCTATGTCAGTGTCCGTAACTGATAAGTGTTTTTCAAGCCTTTTTACAGTTGTCAATCCACCATTGGGTCCGGAATAACAACCCACAACAGTGTCTGGTCCCGTACTATAAACATTCAACTCATAATTTGGCAAATCGGTTGCATTTTTACCATATACAATCGGAGGTCCTTCCCTTACGACAACAAGTCTACAATTATACAATCAAACTACTAAAAAAAAAAACACAGCATCGCTCAAACAAATTACCCTTCCAAATATTTAGTAATAAAAGAATTCTCGTTTATGTTCAGCTTCTTCTCTTTCGGTTCGTTATAAAAACTAAGCTGCCTAAAATAACTAGATACTCGTTGACGCAGTGAAGGCATTGCCTGAAATTTAAAAAAATTGTAATTAAAAATTTCAACTTCTTGAAAATATTTGTTTTGGTGACCTTAACCTACCTTTATGAATGTTTGCGAATTACTTGAAAGTGCTAGCTTAATTCATCGGAATTTTTATTACATTTAATGTGGCTTAATTTGTAGTATAAATTCCACTTATAATTCATATAATCTTCAATTAAATTAAAGCAAATTATGGTTTATTTTTGTTCAAGTTAAGTCACACCCTGCTGCTGATTATTTTTTTTCGGCTATCTTCGTCTAAACTGAAGGCTCCTATGTTGTGCTGCACGGTGTGTTGCCTAATGTTCAATTTACTCGAAGACAGATGAACAACGGCCATCAAAACAGGGTAACACCCTGTGCAGTGGCGGATCCAGGGGGGGGCGATGGGGGCGATCGCCCCCCCTTAGAGCTCCAAAAAACATTAATTCTTACACCAAAAAATTCTGACGTATTACAAATTCCTAAAACTATTTTAAGAATTTAGAAAATACAAAAGTATTTTGTATTTTTTAAACTTCAAAATCACAAAAAATCACCAAACTACGATATTATTATATTTTTAAATGTTATATCTATTTTATAAAATAAGACCAAATTTAGTACTTCAAAGAATTTAAAGCCGAACTTCCGGAAGCCGCCTAATCTGAGGCTTCTATAGCGCCAGGTAAATTGTATAAGCTTGTTGCAATTTTGGAAAACCCAAAATTTCTGGTGTTTTCCCTAATTCCTGAAAGAATCTGTTTAGGTAACAATATTCTCCTTTGTCATTGCTTTTCATAATTTAAAGCAAACAGAAGTGCTTTTTATTTCAGTTTGCGTTTTTTGAATATATTTTCAGTACTTCAGTACTGATATCATTTAAATTAAGTGAGTAGTGAAGTTGTGAAATTAATTTATCATACAATTACAGTTGATTTTTTATAAAACAATAAAAACTATATGTGCAGTGGTATTATTCATCATAATCAATATTCAATTTTCAATAATATTAGATATTATTTTGTTATACTTGCTGTTGGAGTTTCTATCTGAAGAATGTGTGAAAAATTAATATACATACAATAAATTAAATTTCATAACAATTTAAAAGTTTTTTGGAAAATTTTAATCATTGATTAAATTTGAACTTGATTTTATATTATTATTTTATTATGTAGGTAATTAAGAATCTTGAAAATGAAACGGTGTCCGAGTCAGTCCACTCTGAATATGGGGATCTGTCAGGGAACCACAACCACGAATCGAGCCGCGATTGCTGCACTATAGGAAAGAGTATAATTTTCTGAGTATATTAAAAAAAGAAATTTTGCGAATTATCCATTAGTTTTCGAGAAAACGGCATTTGAAAATTCAAAATTTTACATGCATTTTAGATAGGGAATTCATTAACACGAAAGTTCTATTGACGGTGCGTGCGTTCTGATATAGTCTTAGTGTTAGCAGTCAGACGCGATTGTGACATGATCCGGTGCACAACGTGCATATCGAACCCCTTGCTTGTAACCGCACCCATTATATTACGCAACATTATGCAATAATTTAAGAAATAAATTTTTAGAACTCGTTTTTAGGTTAGAATCTCGATTGCCTTGGTTGCGTTCGTCAAAACCGACGCTCCGCTACCTTCCGCTCCGGGCGCTACGCGCCGTTTTGACGAACGCTGACTCGCTAAAAACATAGTACCACAAAGTCACCAAAGGTGCAACTCGAAAGGGGTGAAACTCGTAAGGGGTGAAACTCGTAAGGGGTGAAACTCGTAAGGGGTGAAACTCGTAAGGGGTGAAACTCATAAGGGGTGAAACTCGTTAGCAACGGTCGATGGGTACCGTACGGTATCACAATGGCGTCTGACTGCCAACACTAAGACTATATCAGAACGCACGCACCGTCAATAGAACTCGGGAGCGAATCAATTCCCTATGTAAAATGCATGTAAAATTTTGATTTTTAAATCCCGTTTTCTCGAAAACTAATGGATAATCCACATCGAAGTGCTGTCCCAAAATGCTCAGAAAATTGTCCTCTTCCTAATAGAGAAAAAATCGCGGCTCAATTCGTGGTTGTGGTTAACTGACAGTAACCTGAATATGATTGTAAAGAAGCACAAAATTCAAGAAAATGAAAATCAAGACAGTAAATCACAAAGTAGTAAATCTCAAGACAAATGTTCTGCAAATATAAATGTTGCAACTATTTTTGAAATTGCTATTATACTACTTTTTATTTTTTTATTTAAAAATTTTTTATGTTGTCGCCCCCCCTATGGTAATTTCCTGGATCCGCCACTGACCCTGTGTAGCTGCTTGTTTATTTTTTTTAAAATTAATATAAAAAATAAAAGGTATTATTGTCAAAGTGAACCGAATGCAATTGTTTCTATAGTAAAAATATATGGCCAGCGGCATGCGGCACTAAAATACTTTAGTGCTTTAAAAAAATTTCGCAAAACCTCTTTGCTTTTCTTTTATTATTATATTATATTATATTTTGTCCTAGATTGTCATTCATGGCACTTATGTTATATGACGTATATGGGAAATACTACGACGTGGGGTAATGTCTTCGTGGTGTAGGTTACAGCGGGGGTCCTAGCATTTAGACGATACGGCATTTCGCGTGTGGTGGCCACCATCATAGCGCTTAGGAAGGTTAGGGTATAGTTTCGAAAGTTGGGATTTGGTGGGAAAATTTGAGTTTACAGCAGTATGGCCTATGGCGTAAAACCTACACCGGCCGACTGGGAAGCGGGTGACCGCGGTTCAAATCCTGGTCGAGTCGAATACGCTGCTTGTGATCAACAAATCAGAGACTACCATCCGTCTCATACACCAAGACGTCTGGCCAGCGTGGTGTATTATGGCTAAAAACGGGGCGGTAGCTAACAACTATTTAGGTATGTGCCAGATAGAAATTTGGCGCCCCTATTGTGGGCTTACTGGTTAAATTGCAATTAATTGGGTACAGGAACATTACATCAGTAACCAACTATAAAACATTTTTATTTTCACATTCACATTCTTACAAATTGCAATTAATAAATAATAATTCTTAAACCAAATTTAAAACTAGTGGAGAACAATTCTAAAAAAGTAGTAGGAAATTTATAATAGTGATTATACTACAATTTTTATGTTTCAAGCTCAATTCGTGATTGGGATTCGCAGGATTAATGTGTCTCCAATCATTGAAACCATTGTTCATATGGTATCCAAACAAAACATTGCAGATATTTAGACGCGCGACATTTAAACGCGGCTATTTGGACGCGCGACAATTGGACGCGCGTCAATTAGACGCATACGACAATTGGACGCGGAAATTTGGACGCACCGAAGGTGCTTATAGGGCCTCTCAGTCACTGTGGGGCTTTCTAGTCGAATTCTGGCGTTTACCGGGGGACGATTTTAGTAAGTTTAGCGTGCTGTGACGCGCTCAACCACGGCAAATCTCGGATTCCTTCTTAAAAATAAATTTGTATAAATAATACCCCTGTTAAAGAGTCTTGTAAATCTATTTTAATTAAATCGCTCATTAAAATTAAACAACCAATAAAAACCTTACAACATAGACTAATGGGCGTTTGTGATTGGTGTTTTATGGCATATGTCTTGTAAAGGGTTTGTAAATCCTGTTGTAAATTTCTAAAATTTTTATGAATTTTATATTCCCTGTATGTATATTATGTATGATTATGAGTAAATTCAACTTAAGTTGGTAATATCAAAACTAGGTTGGTACACTCTGATGTTTTTTTATAACAGAAGAATGTTTGAAGTAATCGGTAATATGTTCAATTATTGCATGCGCCAAATAATCAGTAATGTGTCCAATTGTCGTATCCCCAAATTGTCGTATGCGTCCAATTGATGCGCGTCGAATTATTGTATGCTTCCAATTGTCGGGCGTCCAAATTTCCGCGTCCAAATATCCGCGACCTTTTGACATGGAACCATCGCTTTCGTTGTTTTCAACTATTCGAAAGCAGAATAAACTTTAATTAATTCACAATATCGCAAGGCGCAAGCAGAGTTGCAAATGCCTGTCAGCCTGACTATTAAAACGAAAATGTTATAAGCTGCATAGAGCAAAGGAGAATATAGGTATACCCAAAAACACTCATACCTAAACACACTCAAAAATTCGGGATTTTTCAAAATTGAAAAAGTTTATATTTCCCTGTCTTTATTGAAGCCGCAGATTAGGTGGCTTCCGGAAGTACTGATTTAAATTCTTTGAAGTACAAAATGTGGTCTGTTTTTGGAAAGATTTCCAACGTGTACAGTGAGAATCATTTGGAATAGTCATATTTAATTAGTTTAGTCTTTGTCAAAACGGCTCGGAGCGGAGAAGCTCGGAGCGCAGAGTCGAATTTGACAAAGACAACCATGGCAATACACGGATCCACGGTAAAAAACACGTGTTTTTTATGAAAAAAAAACACATTTTCATTTGTATGGGTCCTAGACACATAAAAAATGTAATCAGGATGCAAAAATGCAAAAGCAAATACATACTTCAAAAATTTTCGAACAAAATCCAAATCCAAATGAAAATTATTTAAATTAATTTTCAATATAAAAATGAGAACTTAACTTTGAAAGATAAATCAACCATAAATATCTTCATCTTAAATTATTATTCAAAAATAATATTTAAATTTTTTTAAATAAATATTTAAATAATAAATAATTATTCAATTGAAGAGATGACTTTCTCCTTTACTGCTTCGGGTGGCCATTTTTGAAAAAAAAGGTCTCACGATACCGAATTAATAGCGGAAAAGCGAAAAAGTACAAAATAAAATATCAAAATTTACAAAAAAAAAACGAAATAAAATACCTACAAAAATGGAATGGGGATTTTGGAACACTACAATATATAAAATAATTTATATATTAAAAAAACTTCAAAATAGCTTTAAACGTTTTTATTAGAAAACGCATAATAATAAATAAGTCCCCTTTAGTTTTTCACTTTTAAACTTGTAATTTTTGAATCATAATTTTTGACATAAGAATTAATCTTAAATTAAAATAATATAAAAATATTTTTCGCTCAGTTCAAGTCATCATATAATAATTTTAAATAGGCGAGGGGTTCATAGAAACCGTGCTTTGTAACTGTATTTTTACGACTGTGCTCTGAAGTTTTTAAGTTATTTAAATTTTTTTTAGTGGGGGCTCTGGCTGCTTTCGGCGGCCCGACCCCCCAGCGCCGCTTCGCCTCCTTAATTTCAAACACACAAATATACAACAAAAAGGTCGTATTCCCTTATCCAGAACGCGTTCTGAAATTTTATTGGCTAATTATTGGTTAAAAGAATATAGAACCAATCGCGAACTCAAAAGCGTTGTATAAAAACGTTACATATTTTAGCTTATCTTTTTATATTATAGAGTAGACCAGTAGACATACTAATAATTATATCGTTAAAATATAAATGTAAATTATGAACCTGTAAAATAAATTTAATATTAAATTAAGATTAAAAAAATTAATAGGTTTCATTGTTAAACAGAAAGAAAAAAAAACAAAATTAATAAAAAAAACAGATATTTTTAAAAATTTACATAATATAATATTGTAATATACCAGCAATGTCCTAGGGCAGCGCTGTCCTAGCGTGTTAAAACTTCAAAATTATTTATAATGTCAATTTTTGAGAGACAAAGTTGAAGGAAATCACCGTTAAATAAAATACTAAAGTAAATATTGATATAATAATTTCTAAAAATCTTGTTTACGATTTTGGAAATTTATTATAAATTAAATTCAATTTGATTCGCAAAAACATTAAGTTAAATGTGGTAAATATTTACGCGACCTACAGAAATAATCCCATTAATCTAGTTCATAAATCACACGTAAATCAATTTACGCCATTGAAAAAATCATATGATACGAAGTATTTATTACGTGCAATTTATTTTTTCCCAAACAAAATTTATAAGTTAACCTTAGATTTATTAATTGCATGTTTATAATAGAATGAAAATTGTGAGTTAAACAAGTGTCCACAATCTGAGCGCTATTTACATTTTTTAAATAAATTTAATGATCCCGAAAACCACAGAAAAAGGATTTAGGTGTTATTTATAACGAAAAACAAAAGTCGTCAAACCAAAACAAAAGCACATGGAATTTTGTAGTACTTTGTCTTCAATCAAACCTTTCTCATATGACTGGCGCAATTTTACACCAACAAAGAAGTAACTTCGTATTTGGCTTTTAGCCAAATTGGATCAAAACCAAACAAATCAAAACTAAACGTATTAGCCGTCCGAATGATATTGCATTATATTGCAGGGAAAAAATAATAATTTAAATTGTTTTATTTTTTATTTTTGCTTCTTCGAACCCCCGTTTATAATTTTAAAACAGGACGATGCCGTTTTTACGGCGTGAAAATACGGAACGGCTTTATTTTCCTCCAAATCAACGTTTTTATGTCTGACTTGAGGACTCGGTATATAAATAATTTGTTTAAAATAAATTGCGTTAGTTATACGCTGATCTTTTAAAGTTATAGTTGGTGGTAGTGATTTTTAAAACGTATTTCGTTGCAATTACAACTTTTAATTGGAAAAGGAATTAATTAAATATAGAAGGTATGTTTTTTAAAACAAATTAAGTTTTTTCGTTTTAACTAAAAATGGTAAAAAGTAGTTAATCTAATGTGCAAGCGATTGCGTCAATATACATTTGCCAAAACATCGCCAAATATCATGTTTACAACTTTATCAACATTTTATATCCAACTGCTCTACACCTACTGCAATACGTTTTGCTTAATATTTTTTAATTCGATGACAGTTTGCCAAAATTAAAAACAAAATAATTACACAAAAGAAAAAATTATGAGTTAAGGTCTACAATTAGATCTTATTTTTACTGGCAATAGTAAATAATTTTTGGAAACAATAATAATGTAGTTTGTGTTTTATTTTCTTTTGTTGCTTTCAAATTTTGTTTTAAAAATATTTCAACCTTTAATATTGCTGACAGACAGAACAAGAAGGCGTGGTTATGTATCTTTTCTCATTTATTAATCTGACACAAACGTCAAATGCAACTTAAAAAGCGTCGTTGCTTAGCAACCAATTTTTAACAGAGATTTTGCCTTATCAATATAGCGTTAGATTATTAGGTCTAGATTATACTGCTGTGATCTCAAGTCCAAGATGGATCTGTGGGTTACGAAGAAGGATAATAAAAAACAGTCCTATTAATTAGATTGTCCTGGTTTTTCACTTTTGCTGGTTTTTCACATACCAAGATCTTTGGTATGCGAAGAAAAAAAATTAGTTTTTCTTGGTCGGGTTTTAAGCATGGCATACGGCTCGTTCTGAAACCTTTCAACTCATCCAGTTTTCGGCCGGTTACGTAAATTAAGTTTAAAATTGTATTATAGAAGTTCATCATGGATTCCGATATTTTATAGATATCTCAAAAATGTTGATTACTTAATCTCAAAAAGAAGACCGACACAACGCAAAAATTGAAATTTTTAAGATTTTAATATGAGGCAACGCATCTGCATTTTGTTATTACTATTGTTATTTCATTAGTGGCATATTTAATATTAAATTTAAAATTGTCTCAAATTGTAACTGTCTTAGGTAAACATCTCAACATTGACCATTTTGAGTTGTGACGGTTCTTTCTCACCTTATATCATTTAATATAGTCAGATTTAAATTTTAGTTTTCTTTGTAAAAGCAATTGTTTCACTTAGGCGGCACTAAAGTATTCCGCCGGAGCTAAAGTACTACTTTATTATTATTTTATTTCTTATTATTCATAGTATATTTATTGACCTTTATAGGTATAGGTATATTAATGGAACCGACAACGTGCACTGTTTTGCACAAGTGTCGTTTTGAAATTTGAAATTTGACAAATGTAATCTAAAGACACGGAAAGTTAGTTACGGAAAGCTGTAGTATAGTACTACGTGTGCATGTCGTAAAAATGTATTATGAAAATAATGGTTTCATTATATGTATGTAGTATTGATTTCCCGAAGACTGAATTCCTAGGGGAAATTAGACTAAAACGCTGACAGTGGACAACATAAAAATTGCAAAACTAGAACATATTGTACAACCTAAAGAGTATGCCATGCAGTCTTCTCTATGGCTTTAAAAAAAATTGGCATTATTTTTTCATTTTAAAATTATAATTTTAGAAATTAATAAAGATAGCCATCTGTCGCATTGAAAAGTAGAGCCAATTTTAATAAAGAATGATTGTTGTACCTACACACCTGCTTACAGCTTATAATAAATTATAAGTGTTAAGATATTATCTAACAGAAAGAATAAATAAAAAGTGTTATAAATTATTTCAATCAATTAGTACAAGTTCAAGTTACCCAAAAAATAAGAAAACAAAATAAAATTTTTGATTCAATTTATTGCGGTGTAATATGAGCGAAAATGTAAAATAATAAATTGTTCTGAAGCAACGAGACTCTTGATTTAAATTTCTAATTCCAAAATTTTTTCTATTTTCTTCAAAAAATTATAGTTCCCAAAATATTGCTTGGCTAATTTTAAAATTCCAATTCCAATACAAACTTCATTAAAAATGCTTTTTGGGAAAGCCAAAATTAAAAATATTAATTTTCTTTTATAATTCCAATTTTAATTTAAACAATTTTCCAACATAATATAGGAACGTTAATCTACGAGATAAATCGTCCATATGCAATGGTATCAAATTATACTCTGCGATACTTTTAATTGCCAATATTATAAATTTCAATTTTCCAAATTAATATCAGTGATATTTCAAATCTTTTAATTCAAAATTTCTCCAAATTTCAGGATTATTTAATTATTCAAATAAACCAATCCAAAACTCAATTAGGCAACACCGAGAAAAATGATTTGTTGCTAACAAAGATATTAGTAGCTATAGTCTCAACCAAGTTTTTTTTGCTGTTATAACAAATTTTTTGTTACTGCAACAAAAATCTCTGCTACCATAACAAAGTTGTTTTCTATTTAGTGAAAAAGATTAGTTGATTTAACAAATTTTCTTATTCTGCATAGAAAAAACTTTGTTATGGCAGCAGAAAACTTGTTGCAGCAACGAAAAACTCTGTTGAGGCTATAGCTACTAAAAGTTTTGTTAGGGCGACAAATTCTTTTTCACAATGAAATAAACAAAGCTATTCACGCAAAAATTAAACACTTTTATATTTCAAAATTATAAAATTCAAAACAAAATCTTTTTAAATAAAATAATATAAAATATAATAAAATCTAGGGGAATTCCCAAATTTTTACCTTATAAAATAGGTAAGACAGGGTTTTTCTCAAGTTTATTAAAACATCAGCAGTGAATTTCTAAAGCACTTGAAATTTAAATATTATTTGATATCTATAAGATATTTAGGGGTCACTATTTCACACCAACCGATATTAGGGTTAATAAATAATTCGATTATTATCTGTTTTAAGTTGTTTTCACAGTTCGATGAATGCCCTTCAGTTGTATCTTCATAGGTTTCTTGACAATAATAGGTCAATGTAAAAATACTCAAAAGAAAGAGTAGTTTCATGAAAAATAGTTTCATCTTGTATTTATCATAAAACTGAAAATTAAGAAAACTATAGAAAGCAATGGGAAAATAAGTAAGAACATGAACAACTTACTCTTACTGCATAAATAACAACAATGTGGCAAGTGAAGTTAAAATTATATTTGTAGACGTATTCTTCTGATTGGCCAAGGTAATCAAGTAAGAGTATAAGAGTATCTTGTTTTCAGTGTCGTATCATAAAATTTAAGTTACCCGCAAAAATATTTTAAACATTTTTCTTATTTATTTTTTGTTTCATTTTTAATTTCAAAAATAAAATAGTTTGCAAAAATTTAAAAATCGAATGGTTAATAAACATTACATATTGTGTTTATACAAATATTTGGTTTATCATTATTTATTTAACTTCGTAATTTTACAATTTTAATTTTATATGTTTACATAAATTTATTTGATAAAAAATAAAAATTAGTTTGAAATGCAGTATAAATCAATACAAATTAATAAATCATTTTTAGAAAACAAACAATTGTACCATTGACAGTTACAGGTTAAATAATTAGTTATTTTATTAACAGTGATTATTAGAGAGGATTTATCGCTCTAACAGAGCTTTAATGAATGTTTTTGCTGCCGTAACAAATTTTTTTGCTGATACAACAAATTTTTTGTTATAACAATGTTTTTTCTGTTCAGAAAAAAAATTAGTTGATTTAACAAATTTTTTTATTTTGAATGAAAAACCTTTGTTATGGCAGCAGAAAATTTGTTGCAGAAGTGAAAAATTCTGCTGAGGCTATAGCTATACTAAAAGTTATCACTTCACAGAGTAGAATGCGAAGTATGAATAAATAGTTACCATAGCAGCTCTTTGCATGTCATGTTAATTTTCAGGAAAAATAATGTCAGAGTGAAATTTTTCAGAAGATACAGAAGAAATAATTTTATTCACTCTAGATTTTATTTTTTTGTAATAAAGATGTTCTTCGCCAGGCTAAAAATAAAAATTTGTATTTGATGCGCTTTCAGTTATTATTAGCAACCGAGGAGGAAACCTCGGTAGAAATTTGGTTTACAAGTAAAGGGAAATCCAAGGAAATCACAGAAAATCCAATAAAATTTGGAAATGAGGAAATTTTAGAAATATTCCAAACAACTTTTTCTATTTTTTTGACGCAATCAAAGAAAATCAAGGAAATTCTGGAAAATTTAAGGAAATCTAGTGTACAGAAATTAGATCTTCGGTTTCCCCCTCGTTTGTAACTTACAAAAACAATTATTCCGCTATCCGTATTAGAGAGTACTTTGCGTTTCTGATCTTCATCTAATTTTACCTGATAATTAGGATTAATATCAATAACATTCTTCTGCTTTTCGCCCACAGTAAAAATTGATTTAATTATTGTTTCGAGTCGTTGCTCCTTATTTTCATTATTTTTCTAATAACAAACTCTATTTAGCAATTACTACTTTAAGTTACGATTTAACTAACAAAAGTTATTGTATTATTGTCCTCTCGTCCTTCAGGACCAGAAAAACTGCCATTGATCTGTACGTTAAATGTTTGGTTCTTATCTTCATCCATCTGATATTAAAAATGTATATTATTATTATTATCAGTTTTTCAAGTTATGATACTCAACTAACAGAAGTTATTGTGGTGTCGTTCGTTCCATTTTTACGATCCACGGAAAAAATTGAATCCAGGAATTTAAAGATCTCGTCCTGATCTTCCTTCTCTTTTTTCTGGTAATAAAAGCCCCATGTAATTAATAAAATGATTTTAAAGTTATTACTTAACTAACAGAAGTTGTTGTATTATTGTCCTCTCGTCTTTCAGGAATAGTAAAAATGTCCTTGATCTGTACGTTGGATGTTTGGTTGTTATCTTCATTTTCCTGATATTAAAAATGCATATTATTTCAAGTTTTTCAAGTTATCATACTCAACTAACAGAAGTTATTGTGGCGTCGTTCTTTCCATTTTCACCATCCACGGAAAAAATTGAATCAAGGAATTTAAAGATCTCGTCCTGATTTTCCTTCTCATTTTTCTGGTAATAAAAACCCCATCTAATTAATAAAATGATGGTAAAGTTATTACTTAACTAACAGAAGTTGTTGTATTATTGCTCTCTCGCCCTTCAGGATCAGGAAAACTGCCATTGATCTGTACGTTAAATGTTTGGTTCTTATCTTCATCCATCTGATATTAAAAATGTATATTATTATTATTATCATCAGTTTTTCAAGTTATGATACTCAACTAACAGAAGTTATTGTGGTGTCGTTCTTTCCATTTTCACGATCCACGGAAAAGATTGAATTCAGGAGTTTAATAATGATTTCGTCCTGATCTTTCTTCACTTTTTCCTGATAATAAAAAACAGTTTTGTAATTAATAACACAATTTTTAAATTATTACTTAACTAACAGAAGTTGTTGTATTATTGGCCTCACGTCTTTCAGGACCAGCCAAAAAGTCCTTGATCTGTACGTTGAATGTTTGGTTTTTATATTCACCTCCCTGATATTAAAAATGCATATTATTACAAGTTTTTCAAGTTATGATACTCAACTAACAGAAAGTATTGTAGTGTCGTTTTTTCTCTTTTCACGATCTACTGAAAAAATTGAATCCAGAAGTTTATTAATTTTGTCACCATCTTCCTGTTTCTTTTCCTAATAATACAAAATCATTTTGTAATTATTACTTACACAATAATCGTCACAATATTATTATAAATTAAAGAATTATTACTTGCAACATAACTAACTTCAGATAGGGAAAGTATTTTTGTAAATTGTCGGAATTGGAGGTATCTTGACAATAAATTATCACCAAAATACTCAAAAATGTTAATAAAAAAATTCTCATGTTGTATTAATGCTAAAAAATAATTATTTATTGAACAATTAAGTAACAACAAAACAACTTACTGCTAACTTAAGAATGGTACATCAAACAAAACTTGTTGTAAGTGGCGCTTATATTAAAATTTTGTAATTCAAGAATTTCCAAGAGATATTTGACGTCAGGTATTTAATTATAATTTATGGTAATTTCGAAGGTCAACTAAAATGTTATTAGATTTTCGATAAGCAAAAAAATTTTTAAATAACAATTTTTGCCAGTTCATTGGCGAAAGAAGATGCTGGAAACAACTCTGCAGAGTTGGCCTCATTTATAATTTTTTTTTTATTAAAAAATGAAGAATGCATTTCCTTTTTCTATTGATTCTTTTACTGTTTTTGCTGTTATGATATATTTATTATATTTAAAAATTTAAAAATCTGATAAGGTAGAAACTCAAGGTTAATTGCGCAGCCTAATACCGCATGGTAGTTAGAAGTATGATGAAGAGAAATTTTATGATGTAGTAGAAATGTCCTACTTTCTTCGAAGGTAACATCTTCATAACCTTTTCTGTGTTTAAATATTAGGTGTTGATTATTTGGCAAAACCACAGCTACAGTAGCGGTCACGGAAATTGCACTGGGAATTATTCCCGAATTACAAAAATAGATTTCTAAGTATATTATGGGGGTCCATACCCCCCAGAACATTAGTGATTGTGTTCAAAAAAGGAAACTGTGTTATTGAATTTCAAATCAGAAATCTTAGACTTTAGAATTTTGGAAGTTAGAGTTCTGGTTTGAAACCAATAAACATAATGCCACAATTTTGTTGCGTACAATTTCTGGTGTACTGGAGGGTATTCCATACCCCCCAGACCCCCCGGTTTGAAAACCTAGCCCTGTGTGCGTATTGTGTTTATATTGTGTGCGGTTGTTGAAATTTGATTGGGAATTGTTATTTTAATGTGGAAAGAATTACCGATGCAATTTCCATGACTACTACTGTATATTTTAATTCTAAGTAATTAAAATATTTAAAAAACAAATGTAAAATTATTCGATGCATATTGGTGTCTTTTAACCAATGTCATTAGCATTTTTCACTCTAACTGCTATAATTAAATACAGAGAAAATCAAAAACAATTAAATCTTAAGCCAGTTTGTTCACCTGTCTGCTGCAAAGAAAGAAAAGACGAACAAAGTGTCTGTTTATGAAGAAGGTGAATTGGGTTCATGCATACAGACATAGTTCGTACTTTGTGTTAATTTTGGAATTTAATCTTTGTTGCCAAACAGAGATTCTCACAGCTGTTCTTAATGAGTCTTAAAATAAACTACGACGAAAATCTAAAAACGAACAAGGTCGTCTTAATTTGCGATGAGGTGTGTAGGTAAAACGCGCATATAATTTTTGCAGTTCCGGTGTAAAAAATTATTTTTGGCTTAAATTTATTTTAATATACAACGGTCTACTTTACTTTTCAGAGAATGCCGTCCGAATGCATAACCAATCCTCTGCAAAGGGAACTGGCGGACTCCATCATCAGGATGGTTCCATTAGACGAAATTCGGATTTTGCTAGCCTGTGGTGCAAAGGTAAGCTGTTCATTGTTACCATCTTATTTTCCAAAAAAACAAAAAATGGAATAATATTATTGTTTACCTTTAAGTTTATTTACACAGGCAGGTGTTTCCGTTGCTCTATCACGTAGTTAAGTTCTTTCTTTGTTCATATCAAAATCATCGAATCCAAATTTATTGAACTTTTAAGTTTTTTAAAAAAATTTTTATAATCTAGGTCAGTGAACCTGTAACACAAGGTCTCACCCCATTACACTATGCAGTTTGGCAACGATATTATGAGGCTGTACAACTTTTGCTTACCAGAGGATGCGATGTTAATGCAGTTGACGAATGTGGTTACAGTCCATTGCATCTTTCTGCGGAACATGGGTAAATATTTCTGTGAGCTATACCTTCCAAGGGTCTAATTAATTTTTATACAGATATGCAGATGTCGTAAAACTGCTGTTGATATCTGGTGCAAAAGTTGACTACAGAGAAAATACAGATGAAATGTTTCCAAGAACCACATTATGTGACGAACCTCTTCGAATGGCAATTAGAAATAAACACATGGACATAGCAAGACTTTTATTAGAAAATGGATCGGATCCAAATAAACGATATTTTTTCGGTTCCGAAATCAATTTGGTTAACGATTTGGAATATCTGGAATTATTGTTAACTTTTGGTGCGAATCCTGATAGTAGGGACAGGTCAGGTTTGACGCCGTTAATGAAAGCTTGCAGACAATCACAAGGAATGGAAGCTGTTTTACTTTTGCTTCATCACGGAGCAGACGTTAACGCCATGGCCGACGAAAGGCACGATTATAGGACGGTTAGTACCAAATATGATTCAACTTTCCAAAAATTTGCACAAACATTTTTAAGGTCCTACACTACGCTGTTTTATCTGGAAGTTTGGATATTGTAAACTTGATTATCAAGCAAGGCGCGAATTTAAATTACGACGAAGTATTTGATTTGGGCAAACCCAGTCCTTTAGATTTGGCGATTTTGAAAGGAGATCCAGAAATAATTAAGCTTCTCATCCAATCAGGTACTTTTATCCTTCTGTAATTTTTTGAAGTATAACCGAGAGTCTTTGGTTTCAGGAGCTAATGTTAACTGCAGTTCTCCAATAATCGGCTCACCGTTACATATTGCATGTGCTGATAACATACCAAATCGACTCGAAATTATTAAGGTAAGCTGGTATCACCTGGTCAAACTTTGGTTTAAAAATTTTTATTACTAACAGATGCTGCTGGAATCTGGTGCAGATCCCAATATAAGAGTTTTCAATGATGTAAGTAACAGAAATTCACAATTAAGATCCGTCTTAGCCGAATATTTGGCAAGTAACGAAAATCCAAGCCTTTCAATCGTCAACGTGTTAATCAAATATGGAGCAAAAGTAAGTATTGCGTCAACCCAAATTCAGTAACATTCGAGCATCCTCTTTACAGGTTATAATGAAGACACAGTTTCGAGATCCAGATGGAATATTAAATTCCCTTCAAAACGTCGCAGCTATAAAGTCTGATTCCATATTTTCATTGTTAACAGAAGCGTGCGAATCGTTCGATTCGTGCATGATCAGAAGAAACAATGTTGTTCCCCAGGAACAAAAAGATTTAATGTTAAATCTAGCAACGTGTCCTCTCACATTGAGACGACAAGTCAGATTATATTTACGAAAACTTTTTGGCAGAAAATTGATCAACGTAGCTTATGATTTCGAGCTACCACAATGTCTTGTCAAATATTTATTGTTTGATTACAGCTGAATTTGTCTCAGTCAAACTTTTTTTGATTTCCCCTTGTTTGTCTCTTTTTCGATTTGGAAGAAGGTTCCAATTTTGGCAACGTTTGGTCAAAAATCAATTAACTTACTATAAGAAGTAATAATTTAATTTTGTAAATTTTTTTTGAGGAAACCATACGAGTGGTCCTCAATTTTTTAATGTCTCGTAAATCGTTTTTCGAAAGCAGTTTGCTTTATTTCTAATAAGTTTGTTCTACGGTGCCACTGCTCATTTTCCAGCAGGTATCTGGTAAACTATGGTTTGAATCCCACACGAAAAAACTTTACTATGGTATTTATTCTTACCCATTAAGGTATTGTTCAGTTAATACTTTACATTTTGTGATAAGATTACCGATTTATTCGGTAACGAATGAACCAACTGGTTGTACTGAAGATTTTCCACTCTTATGAAACACAAGCAACCTTCCATGTGGAGTGCGTTGTGGCTGTAAGCCTATTTTTTTAGAGAACTGTTATTTTCCCCAACCATAATAAAAGTTCTTTCAATATTTTGTATTTTTGAATCGGGAAGTTTTAGAGTCTATCAAAATTGTATTGGTTGTATATAGTCAGAAAGTAACAATAATTTATCATTTTTTATTTTTGGTTGAAGAAAAAATAGCATACGCACCACATCCGGAAAGTCATTTTACTCGACTCGCATAGGCTACTCGTCCAGCAAAATGGCATTTATCGGACTTAATGATATTTAATATACTATTTATTATTGAAATTTTTGTTTATGTGATTATGATGCTTAAATCGGATCATGCAAATAAAATAATATTTAAATAATTATACAAATTGTTGATAAGTAATATGGACAAAGTTTTCTACCTTTGTATTTTATGTAATTGATCTTGTGATAAATAAATTGATATTTTAAATTTATAATATTTTTTAAAACCTCTCTCTTGACCTTTTCTACAAGTCAAGGTTATATACCAGACCTACAGCTTAAAACGAGTAAAACTTCTGATGAAAGTCTAAAACAAAGAACGCACAATATATCTATTTTTCTGTGTAAATAAGAATCTGCAAGGAATGTATTGTGTCAACAGTTAATGACATTATATTCCATTTTTCTAAGTAAATTGGCATGTGATTGTCTTATGATTTGTAAGGATCACGTGGTCATTCACATCCAACCCATGGTTAGTCAGATCGTGTTCAGGATCCCCAGCGTCAAGTCCCTGTTGCTCTCTCTCTCTCACAAGTTGGCAAAAGTGGAAGGTTTCCGGGATAAGGATTGCCAAGTTATGTTGGCTTATAAACTCTTCAAGTTTTAAAGCTTTTTTGTTTGATGTGAATTCATCAAACCATGTACTTGATCTGCAGTTGAGGTCACCGCATACTTAAGTCTTTACATTTCTGCATTTCCTGACTGCGTTGCCTGTCAAAAATCCTATGAGTGTACTCAGAGGGTAGAAAGTAAATACTGTTAAAGAAGAAGGGGGCGCAAGTAATTAGGACTATAGGAAGTGCATTCAATAACCTGGTCCCCACCGCTTCAGGAGATACTCTCGTTATATTAAGAGAGGTTAAAGTACGACAAAAATTAAACTTATGACGAGTGCCGTGGTCATGAACCACAACTCGGCGTTTAAATGTACCCCTGTTGAGATAAGCGACCAATAAGAGAAACACAGTGACTTCTCCAGCTCAATCTATCATCAATATTTAGGCCTAAGAATTTAATATTGAATCTTCTCTCAACATCTCCCAATTTCAATCGGAGGTCAAGGTCGAGGTCATCACGATTCTGAGTCTTGCGTCTTGATTGTCTGCGCACAATTCAAGTGTAGCCCATTATGGCTAAACTACAAACTCAGCTGAGTCAAAAGTCGATCATCACAATTTTTCACCATTTGCAATTATATTGACGAGGCAAGACTAGAAGTCTCGTCCGCATACCTCCAAAAGATCGTTCACAAAAATAAGGAAGAGCACCAGTCCCAAGAGAAAATCCTGTGGCTCTCCCATGATCACAGGCATAAACGAGGGCTTATAAAATGTTGAAGGCCATCCGAGCCAGTATACGTAACACTAACAAACTGTGCTCTATCCGGCCGATGCGAGTGATACCAGTCCACAGTCCAGTACAATATTTTATTGCTAATACTAACCTGAGCGTTCGGTGAGCTTAACATCAGTGTGCAATTTATATAAGTTGATCTTTGTTCACCCATTTTGTTTTTGTCACTGTACTTGATCTTAGTCTTAGAATTGTGTTTCGTGGAAGAACAGTACTGGCAGAACCAATACTGGTCACCAGTAATAGTTTCTGGCTCAACATGTTAGGATTATGTGAAGCAAAAGTATGCCTATGAATCCCAAACGAAGGGGAAACCGCAGATCTAATTTTTGTACACCAGAATTCCTTTTATGAGATTTCCTAAAATTTCTCCGAATTTCCTCAAATATTGGATTGCCTCAAGATTTCTTTTGGAAAAAGTTGTCTGAAATATTTCTAGGATTGTCCCGGATTTCCCAATATTTCCTTGGATTTCCTAAGATATCCTAAAATTTTCTTTTGCTTTTACACCAAATTTCCCCAGAGGTTTCCTCCTCGACACAGCATGCCGAAAAATACTGGAAAACTTTATCGAATGACTGATTTATGTTATTTTATTTTTATTATTATTTATTTATATTTATTATTCATTATTTTTATTTATATATTATTATTTCATTTTATTTTTATTTATTATAATATTTTTCATGTTTAATGTTGACTAATTTTCACATTTTATTAATTATATTAAAATTCAAATATCAACAAATTTTTAAAAACCAATGTTTTTTTTTAATATTAAATTATTACCTCCAGTTGATATACCATCCTTTACAATGAACAACCAATTATTTTTTAAAATAGTTTAAATTTTAATGACTTTAGCAATGAACTTGAAATGAATTTAAACTTAAATAGCATAATAAAAATTAATGGCGATAATTTTTACTGCAGTATTAAATTATTTACTACCGGAAAAGTCAAAATAACAAAATTTAAAAATATCACAATTTTGACTATGTTAGGCCTAGCATTAATTAAAAAAGCGGCCAAATTATCTAAAAAAAGAAGAATTAAAACTTAAAAATTTACGAAGAAAAGTTTTTAAAAAATACTCCAAAACTTAAGTATAAATATCTCACTATGAATTTATTGGAGCAAATTTCAAAATTTTAAACTTAAACGTTTAAAATAATTGAAACAAAGTACTGGACTTAAAAATTCCGCAGGTAAATATGAGAAAATAATGAATAATCCAGATGTTGGTGATCAACTGCACTAAAAGAAAATTGTGTTACTAATCCACACAATTGTGCAGAAAAAGTTCGCAATTGCGTAGATTAATAACACATATTTCTCTCTGTGCGCCCAAGAAACGAAAAATATTGAAATTTATAACTTTTGTAGATGACCAATAATGTGAAGCATTCTGTTCAAATTGACCAATAAGGATATTACATAATTACAATTTTGGCAATTTTTGTTAGCAAATAATACTTATTGCCGACTTAACATTATTTTTTGGTGTCGGATTTTCATTTTCCTGTCGATTTTCCGCAAAAACATGTTCCATGTTAAAATTGTTTGAATTAAATATATTAATTATCTGTTTTTGATTTGAATCAAATCACTTCTCTTGGTAATAAACTTCTGTGTAAAACAAAATTACTCATTGTAAGTAAATTATTCTCAAAATAAATCCAATTTATGTAAGATCCCCAGATGATGCTTAATTTTTTCTAGGTAGCACATTTTGGTTTTTCCTAAGGCGCTGGACACACAGAAAAGACGTAAGACGAGGAAGGGGGGGCAAACGGGGCGCCGTCGCGACTTTTTAAAACATATAGAAAAGACGAGGCACGGACGTGACGTTCGCTGGGAGCCGCGAGAGATGACGGTTTTCAACCAACTTCATTCAGCAGTTCGATTTTGACAGGATAACATTTTGTCTTCTTCCGAAGATGAAGATGTGTTAGCACTAATGTATCTCGCTAATATGCAGAGGGTTAGACGTTACTGGGTACATCCGGTAAGGCGAAGCAATGAAGACAATAGATTTTTAAAAAAGTGGAGGATCTACATACTTATCCAGATCGTTTTCAAGAAGTATATAAGATGTCTCTACAATACTTTAACTTCTCGGACCTCGCCCGTCCCTTGACCGCTCGCGCCCGTGCCCCGTCCTTTCTGTATGTTTTACAATAGGGCGCAGACGAGTAACCGTCGTGTCCGCGCCCTGTCTTTTTTGTATGTTTTGCGATGCGACGCTTCTCTACATTTTATATGAAAAGACGCGGAAAAGACATATGTCTGCGCCCCGTCTGCGTCTTACGTCTTTTCTGTGTGTCCAGCGCCTAAGAAACGATTTTTACGAACCGACAAAGTATCTAAGAAATATAAGCTTTTTATTTCTCAAGCCCTCTTAGCTCTCACGGCGGCACGCCACTGGGTGGCAACCTGAATAAGTTGAAATAATGTAAATATAATAGATTAATAGAAAATAATTATAATATAAATATAAATTTTATCAAGTTAGAACTTTAATTATGGTAGTCCATGGATGTTTATCACCCCCCCCCTTAACAAATCGTAACAAATTGTCAAACCCCCTCCCCCCCCTAAGGCCGTTACGTAATTTGTGAACAGCCCCTTATCGGGAATGTGGACTCTTGGCTCAGTGGCGTATTAAACCAGCTGCGGGCCTGTGTTCTAAAATCTCCATGGGCCCCCCTACCCTACCCTACCCGAAAATTATTTATTAAAATAAAAACTACCAAATTTTAAATTTACCTCATATTATTAATAAAAAACTAAGATAAAAGTTATATACACACATACATAACAAAATAAATCACCAAATTAAAAAGTAAAACATTGAAATTTAAATAAAATCCAATCATAGTATAACAAAAGAAAAAAAACACGAAAAACAGAAAAAATCAATTATAAAAAAATCTAAATATTTTAATAAAACAAAAATTATTATACATAAAATCATAATAGTATAGGACTATGAAAATCTTTTCTTCCTTGCTTTAGATGTCGCAAAAGTTGTCACAATATTTTCTATATCTAAATTGCGAGCCACGTCATTTTCAATAGAAACTATTTCCAAAGCAGATAATCGCTCTTGGGAGATGGTATTTCTTAAATAATTTTTTATTAATTTTAATTTAGAAAATGACCTTTCAGCAGAGGCTACGGAGACAGGAATAGTTAAAAATATATTACAAGCAGTAATAATTTCGCTAAAACTACAACAAGAAGAAAAGTTTTTAATTAATATGAAGTCTGTTAATTCATAAATTTTGAAAACACTGCCTAAAATATTAATTGTTGACAAAGGGAATCCGAAATATCTTCTGGATAAGTTAGGTAAAGTGCCTTATTACCCATTTTGTATATTTCTTTGTCGGAAAATGAAGAACTCCGTAGCACATCTGGGGACAAAACCCGAAAAGTTGAACAAATTTCGAGTAGTCCATTACTCCGAGTCTTTAACTGGACACTAATTATATCTAGTGTTTTTAAAAAAACATTAATTTTAAACCAGTCCACATTGGTTTGAATTTGGTAGTGGTTATTAATGTCGTCTAAAAACAAAAAAAAATATCAAATTTTATTCGGAATGAGTAGGTACATAATATAAACACAAATGTGGTGCCCAAAGCAGTAAGGTATAAGAATAGGCAGGTAAAAAGAAGAAACTCCCAAAACTTACAACTTTTTTCAAATTCTGTTTTTTTAATTTTCGTCCGTGAATGGTTCGGGCCGGGCTTTTACTAACTTTTATTTTTTTTCACAATCTTTACAGATTATAGTTTAAACTCCGCCCGGGCCCCTGAGGGGCCCGGGCCCGTGTTCCCGGAACCCACGGAACACTGCTCACTACGCCACTGTCTTGGCTTAAATAAAACAAAACCTTAAACTTTCAGTCGACGCGACGTTTCGAGTTATCTTTTACTTCGCATTTTAAAATAATTTAAAAATATTAAAAAATAAAAGTTTAGCACAAACAGATGTTTACTAGGGCACAGAAAATAGAAAACTGACTGAAAACTGGCCATTATCGAACCGCAATTATAAAGAGTTTCCCAATAAGAGGTTTCATTTTGATATTTAAAAAAAAACGAGTATTTTTTTCTTTGCGCTTGCGAATAGCATTCGTACTGGCGCACTCATGCTATTCATTTTGCAAGCGCAACGAATATTCGTGATATCACGACAAAATATTCGATATAAATATCTACGACTACTAATGGTATTACAAGTGAATATTACATTTCTATATCTGTGAGCGCTAGGTAAAAATAAAAAACAAGAAAAGAATCTTGTTTTATTGTCTCTAAAATTAATAAATGAAAATTGTGAAAAAAATGTGAACCACACCAACATACAGAGTGTTCAAAAAATAAGAGTACATTTCTAGAGAGTCCATAAATATTATGTGAATTTCAAATGTAAGTTCAATTCTTGGATGAATGAAATTTTAAAATTCTTCGATAGAGTTTATGGCGCTTTTTAAATTTTCCGGCTGCTAAACCATCATCTCCGGTTCAAATGTGCAAAAAATTTTTATTCTAACTGTCTTCCATCAGCGGACATTGGCAAACCACTGAGGTAGAAGTCTTCTAAAAAATGCAAAACCCTTCAAAGGAAGCTTATTTCAAAGTATCACGAGCCGCCGCCTTCTCTGGAAGCCAGTAAACAAATATTTAATTCTGTGGTTGGTAATACTTCCTAATATTTAGTATATAATTGTTAAATGAAGTGGAAAAATATAAATTAAAAAATTAAAAAGTAAAAAAGTAAAAATATCATTTAACTGTATTATTCTGCTGCAATTATTAATAAAATGAAACAATCTCGCTACAACCAACAAAGTTCAAGATATATCGAAAAAACTGACTCTAATGTAGTCAAGTTCAGCTATTCCATTCCCTAACAGTTTCTTCCGGAATCAACGATAAGAGGAAACGAAATTGTGGTTCATGTTGGAGCCGTTCGGAATCCCACTCAATTTTGGGTAATTTTAAAGGAAGGATTGTTAGATGTAGCCGACCTGATGTACTACATCCAAGAAGTATATTTCAATGAAAATCAAGCTCTGGAGTTAAAAATTTCCGAAGAAGACGTTTGCTTGAACATGTTCTGTGCAACTTTATACGAAGGGGAATTTAACCGTGGTTTGGTGAGGTAAATTTACAAAGAACGAAATCAAGTCGAAATTCTTTTCATCGACTACGGAACGGTTTCCCTAATCGACTCCAGAAAATTATTTTATTTGTTGGATCGATTTGCGTATTTGCCCCAACAGGCAATTAAGACAAAATTGGCCGGTATTCGATCTAGCGAACCGAAATGGTCCCACGAAGCAATTCAAGAATTTTCCACCATGGTCGGCGAATTCAAAGAACTCACCGCCAGGATCGTCAAGATTGATAGGAAAAATAATATTTTGAAGGTCATATTGATCGAAGATCAAAATAATGAAAGCGTTGGTGACGTTTTAGTTCGAAAACAATTTGCTGTAGAAGAAAATTCGTTTAGTAAATCATCAAAATCTCAAATACAGTTTCACGATCCACTCAGTGCAATTATTGAAACATCAGAAACTAAAAATCGACCAAATATTGTGAAGTTGGTAATGGACATACCAACACAGTTTGAATTAAGTAATTTCAAAGAAAGAGATGAAATTGCATTGCGCGTTTCGAATTTATTTAATCCATCTAAGCTTTGGGCAACTTTGGACGATCACGATGATTTAAAAAAATTAACGGAAGAATTACACGAAACTTTTGGCGGAAGAATCCCCCAAAAGAAGATTCCGTTTGATGAATTAACAGAAGGAATGCCGTGTGTGGTTTTAATTGGTATTAAGTACTGTCGTGCCTTTATCACAAGAATTGGGATGGAAGAAGGTAAAGTCAATATCTTCTGCTTTGATTATGGTAACTTTTGTTCCATGGACCAAACGCAATTATATTACATGTACGAAAGATTTGCTGATCTTCCTCAACAGGCCATCAGAACAACACTGGTTGGGATTGCTCCACGTGAACCAAATACACGGTGGTCAAGCGAAGCTATGGACAGGTTCGCCGAAATGGTACACCAAAAACCGTTGTGTGCTAAAATTTCTAGCTTAAACAAGGAGAAGGAAGTTTTACAAGTTATATTGACCGACTGCAGCACTGTTAATAAAATATGCATTAACACTGCTTTAGTGCAAGAGCGGTGGGCAAGTGTTAGCGTGTAAATCAGTTTTGTAATCTTATTTTTTTGTAGTCTATAAAAATTATAAATAAAATAATTATGTACTGAAAATAGTTTTGTCAAATTTTGCTTTAGATCTCTTTACAAGAGGAATAAATAAATATTCACTTTAGTCCCGAGTAATATAATATAATATATTATACCAATTTATTCTTTAGTCACTGGACACACAGAAAAGACGTCAGACACAGACGGGGCGCGGGCGGGGCATATGGACAAAATCGTTGGAATTCGTTGGAAATCAAAGAAATTTTTTGGAAATCCCGGGAATTCTTGGAAATCACTGTAATTCCTTGGAAAGCTTTAGAATTCTTTCGAAATCCTTGGAATACCTTGGAAATCACTGGAATTTTCTAGATATCACTTTGGTTTGAACTCATTGGAATTCCTTGAAAATCGTTGGAGTTCTTGGAAATCTTTGGAATTCCGAGTCTTGAGTACAGAAATGTTACTGGATATTTACCCCTTGAACTGCAATGTCAATTAATAAGGTAATAAAGAAAATTCGATTTTCTGAAGCCGTGAAACCCATGTAACCCCTTAAGACTTTTAATTTTTGGGGTCAATAAATAGCGAAGGGGTTAACCTTATGTTTTTTCAAAATTCGTCATAAATTTGGATGGTCTTTTTTGACCAAAACCGACGTGTTTTGATGCGAGGAGTACGAAAAACGCGCTTTGGTTTGGGTGAAACGCTCGTAAGCAGTTCAAAATAATGATGTAATTTTTTCAACTTTAAAGACACGTAAATTCTGAAATCTCATACTTAGGTAAAATCTGTCTGCGCCAATCAATTTATCTCGTCAAACTACATAAGAAAATAAATATTGAAAATTTTAAAAACTCCTGACTGTGAAAGAAAATATTCCAAAAATAAAAATTAATAATAAAAGCACCTTACTTAAAAACTACTGTTCCATTTAAAAATAAAAAAATAATTTTTTTCTTCTTCACTCAACATAAAGTCTCAGACATTTAACTCGAAAAATTAATTTATCTCCCCACCCCACTACAAAGCAATAATTTTTTAAACAATTAATTGGTGACGATTAACTGACAGTAGCCAAACAGTGTTTTTAAACTTTTAAGTTTCATACCAAAAATGTAATTTCTAAAAATCTAAGATATCTGATTTAAAATTCAATAACACATTTTCGTTTTTTGAACACAATCACTAATATGCTGGGGGGGTACTGCATACCCCCAGACCCCCATAATATACTTAGAAATCTATTTTTGTAATTCGGCAATAATTCCCAATGCAATTTCCATGACCGCTACAACTGTATATATTGTTATGTTCCAAAATCATTCACTGAAAATTTTAATATTTGATTTGAGAATTTTGTATTTTTTGGGAAATTTTTATTTCTTAATTTGTAATATAAAATCTGTATTTTATGAAATTTTCTGAAATTTGTATTCGCTAGTTTTCCCGCCAACCAGTTAAGGTGGCAACAGTGAACGGTCACAAACCAGGTTTTTTTACCAAAATAGCCGCCTGAAGCGGTTGAGGAGAGAGTGGTCTCCCGTATAATTTTGCGTTTATAGTTTAATAATTATTAGTATTGCTATTTTTGTATTTGGCAAATAAATTTAATTAATTTAAATGAGTAAATTTTTGACCTTTTAACTTTGGAATGTCCCAAATTTGGACACAATTTTGTACAAAGTTTATTGATTTGGACGATTATAGTTGAAGATTTCTGATATCAAATTTTTGATTTGGATATAAATAACAATAATTAAATTGGTTTATATACAATTTCTACTGGAAAATTTCCAAGCTAAAGCCTAATTCAGACTTGGCTAAGGTACCTGCCTCGCAGCGTGTGACGGTTTCTCAGCACTCAAATGGAACAAGCAATGGACCAAGTAAAAAATGTAATGTACTTTTAATTATAGGTGTGATTGGACTTTAATTAAAAATTTATTATTTGATTGTAAGATACATATTTGCAAGATGCTGATATTATATAATTTCTGTTTTTTATACACATAAAGCTTTCTCTTAATCATTACTTCCGTAATTTGAATTGAGAGAGATTAGTACTTGCTAGACGTTAACAGAAATATTTTATAGAAAATTACTTTCTTACTACAACTGCAACAATCAAAGAGAATTTTTAAAATAAAGCGGTTAGTTTTTAGTGATTTGGAAATTATCTTATATTGGTGCAATTGTAAGTCAGTTTTTATTATTTGATTGTTAAAATTAAAAAAATTTTCATTTACTTTGTGATTTGAATCTGGCTATCAACGCCTGTTAGAATTTTTTGTTGAAATTTATTGGTAGCGAAGCTTTTAGATTATTAATAATGTGGTCATTCATTTGACACTAAATTTATATACACATATAAATGTATAATCAATAGATTCGTAGTTTACGTAGTAAAACTCGGTATTAAACATATCAGTATTTTAAAATCACCAAAAAATAAAAGCTATTAAAATAAACAATTTTCACAAATCAAATATACTGTAAGTATAAATTTCTCAAATATTTTCATCGTAGATTTATGAGCTTTTACTATATAATATTGTTTTACATGCATCTACATACATTTTTATATGTTTAGTATCAATTGATACAGAATTAATAAATTATTGATTTTCTAGTAATCATTCACAAAAACAAACATCAATATAATTATGCTTGATATATTATTATTATGAATGGTGCATAATATGTAGGTATTAACTATTAAGTAATGCATATTATATTGAAAATACTTTCTATAAGTTCAAGGTAATAGATAGAAAGTAAATCGTAGATTTGCAATTTCGCACTTTAACGAACAATATTTTGCATTAGTTACTTTCTATTCCTTTCTTCGTAATATGCAGTTCATGTAGGTCACGTGTATGTAGTGTGTAACATATATTTAAATTTTTCTCTAATCTGTTTAATTGATCAGACTTAATAATAATTATTGAAAAGCTCTCAAAATTATTCAAACTTTTTTTTATTATTTTAACACTCAAGATCGGTTATTTTTGAAAAAAATTTGTTTTTCTATAAAATTATTTCTGTATTTTGTTGTATTGTTTACCGTTCTTTCGGCGTTGTTCATTTAAGGTTGCGTGGCATGTGCTTCTGCGTTATAGAAATTTTTGTTATTAGTACAAATTTTCAAAAATCAAAAACCAAAACAAAAATCAGTGTTCTCGAAAGCAACTTTTTGAAAACATCAAATTGATTAAAAGCGTGAGACGACGATTCTATATGAGTTTAACAGCCCACACTTGAAGTCATTTTGATGTTTTCATAAAATATTTCATAGGAATTCTAATTACATTTTTGTGTAATTTTAGAATAAAAAGTGAAATTTTTACACGAGAAATTTAGTTTGATTGGAATAAAATATTTTAATTTGAAAAAGTAATAACAGAATCAGAAGTTAGATTAATCAAGACTATAGAGATAACGATAGTAAAATTGGATAAAGGTTAACATTGCAATTGAAAATAAATTAAATAGAAAATTTTCTAATTTTTCAAGTTAAAAATTAGCGTAACTCCAAATTCGCATATGATACAACGGCAGATGGGTATACATATCAGTATGATTTATTTTGGTGAAGTTTTATTTTGAAATTAAATTGCAAGTTAGTCAAGCAAGTAATTGTAAGTTCCTGGATAAATTTTAATCCAAAAAATTCACTACGATGAATTGTGCTAACAAAAAATTGTGTTTTGCTATTTTTTTTTGCTTTCGTAAACCAGTTTCTATATCATAAAATTATATACAAACCAAGTTCAACTGCAATTTACAAGCTACTCGAAGGTCTATTATACACCTAATTTATACTTTCACATTTTTAGCTTTACAGTATTGTTTATATCGACGTCTCTGGATGCGTAAAACTCACAAACATATGCAAAAATGTGACAAATTCACAGGGAAAACAAGAAGCGCATTTGCTCACTTAGAGGCCAAATAAAGTGTTAAATAATATACTTATACTGAAAATCTGGCAGCTTCATTCGATTTTTCTCGTCGAATTACGTTAGAAACGGTGGAAAAAGTTACACATTTCGAACTTTAATTTTTTGGGATCAAAAAGTAGCAAAAGAGTTAACCTTTGGTTTTTGCAAAAATCTTAAAACATTCAATGGCCGTTTTATTGCGTATATCGACGCCTCAGGATGCGTAGAGTTCGGAAAACACAGTTTGGCCTGGCGGAAGAAAATTAGCGTAAATGTGACAAATTCACAGGGCCAACTATAATCGCATTTGCTCACTTTAGAGGGAAAATAAAATCATAAATATTATACTGAAAATCTGCCAGCGCCATTCGATTTTTCTCGTCGAATTACATTAGAAACGGTGAAAAAAGCTACACATTTCGAACTTTAATTTTTTAGGGTCAAAAAGTAGCAAAGGGGTTCCCCTTTGATTTTTTCAAAAATCTTAAAAAATACTACGGCCGGGCCGCTTTATTGCTTTTATCCACGCCTCTGTATGATTAGAGCTCGGAAAACCCAGTTTGGCCTGAGGGAAACGCACAAAATGTGACAATGTCACAGGGCTACAAGAATCGCATTTGATATGCAAAATGATAAATATTATCCTAACTGAAAATCTGCCAACGCTATTCGATTTTTCTCGTCGAATTACGTTAGAAACGGCGATAAAGCTATATATTTCAAACTTTCATTTTTTAGGGTCAAAAATAGTAAAGGGGTTAACCTTTGGTTTTTTCAAAATTCTTAAAACATTCAAAGGCCGTTTATTATATGTATTGTATTTTCTGAGTTGTATTACTCGTGTCTAGCTAACTGTGCAAATTAAGGAAAAGTTTAAGTCATTAAATCACCAAACGAAAAAATAGATAAATTTAAGCAAGGAAGTCACAGAGGCATGGAGGTATGAAGGTCATGACTAGCTAAATATTGAAAACCGTTACTGTCTAAGATTTCGCAACCGAAATATTCAGCGTCCGCGACACTTCCTGCTTATTATCTGGTGCGATGACTCGAAGCGGCTTGTATTTATCTCTTCGCCGACAATATAAGAGTTTTTCCCATTTTCTTTATTCATTATGGTCATCCATAAAGCTAGTAGTATTTTAACTTTCTTACAAAAAATCGTCAGATTTTCACTAAAAGCTAGCTCTAAGCCCAAATAGGGGTAAAGAAGAAGCACTGTACCAAAAATCGAAATAGAACACGCATCTACTTATGTATCTATCTAAATATCAATGTCTTCTTGTACAATGTGTATTTAAAAAAGTAATTCAAAAAACACTTTAATTTCTCAAACTATACAAAATCCAATATAGTAAATTTCGTAGACTCCGAAACCGGATTATTTTTGGGCCAAAAGCCCCGGTTTTATTTGCTACTTGGCGCAAAGTTAATTAGTTAGCAGCAAAACCAAAATTTACAAAATCTATAAAATTTCTTCTAGTTTTTTTTATCTATAATAAACAGCTTATTTCATATTACTACTCAACAGTAAAAATTTATTATATATAATTTTTTCAGGCTTTTCAAGTTTTTTCAAATTGCATGTAAAAAGAATTATATCTTATGTGAAGTTTTTCAAAAAATAAAATATTTTTTTATATTGTGTTGTATTCACTTTGTATTGGATTATATCGTAAAATCTTGGTAAAAATGTATCATAAATTAAAAGTCACGAAAATCCTTGTTTTACTCTAAACCCCCCTTTTTCAAAATTTAAAACTTTTTTTGTTGTATTGTGTTATATTCAATTTGTATCATCTGTATTGTTAAAAATTAAACTCCTAAGGTTAATATCGACCGAGTAAATCGTGAATCAAAATTTTGCGCTAGCCCCCCTTTTTCAAAATTTTGAAATTTTTTGTTTTATATTATGTTTATTCAGTTTGTGTCGTCTGTATTGTTAAAAATGTACGTCAAAAGTTTTATAATGAACTATGTAAATCGCAAAACGAAATGTCATGCTGGCATTGTTTCGCAGGCTTACCAGCTAAAGTCGCTACTAAAAAGAAATTACTTAGGAGTATTATAGGATTATATCTTTGAAGTTTTATGTTTTTCTTTAATTTTAAGCGATTTTTCATTTAATGCTTTGCGAAATACAAAATATTTTTACGATATAATTCAATACAAAGTGAATACAACAATAGTTTTGGAAAAAAAAGGGGGGCGGTTAACTTCACATACTGTAATAAAAAATCTCTACCTGCCCTTGCGGACAAACAGAATTCTTCTCTACACGCTGGAAGAAGAACCAGCTTTAAAATTTAGTGTAGAAGCCCGAGATGTTACGACTAGCTGATTTGTGCCGGTAGCGAGGGTGTGTTTTTAAAGATATTAATCAACCACTGCAGGAAAAATTCATCAACAAAGGAAGTCCAGCACGGAGATGGGAAAGGAGAAATTGTAGATACTTGTCTCTATATTATCCGTAATGGAGTAACATACAGATAACAAATAGTCTACGCCCACAGTAAAATTAAAATAAAAAGCAAAAATAATTTACTTTATTAAATTAATTTAAAAGACCACGTTCAAATGTATAAGCAGATAAAATGCTATCGTTGAAGCCCTGATAATACTGTCAGTCGATGGAAATAAAATTAATGTGAATTGAATTATTACAAATAATTCTTATTAACTGCCGCGAGTAACGAAAGCAAAAATAAAAAAATAAGATGTCAAAAAAAAAAGATAAGATGTCTCCTAAAAATCAGTCCACTGGACCAACACTTACCCAAAATTTCTCTTGAACACAGAAACACAATCACTTTCGCCTTTTCGAGCTCGAGTCCCTAATTCGACTGACCATTCCACCACACCACCGCGCGCAACCAGTCCCATCAGTCCAGATAACAGGAGCGCCTCGTTGTGAAATGCAAAAGGAATACATAGGCGTACCCTTAAAAACAAATTCAATAAAATTTGTTACAATACATTAAAGAATCGTGCTGCTGTTGTTAATATAACTGAATAATATTATAAAACAACCAATCAGAAGTGTGTACATATGTGCGCCACAGACAGAGAGGTAGATAAACTATGACTATTTAATAATATTCGATTTTTCAGTTTTATCGATTTTGTACAAATAAATCAATAAAAAGTGCGTTACAAAGCCGTATTTAAGAATCTGGGAGTTCTAACCCCGAAACTCCTTCTCCCCCCTCCGAAATTTTTTATCCATTCATAAAGAAATCCGACTGTAATCGAACAAAAATCAGAAGAAAATAAAAACTAAAACAAAAACATTAAACTTGAAGTGTTTAAATAAAAATGAAAACTGCATTTTATTAACATGGGAAATCTTTAATTTTAACGCAAGGAATAAATATCCCGAAAATTTTGTGTACACTTGTTTGGAATTTCCTTGGAAATCATTGGAATTTCTTGGAAACTCTTGGAATTTCTTGGAAATCCTTGGAATTCTTTGGAAATCCTTGGAATTCTTGGAAATCTTTGGAAATACCTGGAATTTCTAGGAAATCGTTGGAAGTCTTTGGAATTCCTCGGAAATCTTTGGAATTCCTTAGAAATCGTTGGAAATACTTGGAAGTTTTAGAAATCTTTTGAATTCCTTGGAATTCTTTGGGTATTCTTGGAATTCTTTGGAAATCCCTGGAATTTTTTGGAAATCACTGGAATTTTGTGGAATTCTTTGGAAATTTTTGGAATTTTTGGAAATCATTGTAATTCGTTGGAAATCCCTGGAATTCTTTGAAATCGTTGGAATTCCTTGGAAATCACTGGAAATCTTTGGAATTCCTAGGAATTCTTTGGAAGTTTTTGAAATTCCTTGGAAGTCTTTGGAATTCTTTGGTAATCGTTGGAAATCATTGGAAGTCTTGGAAATCTTTGGAATTCCTTGGAAATCGTTGGAATTCTTGGAAATCTTTGGCATTCCGAGTCTTGTGTACAGAAATTTTACTGGATATTTACCCCTTGATTTAAAGCATAATTATGCCATTCTACATCATACATTTTTTGCTTGAATTTGCAACATCTTGGGCCGAATATGGGGATTTTGCAACATCCTGGACGTATTTAAGGGCTCAGGTCGTCACTGTCTTTATAAAGTCACTGTACCTACAACTAAAAATTTTCTCAAAGTTCAAGACCCAAGACGATTTCAGTTGGTACTTTAATTTTTTTATTTAGGTATTTATTTATTTATAGAGTTCTTTCTATTTTTATTTGTATATTTTATGTTTGTTTTTTATTATAGCTTTCTTTATTTTTTAAATACTTATGTAGTACTTTATACTTTAATTTTTTGTTCTAATTTTAGTTTCTTTTGTAGTTTAATAAATTAGCTATTTATTTTTTTAAATTTTTTAAAATTCCTCCCGGAAATCTAGTCTAAATACAGCTCTGCTGCTGCCTGATGCGTTTCGTCTGGAAAGACATACAGAAATGGTTCTGTAAATATATAATATAGTATTATTGGGATTTTACCCTACCGATGAGGGCGCACCGTTTCTGCAAAATGGCTTCGTTAGGCGGTATAGCATGAATTGTTTTCTATTAAAAACGGACACATGTTCATGATTATTAAACGATTTTATGTAATAATATCACAAACTTAACTAAGAAACACACGTATTTACCATAAGAAACTTATGCAAGGTATGCAAGGTATACCGCCTAACGTAGTTAATATTTCAAACGCATGGTGGCGTTTAGTTAATGCAAATTCCCAATACGGGGGGAATGCGATAACTCGACGCGAGCTAACTCGCCGTGGGCCTATTCACCCCGAGCTCGTTTAATTGACTCGCCTTGGCGAAGATTGAACAGATTTTGTATTTTATGATACTTGATTTTTTAGCTGCTCGGAAAATTACTTGATTAATAAATAATATAGTATAAGAGTATAAGGCAATTCAAGAAACTGGGAAAAGCTTCTAAAAAACTCATCCAATTCTTTAGAACTGAAATGCGCCTTTGTAAACCACACCAGCTACACATATACAATCTGTAATAAAGTTCTCTGTAAATAAACATTCACCCTTCTTTTGTATTTACCCAGTATCCCAAAGGAATACCCATATTCCTACCTTAAGATCAGTACTGCTTCAGATAGAAGGTGAAATAAATTCTAAGACAAAAAGTTCTTTGCCATTTTTCCTTCTTTTTGCCACAATTCGGCCGCGGTGAGTTTCCTAGACCCGTATTATACTTAGATTGTTCGGGTGGCGCGGCCCAAATGTAGCACTGACGCGGATGTTACTACTCAACTTGTTTAGATTGGCAATGAAAATTGACCAATTTTAAGTGCATAACCACAGATTTTACTCTTCTTATATTGTAGTATATTTTTTTATTATAAGGGGGGGGGTTCAACTTTCAAGTATTACGTAAGCAAACTTGCAGTGGTTTTAGACCTCCACAATTATTTTTCAAAAATGCCTAAATAATTTAGTCTCTGTATATTGGTCATGTTGAGGAAAACCTAAGAAAGTCGAAAGATGTCGTAAGTTCCTTTTTTATACTCCATAATTTCTATATCTACATAAGTTTCAACTTTCAAATTTAATTTTTTGGGAACGTGAAGAATTAATTTGCATTTTAATTTAACGATAGCATCATAATAACTTAACATTTAAATTGTTAGTGCATTCTAAAATACCACAATGATCTAAGAAACATTCTGTTATTGAATTGTCAAACTTGAAGTTTAACTCTTTTTTATCAAAGCAATTGTTTTATTTTAATTACTTAAGTGTCGGCCATGGGCGGGTCTAAAGTACTTTAGCTTCTCCGGCACTCGAATTTTTTATATACCTAACAATACCTAACAATATTTTAAACCAATAAATTTGAATTATCGAATTATTTCACGAAATTCGAAGCAAAAGTTCGATTTTATATCGCATAAATTAATAAATTCAATAATAAGCTAGGTATGCAATTATTACATATTATTGTACTAAATCATAAGCGAAGTCAAATTTTAATTAAAAAATTCTTTGGAAAGCCTTAGGGTAGGGTAATAATTTAAATATTAAATTTTAAAATTATGTCATCATCGGTTTTTGATATTATCGCGAATAATATGAACAAATCTATATTATTATCATATCACTTTGAAATTTGGCACTAGTATTTTTGAAGTTATTTGAAAATGCATCTGATATTTTATAAAAGTTTTTTTTTTCAAATAACTTTTTAAAAATAGGGGGGACTTGCCCGAAAAGAACTATAATAGTTAACTATAATAGTTAACTTTAATTTTAAGGTTTGCTTACAATAATTTTTTTTTCTTAATCGGGTGACACTAATGTAATTTTGAATGGAAATGCACTTGCGTCTTTTGCGAATTAAGCCGACAATATAAAATAAAGTAGATGATTACTTTTTCTTTTTAAGTGGAGTTAAAAGAGAAAATAAAATTAGCTTAATGTGGCCCTATATTGTATATTTCAGCATAATAGCCCTCGACTTTGCCTCACCAGATGAATCTATTCCCACAATAAAAAATTTATGACCCCGCATTTATAGATTTAAAATACTATGCTAGTACAAAATGTGTAATTTAAATGGTATCTGGTTCGATTCGTCACTGGCTTTGTACGTTTACATTTCGTTGGTGGCAATATACATATTATACATAGAATTATGGTGACTGGTATTATAACCAATCGGTAGTTCAGTACTGAATTTCAATTGTTAAGTTTTTAATTGTGTGCAGTTCAAGTAAGTCAAGTAATTTTAAAAAACTTAAACATTTTTGTTTTATTTGTGCAAAAAGTCATCAAGTTGTTATTAATATTAAAACAATATAAAGTTTATTTTATGTATAATTTATAAGTTCGAATTGGAAATGGCATTAAATTCATCCAATTATTTTTTTTGGTATTGATTAAAACAATCAGGATTATACAAACACAATAACTATATGTACCAATATTACATGGGCATTAATTAATTTCTTTTATTTCATAACAGGTGTATTGATATTTCCCCATACAATAAATTTGTAATTGATGTTAAATTAATAATTAAATTTGTTCAATTTTAGAAATGAAGTTAATAAATTCGTTATCTACATAATAAAAGTAAACTAATAAATTTATAATTAAACTAGAGATTTTTTTCGAGATTGTCTTTATTAAATTTTGAAAATTTATAACAACAATAAAAAAACTTTGACTTGTTAAGTGAGATAATATATCATTAGGTTTACTAAAGCGAATAAATCGATAGACTCGGATTAGTGGTACGAGATTCAGCGACAGCTGTGTTGGCTGTTTTGAATTTTAGTTTTTAATAATATAAATATATGACAAAAGCTATGGTTCCTCATAAATTGTCTCAGGTGCGATAACAAATTCCAATTAACTTACGTTTATCATTAATTTATTTGCTTGCTATGTTATTTTTAAAATAATTTTCTATATTATTATGAATTATTAGACTAATTAGTGCAGTAAAAATGGCAACTAACTATATAGGAATATTTTTTTGTAATTAGCTGTAGTTGATAGACTTTGTGAAAAGTAAATAAAGAAGAGCACAAAAGACTGCCGATGTCCTGGCACGTACTCTATATCTAAAAAAAAATTATTTTAAGGGGTTTCACCACCTTGGCGTTCGGAAAAACAAGTATAAAAAATAAAATTTTTTCTATTAAATAGATGCCTATATGAAATAATTTTCATTTTGCACATGTAGGTACATATAGTAGTTTTATAAACAATTTGACATAAAAACGAATAAAAAATATTGAAAACTGATGGAGATAATAATATGAGCTATCAAGTAAAACCCTCTTTTGAAAATCCTTGCTGATGATAGAATTATTTTCTCTGTCGGGCATCGTCTAAAAAATAAAAATTAATTTTTTTCGTATATAAAAAAATAATACCTAAGATGTGGCATATGGAAAATTTGTTTTTATTTTTTTTTGTAGAAATGACAGCTGTTTGAAAAAAAATTTCTTATTTATATCAAAACTTTGAGTTTTAAAAATTTATAACTAATGAACGTGGCACCCAATTAAAAAAATCCTATGGTACATCTTAGATAATATTATGAAGAATATGTGCTTTAAATTTTAACAAAATCGGTTAAGTAGACCTTGAGATATTTTGTCCATGAGTTTAAAAAATGTAGTTTCGATTTCTTTATTGGATTTAAGTGGTCAGTTTGAGTTATTTTTGTTCTACTCTGTATTGTATGTTTTCCATATTTATATCTTTTTGGGGCAAAAAGACCCAAGCGAATTATTGCAATAAAAATTTGACTGAAAGAATAATACTCTTTGTCGAGGTTTTAGATAACAAAAGGTATCTATTGCTGCCTGAGTTTCGGATCGGCTCTTTACCGCGCTCACTTTTAATTGCTATAAATTCAGAAATAATTTGAATTTTGAAACAGTTAAACGTTTAGAATGTCCTTAAAAGTATAAATAATATATCCAGCAAAAAAAAATTCAATTTTTTGAAAATTTCAGAGTGGTGAAACCCTTTAATAAATTATTATTGATCTGCTTTAATATTTCAATTTATTAAAAACAACAAAAAGTACTATATTAGATAACAAATGCAAAAGTACGGTATTAATAGTGATGAGTTTCGAGACGGTCAAAAAGAATAAATTATCCAGCAGTGGCAGCTAGTGGGTTTTTTATTTGAAAATATTTATAATTTGTAAAGTATACTGCAGAGGGTAACCCCCCCCCCCTTCAACAGTAGCCTCACATTACTGTTTGCATAAGTATTGTGGAAGGAGTATCCGTCTTTTGAAATATCTCACGTTCTAAATTCGCTTTTTTACATTTTTGAAAATTTTAATATTTAAATAGTCCTAAATTTTAGAGGAGGCTAAGCCTCCCTTATGAGCTCCTTCACGAGCCGCCGCTGTTTTAGGCTTTTACTGCCAAAGTTCGTGAAACCGCGTCGGGAGGTCGCGGAAACCGTGGATTCGCCATTAACTCAGTTTTTATGGCCCAAACAGGAACAACACTTATTATAAAAGTTGTACATCTATAAATTCTCTACCTAAAAGGTCTTATATATTTTTGTCGTGCGCCTAACCGTTTTCGAGATACGACGCGGACTAAGTAAAAAATGCATTTAGATCTGCCAAACCTCTTTCGCACTACAACTTATTTCGCAATTACCTTGCTTTTTTATGTCTCAGAATAAAATTAAATACCATATTGTTGTTCGCTCAATCTGACAACACTGCTAACAACCCGAAGCCGTTACAGCAGGTATATAAACGGGGGGGGGGAGATTGGATTGAAAAAAGGAATTAAATGCTTTTTTCACTTTAATTAATTAAATTATTAGCTATTAAAATATATATAAATTAATTATTATGGTATAGCTAAATAAACATAAACAAGATAAACATAAACATAAACAATAAACATCTTGTTTATGTTTATTTAGCTATACCATAATAATTAATTTATATATTTTTTCACTTTAGACATACGAAAAAAATGTATACCACATTTAAGGTAGAGAATTTACAGATCTACAACTTTTATTAGATGTGTTGTTCCCATTTGGACCATATAAACTGAACTAATCGCAAATCCGCGATTTCCGCGACCTCCCCACGCAGTTTTTACGAAATCTCCAAGGTGTATCGTAGCGTAACTACCAAGTGTTACGATTTCAGAGATTTCCAAACAATTCCAAACAAATATATACTTAATTTTCTAGATATTTACCCTTTGACATTTATTATAAGCTAGATTCAATTTAGTGGACTGCAAAAACTTAGAAATTCACATTTATCTAAATTAAATGTTAACTTTTGCCTATGATAAAAATGAATGAAACAATGCTTATGCAGGCGAGAGCGTATAAATCGTGATAATGAAGGTAAATTAAAGAAGCGCTAGATGTTTTATTTAGAAAAAACATCAAAGTTAAAAAAATTCCCCGTTCATCCTGTAGGTACATAAAAGTTGTTTTGTGAATATAGGTTCATCAAGTTTATATCTTTTAACCCTATTTTTTTATATCTCGTTAGTCGTTACCCCTAAATAGTGGACATTTTACGCTCGACGAATTTATTTACATAAAATCAATCACTAATAATAGCTCACTCGTAATTTTAATAAAAGACATTACGAAAATATATTTTTATCTAAATTAATTACAAAATCAATAAAATATACAACGCATTTGATGAAAAGTACAAATAATGATTCTCTATTATAGTCGCGGTCGTCTTCTAGTAGAAACTTAATAATGAATTGCATAAATTATTCATCCGTTAAGAAATATATCGATAACTTATGGGTTAATACATTTAATGTAAGTAGAACAAACAATGTTTTCCAATTAAAAATTTAAAGATTCGCTTAAAGGGCGTTTAAAAAATCGCCCACTTTTTTTTAACCCCTCCTAAGTCACCTAAATAAAATCACAATCCGAAATTGCGGTGTATGGCTGGTAAGCAAAAGCACTGCGTCACTCTAATAATTTATTTTTACATTAGTGAATTACATTGTAATATTCTTTTTTTCAGGAAAATTTTTGAAATGGTTGCATCCAAAACGCGTGGCCTTTACATCGATCCAAGTTGTATGGAAAATTCTCAATTTAGTTCATCCATCTTAACTCCACTTTTAAACAATAATTCCATTGTACTCGAAAGCCGAAATTTAAACAATGATTCCAATAACATATCCATGTTTTACAATGAAGCTCACGTATTTATTACCGGTGGAACTGGATTTGTGGGGAAAGCTTTAATCGAAAAGCTTTTGAGATCATGCAACGGCGTAGAAGCAATTTACGTTTTAATTAGGCCAAAACGTGGATTGGACGTCGAACAACGTCTAAAAGAATTGTTCAAAAATCCCGTAATTATTTTTTGCGTAAACCTCGTATGTTTTTACTGAAGTAATATTTTTAAGGTCTTCGATCGAATACGTGAAAAGAATCCGGATTGCTTCAACAAAATAAAGGCAATTACGGGCGACGTCTCCAAAGTAAATTTAGGATTATGCGAAATCGATAAAGATATGTTAATTAATCGTGTCAGCGTGGTTTTTCATTCTGCGGCTACAGTTCGGTAAATATTACACAATATTGCATTGGATGGATTAAGTAAATTAATTGTTTTTACTTCTCTTTGTAGGTTTAACGAAGATTTGAAAGATGCGGTGACTTTAAATACTCTTGGAACAAAGCACGTGGCCGAATTATGCAAAAGTATTAAGAATCTTAAGGTAAATCCCATAATATGGTAAATAGAAAGCTTTTGTTTACCTCCCGCAGCATAGATTGGTTCTTGAGATGCGCAAATAAAATAATCAAATTTACTGCGCATCTCAAGTTCACGGGCCAAGTTATCCTACGAGAGTTGAACATTAAATTAAGAGGGTTTTACAACATTGGCGGGAAAACAGATTTTTTGCAATAGTCTTTTGTGATTGGTCCTAATATCAAAACAAATTTTGTCTAAAATTGTTTTGATTGAACAATGATATTTATCGGATATTACTAATCTGTTCGACAAATTAATTAGACAAATAATAATTTGATTGATTGATCAAATTTTTTATGTGTGATTCAGTGGCGTGTCGTGCCTTTTAGGGCGGGGGGGGCAAACCATTCTTAGGGGCGCAAATATGTATGAATTTCAAATTAAACATTTTTTTTTTCAGTTTCAGGTTTTTGAGTTTCAACTCAAAAACCCTGTTTTTGAAAATTCCAATTTTGGCTAGTTTTTAGTGTCAAATACCCCACTGTGCGACGTATGCTTCTATCGTATATTACCGGTAATATACCGGAAATTGCACAGTATAGTGATATATTGTGGAGTGCAGATTTGTAGCCAAAATGCTTTTCCTGAAAATTCGAAGCAGCTCAAAAATTTTAAATAATCTAAGCGATTTATCAAAAAAAAAATTTATTTGGCACTGTTTTATATGCTTTTTTGGGTTTTTGTGCTTTAATTTGAATTATCATGCTTTTTGTGCTTTTTTTAAAATTCTTATACTTTTGAAGACAAAATATTACAAATTATATTCGTTTGCAATAAGCCGATTTACGATAGGTGCCTACCTAATTTAATTACCTACCTGAAACAGGCAGGTGCAAACAATATCATTTTTGGGGTTTCCCAAAATTTCCGGGCTTATAAAATTTGTAAAGATAACGGTTTTGAATACAATAGAATTTGGTTTTACCAAAATTATTTTTATTTTGATTTGGCATGTGGCAAGTTTTAGGATAGGATTTAATAATACTGGTGATAACAATTAAAAAATTTATGGTGAGTAAATAAATGACAGTGAAAACTTGATAGTTTATTACCGAAGTTCTACAAAATGTGCTTTGTTTGGGGCGCTAGGGCGGCACTATAGACAGGGGCGGGGGGGGCTCGAGCCCCCCCTAGCCCCCACGGCGACACGCCACTGGTGTGATTAGTTACTTGATTAATTTGTCGAACAGAATCGTATCCGATAAACGGGCAAACATGTATGTCTGTACGTAAAGACGTTGGTTTCTTTATGTTGATGGTTGCCACCGTCAACAATAAAACAGGAACACAGGCACATTTTCGAATCTGATTTACGTAATCGTGGAATTTAAATGCTGAAACCTTTCTCTAACATAAAATAAATAATCTGAATGTCCAAGAGTGAACAGAAGAGGTTGAAGAAGAGTTTCTAATTCTCTTCTTAATCATAACTCATAAGCATCATTTGATAGATCGCATACAAATGTTTAGTTTCAAAAACCTGGCCAAGAAAATATTACTTAAAAAAAAAGAACTCTGCTTATTAATGTTTTCAGAACAGGTGAAGAGTTAAAGTATGTTTGCAGCTCAAGAACACTTTCTTTACTGAATTTACAAACTTTATCCACTTGCCTGGCAATTCGTGTTCAAATATGTAAAAAACATACAGGACGATGCAAAATTTATCGAACTGTTATTATGGAATAAAATTACATCAATAATTTTGTAAACAATGCGCCAAAGTCAGTGGTAGACCGGGAAGTCTGTGGGGTGGGTATACCCCCTGATATGGGAATCTTTTAAAATTTATAAGTAGCGTCAATTAATTACGTCAGGGTAATTTTTATTAATTTTCTCCCTTAGGGGGGTACGTAAAATTTTCTTTCATTTATTGCAATTAATTTCTTAAATGATTTTCCCTGTGTCGTTAGTTATTATTTAAGAAAAATTTATTCTTGCAATTTACTTCAAAGCAATATCGTATTTTTGTTTAAATCTTAAATTTATAAAAAACGGAGACCACCAAACTCACAAATTTATTACGTCAATTAATTACACCAAGGTTATTTTTATAAATTTTTTCCCTTAAAGGGGTACGTAAGATTTCGTTTCTTGTATTGCAATTAATAGCTTTTAAGTAATTTTCTCTTTGCCATTAGATATTATTTAAAAAAATCTATTCTTGCAATGCACGAGAGCTTTAGCTCGAGTGCATGTAATTCAAAGCAATATTACATTTTTGTTTAAATATTAAATTTCTAAAGAGCGAAGACCACCAAACTCATAATTTTATTAGTACGTCAATTAATTACGTCAGGGTAATTAAAAAAAAATTTTTTCTTTAAGGGGGTACGTAAGATTTTGTATCCTTAACTACAATTATTTAAAAGAAATTAATTCTTGCAATGTACGAAAGCTTTAGCTCAAGCACCAATCTCTCAAATTTATTATTACGCCAATTAATTACGTCAGGGTAATTTTTATCAATTTTTTCCTTTAAGGGGGTACGTAAGATTTTGTTTTTTTTATTTCAATTAATATTTTTTAAATGATTTTTCCATGTCGTTAGTTATCATTTGTAAAAAAATGTATTTAGCTCGAGTGCATTTGCTTCAAGGCAATATTGCATTTTTGTTTACAATCTTAAGTTTCTAAAGAACAGGGACAACTCACAAATTTATTATGACGTCAATTAATTACCTTAAGGTAATTTTTCAATTAATCAGCTATTTAATTAGTTAGCTAAATCTAATGGAAAAACTGATAATTCCGGATAAGAAAGATTCAAACTGAGAAAACACTACAGGAAACCCAAGACATGGCACTGTGTTCTTACACAGGATAAGAATCTGATATTGAGAGTAGCAATAACTGTCAATAACCTTTTGAATTATTTAAAGTATTTTAAAAGCCTCACAAGGTTGGTCTATCTGAAACTGCAGAAAGATCTTAATTTGGGAACAACCATAAAAGATATATTATAAAAAAAAACAATTTGTTTTTGACTGCGCAACGTTTCGGTACAAAGGTCCTTGGGATCCTTTAGAACCCGAAACTACACCACTCACTTTTTGTCGCTATTTACCGTATTACCAAGGGAAACCAAATTGGTCCCATCAAACTCCCGTAAATTTTTCTTACAGCCTTTTTATTTTAGAGTTTTGTGCACGTGTCCACTGCTTACAGTAATGCCGATAAAAAGGACGTACAGGAGATGGTCTACGAACCACTTTATAAACCAACCTCCATAATAAACTGCATCGAGACTTTGCCTCCAGAAGCGATTAAGTTAATCACAAAAAAATTAATTGTAAGTGTAACCAATTAAAAATTCATAATGTAACGTTAACGTTCTTTTTTTAGGGAAACCATCCCAATAGTTATACCTTAACTAAAGCCTTAGCCGAGTGCCTTATTTTGGAATATTCTGCTGTATTACCAGCTGCCATAGTTCGACCATCTATCAGTAAATAATATTATTATTTTTGTAATTTCCGAAGTACTGCTAACATATTTTTTTAATAGTAACCGCATCTTGGAAAGAACCGTTTCCTGGATGGGTGGATAACATCAGTGGCATCACTGGAATTATGATGGAATGTGCAAGAGGAACAATTAAGAGCATTGTTTGTGATGAAAAACTAATGATGGATTTAATCCCAGTTGATATTGTCGCGAACACTTTAATTACCGCTGCCTGGCACACAGCAACCTACAAGTAAGATGTTTAGATTTTTCATTCCCCAAATAAAATTACCAAATCAAAACAGTTTTTTTGGTTTTTTAAACACATTTTCCTTTCAATCTATAGATCCAACACCATAAAAATTTACAATTGCACAAGTAGCAGCATAAATGGAATATCTTGGAAAAATTTTGGAAAATTAACCACCAAATATGCCTTAGAATATCCCAGCAAATACATAAGTTGGTATCCTGGTTTTACCTACAGAACAAACAGATTGATGCATTGGATTTGCCATGCAATGTACCACTACTTGCCTGCCTGCATATTCGATGTTTTTCTGTACTGCATGAAGCAGAAACCAATGTAAGTAGGTTTTCCTTTTTAATTCTAAGTAATAATCGATTACGTTTATTAGAATGTTGCGCATCTGTCGTAAAATTTCGCAGGCCGCGAAGAATGGAGAATTCTTTGCGTTAAACGAATGGAATTTCAGTACAACCAATATCAATAAGCTTATCCGAGATGTAAACAACGCCGAAGATGGGAAAAATTTTAATTTGGATATAAGGAAAGAGAACGGTTTCCAGTGGGACGATTATGTCAAGACTTATTTATTGGGTATACGACAGCACGTTCTGAAGGATGACATTTCAAGTTTAAATAGCGCAAAAATTAAATTAAACAGGTAAGGCGTAAGGCAAAATTTTTATGATACAATAAATTATTGTTGGTCAATGGAAGAGTTGAAGCAGAAACTATTGATAATAAGGAATTTAATTGTTTTCCATTTCATAAATTTAATAAATTTACTTGCAGGTTATATTGGGCGAGTAAAATTATTCAAGTTTTATCAATGTATGCCTTACTGAAATTGGTTCTGTGGTAGAAAATCCGTCGCTCCATTTAAATCTATTTTTTATTGTAATATATGTTTGCAATACTTTGATGAATTATTCAGAGCACTAAGTACTCTAAAATCAATTAAAAATCAGTATTTACAAAATGATCTACAAAAAGATCAAATATTTTGAAATAATTTAAATATATACAAATAATTGTTTGTAACTCTATAATGAGAGAGAGTGTTGCGGTCTCACCGCAGTACTGCTTCGAGAACTTACTATTTTATTATTACAGAATATAACAAATTATTATAATTATGTATTATATGTATTATTTTAAGTTAATAAAAGTAATCATAGGTATCTATTTAAACAAATGGTTATGTTGAACCAGTACACCCGTTTCATACTCTTTAGTCATCAGCAGAGTTGGACGAATTATTTTTCTTTCTGAATTTATATCATGGGCTTTCTAATGCAAATAAGTGAAAATTAAATGCCAAATGCATTTAAATTATTTAAAAATTATAGTGAATAAACATGTAACAGTAGCATATTATAGGTAAAATATATAAATATTATTTTGATTTACTAATACCACTTTGACTTAAACAGTCAAAGTGGTAACCACTTGATGAGCTCCACTAACTAAGGAGAATCTCAAGTGTAACTTTAGAATCGAGACCAGCTTTGGTAGGTTTAAAGAGCACTAAAATTAAGCAAACAACTGGCTATTCTAAAGTGCCATGAGCGGTCGTTTCTTATAAAATAGTATTTAACAACTCTTAAAGGCACAATACTTCAGCTAGTTTATGCAACAATAATCAAAATATCCCCCAGCTTGCGAGATTTTTCAGTGTACATCAGCTGGAAGACCTTTGGATTTTTGTTGCGTAAACTCGCTGAAGTATCACATTCAAACTTTAAAATGCTATTTTCTCAGAAACGGTAACTTACAGCATTTAAAAAACAGGTGTTTGCTTAATTTTAGTGTTCTTTCACCTTACCAAAGATTTTCCCGATCTTAGAGTTACACCTGAGGGGTTCTCCTCGTAAGTAGTCTTCTCTTTCTGTTTAAATTTTTTTATAATAAAATTTATTGTTGTTGCCATTTTTAAGTTTAATTTATTAGGTGAAATTACTCGGTTTAGAAATTGTGCTGGGTAATTATGTAGCTGTTTCGCTGTTCAGGATCTCTTTATTAGTGTTTCAAGCTTCTTCATTGTAAGTGTAAATGTTGTCGGTATTTACTCAAACTTCTACAATAAATCGCAAAAAAATATTAAAGCTATGTGATCCCCGAAGATGTTAGATAACACTGAAATGAAGCAATTTAACTATGAATGAACCTAACCTCCGTACAGAGTTAAATCAACTTTTAAAAAAAATCGCAGTTGCATTATAGGATTTCAACATTTAACATTGTAACATGATTTTATTTTAAATTGGATTTCGTTAATTACACCGGACTACAAAAATTTTTTTTGAACCTTGAACCATTCCTGCTAATTCTGACGTAAAATGACTTCCTAAATCCGAATATAACCCCCGTTTTTGGGAGAGCCCCCCTATTTTTATCAATTTTCGATAATAATTGTAAGGCCACGAGTTTGATTTTGAGGGTCGAAAAGCATTATTTTAGCTTTTTTTTAAATTTTTTTTTAAATTAATTTTACTCCACCCTTTCATTTATACAATATAACTAATATTTATAAGTATTACTTACAGGTAAATGTAAAAACTTAAATTAAATTTTATTTATGTAGATAAAAGCTAATAAAGATAATCCTATCTATAAAATCCCAGCACGCTGCTCCTGCTACTGCGTGTCATTTTTAAGTAATCTAAAAACACTCTGATTGGTCGAATTTTTTTACCAACCGAAAAATATATTAAACCAACGCCAGTACTCCGCCTGAGACGAGTTGCATATCAATCGAATTTCCTGCCAATCGGGTCTAGATGCCCGTCAGTGGACGGGCTTTTCAGCTAGTTAATTACATAAAAAAAATCTTGAAAAAACTTAAGATTTAACGTATGTTGCTCGGAGTTTGGTCGAAAATTTCAACTATCCATAACTTTGTAAAAAATTAACTTAAAATCTTGCATACTGCAGCTCATTCAGGCTCAAATGAAGTTCTATCAATCGACGTCAATATTGCACACATAATTTCAAAATGGGAACGAAAATTGCAAAACATGTGTACCCCTCCCCACTAGTTTTTTGCGAACAACTTCGCAACCTTTGAGCAGGGGCGGATGGGATACATCAGACCGGCCCGGGCAGTTACGAGCCAACCGGCCCATTTTAGAGAAGTTGAAGTTAAAATTGCCTTAAAACTAATATGGCTTATAACCTTAAAACTCAACGAAATTTAGAATTATTTTATTTGCAAATTTAATACATTAAAGATTTTCGAAACAAAGTACTCGAATTCGAGAGCTGATTAACAATATCCTCATTATCTATTTGACTTACGATTTTTCAATATCATTATCATAAATGATGCGAGGTTCAAGATAATCCTATAAGTCCTATAAGTAATAATCCAGTAATATCATTAGTAAATCCTATAGGATTTAGACCGTATCATAGCAACAGCTGCTATTTCGAGAATTAATCTTGAATCTCGGATTAATTCGCGACTATTAGCAGAGCTAGAACAAGGGTATGAAGATATGATGCGCCCGTGGCGACTTTGAAACTTCCGCTTCTACCGGAGAGTTTGTGGGGGTTACTCTCTAGCATATAGCGCCGCAGGCAATTTTTTTTGAAATTTTCAAGGTCAAGCGCTTTATTGTCAAGTTAGAAAATCGCGATACAAAAATATTTACCCAAAAAAATAGGTTTAATGAAGCAAATTTATTTAAAAAATATATTAAAGGACTAAGCACGCAGCAGCAGATAGTTGATCTACGCGTGGTAAAGGCCACAGGTATCCTGCTAATCTTTTATTATATTTTACATTCTAGGATTTTATCTTTTTTTTAGATTTTATTAAATTTAATTTTAAAATTGAAAATTTGACGCCCCTTAACTAGCTCGCCCTTGTTCCGGCTCTGACTATTATAATATAGATACCTAAACACTGCCCTTTTGGGGATTAAAAAATATTCTGGATTTTCCAAAATTGCAACTTCAAAATTGCGGCTTCCAGAAGTTCGGATTAAAATTCTTTGAAGTACAAAATGTGGTATTTTTTGCAATATTTCTTGTTTTTGCATATTTATTATTTGTTATTTTGTCTTGCAAGTTACAATTGAATCACCATGTCTTGTTTTGTTATCAAGACAAGACAATACGAGATAAGGGATAAAGTTAAATAATAATAATTATAATAATGAAAGCCCATCGAGGCTCAAACGATGCTCTCAACGTTAAATACCAAATTCATACAAAAGTTCGAAACTGGGAGGGTGAGAAGCATCTCATGTCTACAGCCCCCCAATAGCTTTTCGTAAATAACTTTGCGACCTTTGAGGCTCAAACGAAAATAATGGAAGCTCATTGAAGATCAAACGATGTTCTACCGTTTGACATCAAATTCATACAAAAGTTCAAAATAGGGGGGGGGGCGTTATGTCTACAGCCTCCCCCCCAGTAGTTTTTCATGAATAACTTGGCGACCTCTGAGGATCAAACGAAAATAATGGAAACTCATCGAAGCTCAAACGATGCTCTAACGTTCGACACCAAACTCATGCAAATTTTCGAAACTGGGGGTGCCACTTTGCTATATCTTTTTATTATTTGGGGTGTTTGGGAGAGAATGAGGAAAGCTGAAAGCTGGAATATGTAGAAAATGAGTGAAAGAACTGCGAAAGCTCCGGAAAAATTGATCATTTTTAATGAATTTTTTACAATTTAAGGGAGCAATCGCTTCCCCAAATCATAAACAGGGATCTCTCTAGTGTCCCCCTAGGCTCTAAACGGTTAAAATAATCTTTTTCCTCCCTCCAAATTATTGATAAGTGATAAAAAAAAGTGACGTGGGGGGGCTCCAACAAAAACGGTGGGTGATGGAGGAAAACGGGAGGCATATTTGGATTCAAGAGGTCATTTTACCAAAGAATATAAACCTAATAGGAACCTATTAGGTATATCTTCTTTGATTTTACATGAAAATCAGCAGAAATGGTGTCAAGGCCGATTTCCGATGCAGATCAGTGTTATAGCCAAATTTCACTTAAAAACAGAGATTTCGAACTTTCTTGGCCCATAGCTTTAAACATAATATGTGGTTTTTTAGGGATTTTTAAAAAGTGCACTGGTTCCTTGCTCTATTTACCTTAACTTTAGTTATTTGTAAATTTCTGTCGTTCTCGGGGAAATTTTTTTAAGCAAGTGCGTGGATAGGCTAAATATTACTTAAAAACAGGGATTTCTGTTCTTTTTTCGAAAGAAGTTTTTAACAAGTGAACTGGTTCCTTGTACCATTTACCGCAACATTTGTTATTATATAGATCCGCCAGTTTCAGTAAGTTTTTTCCGGGTTTAATATTTTTAACCGGAGATTTTATTATAAAATATTTTTTTTCCTAATATGAAATTTAAAGGTTTTCTATTTCTTATACAACAAAATTTCATAAAAAGTGTAAAATTACAATATTCCGGTGATTAGTAACAATGGATTAAGTCAGAAAACGTAGTTTCGGTACACGTCGTTTCGGCAACCGCAGTTCGGCGAAAGCGATTCGGCAATGTATATTCGGCGACGGTCAATTCGGCTACCCGAAATTCGGTTATGCTATTTTCGGAGATTTTAATTCGGTACCGGCATTTCGGCGATTCTCATTCGGCGACAAAAAATTCGACTACGTCGATTCGGCGACGGAAAATTTATTTAAGTGTTAAAATTTATTAAGAATATTAAAAACATTAATTATTTATTTTTAAATTAAATATTTATCCTTCGCCAAAATTTGAGAATCAGCCGCTTCTGTGTCGAAAGTTTTTTGAATACGTCTTAATTTATCCAAAAAGGTCCACAACGTTTGATAAAATATACCCCTACCAAAACCTAATTGTATTTTTCGATGACCAGCTTCGGCGTAATTATTAGTTCTATCAATTCCATAAAATGTGCGATAATACACAGACCGGTTTTAAGTATAAGTTCGAAAAAAGTCATAACTTATGACTCATAAGCGTCGGTACTAAGATTTTTTTTTGTACATTATGATTTTAGATTAAGAAGAATAAATTCAATAAACTAAAAGTATAGCTCCCGTTGCCGAATCGACGTAGTCGAATTTTCTGGCGCCGAATGAGAATCGCCGAAATACCGGTGCCGAATTGGAATCGCCAAAACTGGCATAGCCGAAATGACGGTACCGAACTGGAATCGCCGAAATGACGGTGTCCGAAAAAAATACAGCTGACTTCTCGGTGCCAGTCGAAAGAGCTTTCAAAATAGATTTAACTTCAGCAATAAAAAAAATACTAATCACTGGAGTGATTAGTATATTATAGAGTGATTAATGATTATTAGTAGTGAAGCTATACGGAATCTGGATCACTTCAATAATCCGATAATTATTGATTATGAAATTTAATGTAAATTTTTTCTGCATAAGTAATATAATTAAGCCTGTTCAACAAAAATTTTAATCGGCATATTTAATATTCAATTTCAAGAAAATGAGAAAAACACAAAACCAAAAAATAAAATTATGGAAAGCCTTTGTCAATTGAATTTAAACTAATAAATAAAAAATCATAAGTTTCTTATAGATCACATAAAGTGATTGTACATAATGTAGTGGAAAAAGCAAAGAAAAATATTAAAACAAAAACACCCAAACAACTGAAACAAAAGCATCCAGTAGAATGAATAAAACAAGACTAGCAGATGATACTAGGGTAAACTATCGTCAGTGGCGTATTTAGAGGGGGCAAAGGAGCAACTGCCCCATCCCTCCAAAACGGATTCCTAGTCGGATTGCATTCCTGAAGCCCTCTCCGAGATTGGATATTGCATTGATAATGTAAATTATAAATTAATTAATACTTATAATGTAATATACATATTTATTATTATTTTGTTTGTTTATACTTATAGCTTAACTTTTTTGATTTCTGAAATTTGTCAGTTGTTTTACCACTGACGCGCACGAATAGATTAACGAGATTCTAAAAATATTTTGTCTGCCCTCCCTCCTCCAAAAGCATTTTCTAAATACGCTACCGACTATTTTTAATGTAGTTTTTGAATTAGACTTAATATTGCTGTCAAAATTTTTTACAAACTAGAAATTCATGAAAATCGAATTCAATAATTATTGCAAATTTTAACGAACACTTAATGTGACATTACTTCACTCAGCATTTTGAAAAAATGGAAATTTTAATAAATTAAAACATGAAAACAAACCCTCCTGTTTCTCTGTGATAAAAACTTTATTTTAGCCAATAGAAATCAAAATGCTTTAGAGCCAATTTCATAATAAAAATTAACAGGGCATTAAAATTTAAAAGGCGACTTAAAATAAAACTGATGATTTTTATTGGTCTGTTTTGTCTTAAGTCGCCTTTTAAATTTTAATGCTCTGTAATTTTTATTATAAAATTGGACCTTATTGAATAATTTTTGGACTTCAAAAAGTATTATTCAGAAGTGACCCAGATTCCGCATAGCCCCACTACTAATAACCATATTCATTTCACCATCGTTCTTCATCTAACTTTGTATGCAATTAAGATCATCTCAATTTCATGGGATAATAAGAAAATATTTTTTTCTGGGTGAAGGGAGCTAGCGCAAGAATTATATTTAAATATATTATTATGGTTGATCACAGTGACAAAAACAGAATCACGAGTTTAGTTTATATATTAAAATTTATATGCCTGGAGGAGTACCTATCCCTGCCACAAAGATGTTTGGGAAAGTCTGAATAGCCATTTCTCACAACTGACTTATATTAGAAATCATTGGTATTCCTATAAAAAAAAGTGGAAAAGCAAAACAAAAGAAAAACGTTGACAGTGGGTAAACTGAGGATTACCCCCCCCCACCTCCAGTTTTCTTTGGGTACTATAACATTTGATCCCCATAAAATAATATCTATTCTTTTCTCAACGTCAAAAAACCTGACTTTGTCATTCAATTGTCAAACTTTTTTTCAAACGTTTTTTTGGTAAATAAAGATACAAAATTTTATTAATAAAAGTAACCACAACACGAGAGCAACCGCTATGACCTTATACAAAGTAGGAATCCCTCTCACTAGTAAATTGTAAAAAGGATTATTGTAAGTATCCACAACATTTATTTGCTTATATTTATACACATATGACAAGTACATCTAACAATAAATGATAATATAAGAATGATAGTATGTATTACGATTTATGTATTTATAAGCTAAGTCAAGTTGGTACAATATTAATATACACTGTGTTATATACAAAAAAAAAACAATACTTATATATTTATATATTATTTCAACCAAATTCTCTATTCTAGTTGATTCTTACCAATCACAGAGTTCAATACATATTTAAGTGTTTGTAGATGTCACTATTAACCTATTTATCCCATTATCGATTACCAAAACAAGTCCACTAAGTTTTGATTTCCTATATTATTCTTTTTTTAAATAACAAACGAATCTTACTTATTACACGTCATTTAAGTTAGGAGAAAGCGTTTCAACATTTTAATAGATCACCTACTATTTTGATTTAAAACTTTTTTTAATCTAAAGACGCAACTATAAAAATGATATGTAAAAATATATTATTCTCGTAAACGCTCCATAATAATTAATTTCTTTTCTATTATCTACCAACGTCTTCATTGTTCAGTCTTAAAATATTTTGAAACATTTTAGTTGAGGTTATTGTGAAGTTTGCAAATTAAAGACAACTAATGTTGTCTCATCTGATGGAATTTACTAACAAACTTATAATAGTTTTAGTTTGAAAAAGTTACTGTAAATTAAAAGCGTCAAAATTAGATTTGTTCTGCACCTAAGTCAACATCTCTTTTACAAAACGTCATCGAAATTGATTGACAGATGCCAATTGCCACTCATGTATACGAGAAATCTTTAGTTTGTCCACTGGAACTGCTGGAGCGACTAGCATTTGAAAACCTACACAAGAAATTATTAATAAATAAAGTAAAATTTTAATAATACAGATCCTACCTTCTTGTGTCAAATTGTACGGAATTACGGTCGGACTTCATGTTACCGCCGCCTATTTTACTGTTGGATAAGAAAGTACTAACAGATTCGTCCGATGTATAACTTTCTTGTTCACTGCAACGTAAAAAAAGGCTGATTAGGAAAAAAAAAACGAAAAATCACCCTACATACCTATCGGTGTGGTCAGATGGGGTGTCGTCAAGTTCACCCTGAATGGCAGATTGAAGATCTTCTATTCTTTTCAATGCCAACTTAAGGTCAGCTTTCGCAACGCCAGTTTCGCTTTCGGCGAGTTCGCACTTCTTCTCCAAGTCTTTTCGTTTTTGTAAAAATTCTGCTTCTTTAGAGACGCTTTCGTTGTGCTGTTCCTTAAGCTCCCTGCCAATTTCAAGTTTTAAAAATCTGAAAATGGAATCAAAAACGCTCACCTTAAGCTTCTTTGCAACTTTCGAATTTGCTCTTGGGCCGCTTGTTCTTTCGTTCTTGAAGTTGCTATATCAGTTTGAAGTTTATCTAACGCCTCTTTAAGTCTCGCAATTTGAACTTCTAATCGCGATCGAGTGGTTTGCTCCAATTCCAATTTCGATTCCAATTCTTTCGTTTTGAGCTCCATCCTAAAATCATAAAAGTTTAATCGACTGAAAACCACTGTTAGAACAAAAATAAAACCTCTTCATGTGCAAATTAGACGACGCCTCGCCCATATTTTCGACGCATTCCAATTTCGCCGTTATTTCCGACAACTGTTCTTTCAGGTGATTTCTTTCAGTTTCAAGTTCAGAAACCAAGGAAACTTGTTCCTGTATTGCAATTTGATCTAAAGACATTTGTTGCACTGCAGCTTTGTACTTTTTCATGACTTCCGCCAGTTCTTCTTCGTTTTCTTCTAATTGCGTTTGCAAATCAGAACGTTCCCTGTTGGATAAATTTAATTTGTCGTCGACCTCGCTCTTCAGTTTATTAACTTCATCTAGCGTCGCTTGGGTTTCCGTCAATTCGGCCTCCAAACTTTGTTTCGACTTAAGTGCTATACTACGCGCGCACTCCAAATCTTCGATTTGGTTTCGTAATTGACGTATTAAATTTTTACCTATGAGGAATGAAACTGTAAAATCCTTGCACAACTTTATTAAACAAGAAAATCATACCTGGAGTGTCAGCTTTTTGACGCTCAAGTTGTGATTGCGTGTCTCTCAACAACGCTTTAGTTCTCTTTAGGTCCCGTTTTAGTCTTTGCATGAGTGCTTCTTCCCCTGCTCTGTCATTCCTATCAGATTCGGCGAGAGCAGTTAGCCTTCTTTCCAGTTCGTGCTTCTCGCGCAGAAGTATTGTACGTTCTTCGTGTTCGCTTTCCAATTGCGCCTCAAGAGCTGTAAAAATAAGAGCAATAAAGCCTGCGGCTTGGGTTAACTTGTTTTACCAACCTTTAACTTTCTTTTGAGCGTTACATCGCACTTCCTCTAGTTCTTCGTCGCGCTGTTGCGTTTCTCTCTTGGATTCTTTCCGTTGCGACTCGATGGACATTTCCAAGCGTAATTTCGCCTGCTCCAACAACTGAACTTGACCAGCAAGTTCGTCTAGTTCTTCTTCTTGGTCGTGTAATCGACGTTCGCAATCAATTTTTTGTTTTCGTAAAATCGTCACCTCTTCTTCGGTTTTACCTCCGTACGTTAACTCGTCGAGCTCTCGCTGTAACGCTTGCAGTTTATCTTCCTTAAAATCAATTTCTAACCTGGCGTCCTAAAATCGATACGGTTAAACACGAATACTTTGTGGAAAAAAATAAAAATAATCTTACGGCCAAATTGCTTTCGATGGCAAATTTTTCCGCCATCACCAATTCCTTTTCGCGCGCCAATCGCTCTTTAGTTTGCTTTTCTTGACGAAGTTCGTCTTGCAAGAGTTGTGCTTCCGAATCAAATTTCCTCTGTTTTTTCTCCAAGAGATTGTTTCTTGCATTTTGTTCCTCCACAAGAAGTCGTAAATCGTTCGTTTCCCCGTTCAGTTTTTGCACTTTTCGTTTCCATTGTCCTACGACCTGTCGTTGCTCTTCTACTTCTTCGTACGCATCTGTCAACTGAAAACACGACATTTTATATAGGAAATACAATAGAACAACAATAAAAACTATTTTCAATTTAGATAAGCGTAAACCTTTCTTATCTTGACTTTTGTTTACCAAAAATGTTACGTCAACATTCCTATTTGGTTTTATTGAAGTAACAGAGAATAAGATTAAAAAGTTAATTTACCTTTTTCTCTAGCTGCTTCTTTAAGCCGACCAGTTGTTCCAAATCATCTTCGTGTTGTTGTTGCAATCTTCTCTTGGTAAATTCCAACTCCTTTTTAACTCTTTCGTACCTTTGTTTATAAACGCCCCCGTCGCCTTCGCCTTCCTCCTCTTCTTCGCACACACCGTTCAATTCCGATTTGGCATACAATAGCTCCATTTCCAGTCTTTCAGAGGAATCTTGCAAAAGTTTATTCTTTGTTTGCACCTCACATAACTCACGTTCGATGCGCATTCTTTCAGATGCTTCTGCATCCAATCTTTCCGCAGCTAGAGTTGACGTCGAATGCTCTTCCGCTAGATCTGCAGTTAGCTCGCTTAGCTGAAACAAATTTACAAAATTAACTCTTAAGTTCTAGCAACGATGTTAACGCTTTCAAATTGGGGCAAAAAATATACCTCATCAGTTTCGGCTTCCGTGCGATCTTCGGAGTGATCACGCGTAACGGAAGATCTAGTACTACTCGCTCTGCTAAATAACTGAAAACCTTTAATCATAATATTGGTTGCACTTCGCGATCTGCCAATAACGCGTCTATCTTCGGCATTTCTTTTCATCGTTTCCGAATTGCGCATTTCCGACGAAGAATCTTTATGACCTAAATGTTTCCATTCGTCCATAACATGATCGGTTCGTTTTAGAAAATTTGAAATTTTATTTGACAGATAATTCGATGACGTTCCCTCGTCAACAAAAGCCGGTAGTGCTTTAACCTGTTGCCTAACCGTGGATTTACATCCGAGAACGAACGATAAATTCGCGTCGAAAACAACGGAAGAATCTTCCTTTTCGTCTAATTCACTCAAATCGTCACATTCACTAATTTGCGGAAAAATTCGTCTGGGTGTTAGGGATCTATTGGAATTGTTAGAGCAGGAACTTATACAGGAAAGACTTGGACTGGGCGATCTGGTTAGACTGCGCTCGGGGCGAGCAAGGACGGTTAGATTTTTTAACGGGCGAGTTTCGAAAAAAACTGGACGCTTATTTAAAACATTTCTTGATGAATTTTGGTGGTAATTATCTAGGTGAGTGGTTTGGGTTCTCCTGATCGGCGTTATTCTTTTAACATGCTGGCTGGTTGGCACTGGAGGTGGCAAACGACTCATTGTAGGCTTAACGTTAATCCTGTCGTTCTCGAAAGATGAAAAGCTTTTGTTCTGGTAGGAGGAATAAGATTTAGTGTCGTGTAAATATAACGAACTGGTACTGGTCGGGGTGGAATAGCCATTAAAAAGTGAGTATCGCGAAGACGATCCATTTAGAGGTAAAGACGATGTACTGCCGTTATAAAAATTCGACATTGGTAAGGAAGACGTACTGATGAAACCAGAAGAAGACGAAAGTGTCGAAGCAGGTGAACAGTCACGACTTTTTGAATGCTCGTACATAATACTTTCTTCTTGCTATTTCACCCACTAAATGTCATAATACGCAATGGTCACTGATTTAAACGAAAAATTTGCTGCCGTAAATTTTAGAACATAAAAATAGTATCTTTCAGAGTTTAGATATAACTTAGACCGGATACAAACTGCTACTGGTCAATTATAAATTTTAACGTGTAAACGGGACGTCGTATATCCTATAGATATCTCGACTAAAATAAACTCGATTCAATCTCAGTGGACCTACTCAGAATGCTTCTACAGGATGACGATAAAGACTGCAAATTACAAAAAGTGCATATTTTTGGGAAAACCATGGGTACGCAGGAAAGAGTAACTTTCATTTGTTTAAACAAAGAGTAGTTTTATTTTTATTTTAAAATTCGCAAAATGTTAATTAACTATTTATAAAGTCCATTAGGGCAGACCACCAAGCCAGATATTAATATTAACGTTAACTTAAAATCAATATACAAACGAAATCGGCAATAAAAAGAGAAAATATGATGGAAAAAGATTTGGCAATCATCCACGACATTATTCTATTTAAAACGACAGTACATCATTAGTATCATTCAGATTCAACGCTCGGCTACTATTATTCTAAATTATGTTTTTAAAATGCAGCTGTAGTGGGCTCATTGTTGAGAAAATTCAAATTTGGAACCGATTGTTGGGCAAGTAATTCCAAATAAACTATCACGATAGTCCGTTAAAAATAGTGCGAATGCATTTTACGACAGACATGTCACGCATGCATCTTCTATTTTTATCTCTCCATGGGAGAGTTATCGTCAGAACATTTTAAAATTTAAATTAACCCAAAGGCATACATAAAAAAAGAAAACCTTTTTCTGCACTACGCCAAACAATGCATTCGAGCTATAATCTGATAAAATATAACAAAATACCTTCAACATGGTATTTTGGCATGATTGCAATTTGGTTCCTTCGAATGTGTACTCCATACTATAAAATTAAAATTTCTCAAGTGTAAATATTGTGTTACACTTTTAGAAGTGTCCCGTTTATAATTTATTAAGCACAATGCCCGTTTCCAATAAGCTCCCGAGCTATTTTTTGTAATCAGCAAAATCCTCGCGTACTTACTGTGTAATATTTTTAGTCCCTAATCGCTTCCTAGTATTTTTCAATTATTCATAAATCAATTTGAATAATTTTAGGCATGGCACATTAAAATTCAGCAAGTTGCACAACAATTAATTATTGGCGGCGTTGGTGGAGAAAGAATTTTTGGATTGGCGCCCAATTTTTTTAATTGAATCCTCTCTGAGTTATGCAACATTTAATAAATGAAAACTAGCAACAGGTTGCTGAAACGGAGTGTTCGGGAACAGCGAGTGTGTGATTTTCTAAAAAAAGAACCGCGCGTAAAAGCTATTCAACAATAAATTTAAAAAAAAAAATTTAGTTAATATCCAAGCCGATACGACTTTGATGTTTCTTTTTATTTATTTATATTTACTGCAGTTTTTAAAATCTACTTGACAAAAAAAAATTAGAAAAATCGAAAGTACAAAAGTTAGCCAAAATTTTGGATTCATAGCGCCCACCATCTGTTTACATTTTCATAATATTACAAAATAAGTTTCGATTCATAAGTTCTAATAAAAGAATTATTGTTATAATATTATGAATGTGTGACCTAAAAATAAAAACATTTTCAAAATTTTTAAAGTTCTCTTTTGTATTTGTTTATAATTTTTATATTTATATCGAGGGGCTCAATTTTGAAGCGGTTCTTGAAGCGGTCACCCATCTAAAGACTAACCGCTATTTATTGCATATTCCCACAAAAGTCTTCGAAATATTAAATAACACACATGAAATAAGTGGGTATCTTTTTTGAATATCGAAATGACGGCAATGCCAAAATAATAGCAAAAATAACTTTTAAATTTTTATAGGAATGTGTGCTGATAATGACGTGCAGTATGATGAAATATAATACTTTAAAAAATGTCAATTTATCATTTATCCTATAATAAATTATTATTATTAATTAATAATTACTATAAAAATATCGTCGCTTTATATGATCCACCCGGGCTTATAAAAGAAACATTTATTTCAATTGTTTTGCAATTTGAATTTTTAATATGTAATTTTTTTTTCTTTGAATCAAAAAACAGTTTTTTCTCTAACCGTATTATTGCTAAGAAACTCTTTTAGTACGTTCCCTAAAATACCATGCTTTTAGTGCTAGTCTTAAAAGTGTAATATCTATAAAATGACAGTTTAATATTAAAAAAAAATCAAGGCTATTGGATTTAAATTATCCGAATATTCAAACAAAATGTTTAAAATAATTTAAATTTTGAAATATTCCACATTATTAATGAAGTGTAGTAGTTAATTAGTAATTAGTAAGTAATTAGTGAAGATAGTACGTTTTATTTGGATTAAAAGTGTTTTATTAGTCGAACATGCAGTTATTGCTACCGCTCGGCTCCGCTGATGTCTGCCTCGCAAGAAAACCAAAGTTTCACTTTTAATCGAAATACGACAATATACTATTGCTTGAATATTTTTTTTTAAATCAAATCAATTTTGTTTAATTTAAATAAAATATTTTTGGCTAAACAAAAATTTTTTTTCAATTAAAAATTCATAATGCTAAATTAGTAATTCAATTTAAATTTCCCAGATTAAAAGTGTACTTCTTTTGCATATTTATGCTAAGAAATGGATAAAAGTTCTGCTTAAATTTAATCTTTACCTTCAAGAGGCCGAATACAAGGTTTACTCTAATTTTACGTTCCTAAATTTAATTGTTTTTTTTTTTTTGAAAACTCATACTAACATTACAAAATTAAATAAAGTACTAAATTTCCGACAGCGAAATAGGCCGACGGCGAAACGGCGACGGCAAAATGTCCCGAACCGACTGGCTGTGTGGATTAACCCATCAAAAAACAGACCTAATCTACCCTATAGGCTGGTTCACACTATGCGATTTCTCATGTGACTTTATCGTAAGAAAAATCCTATCTAAAATCGTAAGAAACGCTTATATCATATGACCAACATTTTTTATGTTTAAAATTGATGTAGGTGTAGATGTAGAAAATAGAAACCATTTTATTGTAAAAATCGAGATTAGTATTTAGTTTTGACTTCAATAATATCAAAAATCTACGAAGGTGTCCTGAGGCCACAAAGTAAAAAATAAATTTTAAGTGTCAATTGCGACTTACAATTTTCAATTTACACTTCGAAGTCGCAATTGACACTTTGAAGTCGCAATTAACGCCTGCGAAATCCTACCTATAAATTACTATATTATTGTAGTATTTAATAAGTATTAATTGCGACTTCGAAGTGTCAATTGCGACTCCTAAGTGTCAATTGCGACTTTGAAGTGTAAATTGACAATTATAAGTCGTAATTGACACTTAAAATTTAGTTTTTTACTTTGTGACCTCAGGACGCCTTCGTAAAAATCGTATAATGTGAACGTAAAAATATTTCTAATAATATGGCAAGTCAAGTGACAAGTCACGTGAGAAATCGCATAGTGTGAACCAACTTTTAAACCCGACTTTTGTAATCTAAATACTAGAAGTCCGTAGATAGCATGAGCGTCCATAGGATTTTTTTCAGGAAGGGCCAAAATAAAAAAAAATTAAACATTAAAGAATTTAAATTTTCTTTATTTGCAGAAAAAACAAATTTGAAATTCCGTGGTTTATTCGCGAACTCAATAATAACATTCTCCAAGAAATTTCAAGTAATTAAAATTAAATTTAAATGTTTAAGGCAAAAGCCAGGGGGCAGCTGCATCCTTTGCCCCCCCCTAATGGACGCCCACGGTAGATAGTTTTTAAAAATTAAATAATTTTATAGCAATCCTGAATACATAGGCTTAATTGCTTTAAATCCTATTGAAACCGTGCATATCAAATCAATAATGTTTGATTTATCCGTACTTTTCTGATAAAAAAAAATGGAGAGTTCAAAAAGTAACTATCATTTTCAATTCGCAACAGCAATCGAATCTGAAAGTACTAACGAAGCTCGAAGAAATAATGCAAATTAAACGGTGAACGCCCATATGACTGACGGTTCATGGGTTAATGACGATGAAATTGGCGGAAACTTTGGCTGCGATCGAGCAACAGTGATGTTGCGCTTATGTTCTAACGTGCATATATAATTATTTCTAAATCAATTAATAATTTTATCAGCTTCTGATGGTTAATGAGGGCACAGAATGCTAAGCTTTTGCAATTTATCGCTGAGAAACATAAGCTAGATCTAAGATCTGTCTGCACAGCAAATTAAACTCTTAGTCAAGGCTAGTTTCAATTTCGTCGAGATTTCTCCACATTGCCGGCATATTTCTGTTATATTTTGCAATAAAGAATTTTTAGAGAATAAAAGTTTTTATATTATTTAGATTGTCTAGGTTGAGCGGCCCGAAGACCGTACAGTCTGCCGATCAGGCAGAATATAATATTGCTGTGTTTTCTTTTAACAGGCTTATCTTAACTTGATGAAGATATAAAAATTTGATTTTGAAATATTGTTTAATGCAGCATAATAATATATTGGGTTGACGTGCTGGCTGTATTCTTCGCCTATCCCCGCTTAATTATAATGTATTATTAGCCTGGGTACATAACTTGTTATTTAATTATTGTAATATTATATGAAATATTTCTAACTCGCCTTGTCTTCGCGAAAATAGGTTTATACACTACTCATTTACATTAAGAAAAAATTTTTTTTTCATTGTTTATTCATACTATAAGTTAAATCTTAGAACAAAAGATGCTCGAGGTTCTAGCGGGGTCACCAATTTGGCGTGACAATTTGATAAGAAATAAATTATTCGTTTGAAATAATCAACACTAAATCAACTGGACTACCAAGGCAATTGGTTTATAACTAATTCCAACATCATCACAAGATCAACATTTTCAACGATGTCCAAGGAACCTGCCGAGCATAAATCATTCAAGAGCCCAGTTTGGTTTCCGGAATGAATGCAGTGCTTAGTATGCAAGCACTGATGCAGTTGTTCCTCGATGTCAATATGCATGTTTAGCATGTTTCCTTGATTACTAAAATGTTTTAGATCTTCTTCTGCGAATTTGAATTGAATTATTCTATTCGGAATTAGAGAAAAAGGTGAATGTGGAAGCAAGGATTATAATTATTTATATAGTTGTCGAGAGAGATTGCCGATAGGTAAGCAATAATAGAGGTGCAAAATATAACATAATATTATATCACGTGAGTAGAGGGGTTAAGCCGTTTCTACGCCATCTAGGGTAAACTTGAACTCAGTCAACTTGAAATCTACGTCAATTTATTACTGAGTTATGTGGTAGAACATCAGTAAGCAGGAGGTAGAGGACAATACACTTGAAAGAAAAAATAAGTTCGCGGTCACGACTTAGACAAGCAAACATTCATCATTCTAATGATTTTAATTCAAACGAAACTTCCTTCCAAAAAACTGATAACATCGTTTTGTAGTCTTTCGTTTTCATGAGATATTTATATTTGACAAAACGATAGCGTGAATCTATTAAATATTATGTGTCCTTGAATGTAAAACATGAAATTGAACTGATTATCTGACCTGTTGGTTAAAAAATCTCATTCGAGCAGACTACTTACAAGATTTATTATTTATTAAAATATATTATTGTATTTTAGTCACGCTCTAATTACTGACAACTGGAGCAACTATAGAATTTTAGAAATTACACAAAATTTAGAATAAAACTTGACAATCGCAAAAATTCACGATGAAGGTCACCGATGTGAGAAAGTTAATTCTTCTTTGATAAATCGCAAGTTATTAATGTCACAGTGTACATTATTTGTGATGGATTATTTAAAAAAAAAAGCAGCTTACCTTAGCTTCCAATTTGTCATTTTCGTGCTTCAAAGAGGTCCGGTCTGTTTCCAATTTGTCCACTTTGGATCGCAACAGTTCCAGTTCCTCCTAAAAACACAAAAACTTTTGTAATGTACTGAGTAAAGCGGTAATTCAATAATGATTTAAACCACATGATAGAAGGTTATAATTAAGTGGTTATAACACAAACAAGGTAAATATTATGTAAACGATACCTACATAGCCATTAGATAACTTAGGTATACCTATAGACAACATATAGAATTATTTGGTATACATAATGATATGTACGTGTAATTTCTTGTAATGACATACCAATTGCGTGTATGTACTTCAATGCAAATATGGTAGCAATCAAAAGAGCCAATCAATTTTATTGTTAGTGAACGTAGGAATTTTTTCCAGAAAGTGTTAAATTATCTTTTTCTATCTATAGTATACATAACAACAGATTCAAGTTTTTGAGATAACCCATTGAACCCTTATTATTGATAATATGATTGAAGCCATAGCATAGCGATAACCTAGTGCACCTCGATTCTAGGCGACACACCAATCGCTCTTTTCTGGCACTTCTCTCCTCACAAGTCCAAATTCAAACCAAAAACGATGAGCTTAGTGATAAATTGAAGATAATTAAAAAATTAGAAACAAGTGCAGGTCGGGAGCTTAATCACGAGAGAGAGAGTGGGAAAAAAATTGAAATTTAAAGCCAAGTGAATGTGTAAGTAATTGCCACATTAAGCAGATTGGATGTAAAAAAAAGAAGACATAAATTTCGGTACATTCGAGACATAATTCAAATTAAACGCGTTGCATATCGTCCTGGCAACTTTTCAATTATTTTGTCCATTTGTGCCAAAAAAAAATCTCGACGATGTTTATTGAACTGCAAAGGCGCCATACAATAATTTTAGCAATGAATCAAAATTGATCAGCAGAATTTCCTGGATTATATCATGCGGCCTGGAATCTTCAGGAAGTAAAGCCGGTGGTTATGATGCATACCATAAAAAGACACCTGCATTTTATAATTTATATATTATATTATACGTAAAAGGACAAGAAAATAGGTGCGACTGTGTGAATGCGGCGGTGAAGCCGTAGACTTATATAATAAAGTTAGAATTTCTTGGATTCTAATTTCAAGAATCGAGGAAGTCGTTTTGTGAAAACGTAACGCAGGTTTTATAATTCTATATAATATGTAATAAAACATAATAATATAAATTATGCACAATTTTCAATTTCAAAATGTGATTGCATGTGAAAAATATGCAAATTTGCCAAACATAAATCTCGATTCGACTTTCTAAAAAATTTACAAAATGGCTCTTCTTAAAATTTATGAGTGTCTTCGCAAGTGTATATATAAGAAAGTCGATGTTAAACAATGTATTAAGAACAAATTCCGATATAAACAAAATTTTAACTTTCCTACACGTATTATATTACCGGTGGACAGGTAAGGCAGGCAATAACTAAAAAAGTACGCTATAATCGCAATGCACCTACAAACCTACATTCAACAAATAAAATTTCAATTCAATAAATTATGGAGCCATTACTAAATTGATTAGAACATCGTCATTAGAAAGAGCTTTAATTGACTATAAACCATAATAAAATATATTTATTTGGAAGTTAAACTTCTTTTCAAATTTTGAGATGTTCCAACCGATAAAATTGTTGAGAAACCTGCCGGTGTGGGAACGAAAACGTTCACAATGACAAAAGTTCACAAGAACAACATAAAATAATTTTCTAATAATAATTAACGTTGTATAATCAGTTTATCTTCCTATTAACTTATTAAGTATGCCACTCTTACCGTTTTGCTTCTCAGTTCCTCTTCCGTTCGATGGACGTTGAGCAACGGAGTCACCCTTACCAGAAGTCTCCACCAGGGCCAATCCCGAACCACCATGAACTTGCGAACGTTTCTCTGAATACATCTCACCGCCAAATTTTGCAACTTCCGCTGGGATAACTTTTTTCTTGCCAAATATCCCCGACAGTTGGATTGCAAATTTATCACCATTCCCGCGAGGCGCTCATCTCGTAGGGCTTCCAATTGCGTTAAACCGCCACTTCGGAAGAAAATCTATAAAGAAGACACAACAATTAGGAGATATAAAATTCTTTTCCGCTGTATGGAGTAATAACTACTTTCAATTTAATTAATTCCAATCAAGTTAATAGGTAAAAAGTGCTCGCAACGTTAATTGATTGAAATTTTTTTCTTAAATTATTGTAACACATTTAAGTGTTAGGTATGTAATAGAAAGAAATCAATTAGGATTAGTCTTTAGTAAAAGTTTCACTTTCTGATTTAAAAGTTCCGATTTATAAAAAATATCCACTGGAAAACTAAATTAATTACTTGAAACCGTTGAAACTGAAAAATACACCTCCACAAAGCATCTGCATTATTTACAATAATTTCATTACTTATAGAATAACAGCTGGACGACAAGCAGTCTGCATTAATTTTTTGGAATTTTTGAAATGCAACCTGCAGCTGTTCTAGAAACGAAATTGAAAATTAGTGAATTTTTTAATGAAATTAAATTAAGTCAACATAAATGGCAAGGTTTTCTATTTCAATTCCCAGGCAGGCTTTAACTTTCTTCATCAATAAAAGATTTTGCCAGAGCAGAATAAATCAAAAATGTCAAGCGCAGAAATTTTGAGAAAAATGATAAATATCCAAGAAAATGGGATTAAATCACAGTTTCATAATGAGAAATTAGTGATTATATTAGAAAATAAAATGTTATATAATTACTCGACCAACGCATAATTACGTTAAACATTTATGTCCGAGTAATATCATAATTTGAAGAAGTGAAAGTAAAAAAAAAAGTATTTACATCAGCTTAGGTTAGATGGTCAAAAAAATGGACATCGTTACAGCATCATATCGCGTTAGATCAAACGCTTCACTGATTTTTTGTATCTGATTCGCTTAGCAAAACTGTAGCCAATGGGATTTTTATGGTAATTTCTTAAGTACGCTTTCATTATAATCTCATGTTGCTATTAATTTTAAATTTGTATTAGTTTTCACGATGTGATGATTTTAAAATCGGAAAAAATTAGATCGGAATGCGGATAATAATGATTTACTACAATAACCTAGCACAACATAACTATAACACGATTTCATCTTTTATATTTCAATCATGTAAAAGTCACGAAAACATCTCGCAAAAGGTTTCGAATCATTTTTACCCTATTATAAGACTTTCTCCACTCGTTTGGCTCCTTGAGGAAAACATATAGGGGGCCTACTGTTCCTTGGAACCCAAGTGTGCTCCGACTATCTTTCCTTCAGTGGACCTCGCAGGTTTAAAATCAGAAAGAAAGAGAACCCTTCAAAAATGATCTCGATGGTTTGACATTGACATCTGAGCAAATTATCAGAACCAACAGGCCGTAACCGTCTGCAGAACCTTCCTTGGGCCGGTTTTATAAAGCTATATTCTAGAATCCTAAGCTAAAGTCTGATGAGTTAACTTTGTGCTAATTCTGATCCACGAATGATTTTGTATTATACAACTAGCCCCAAGGTAGTTACAGCAACCTGATATTATGATTTCTTATTTATGCTTTTTACTATTTTCAGTAAAACAGCAACAATAAATCAATTTAAATAAATTAAAGATAATGCGAACTAATTTACAACATTCGAGATAAAAAATAATCATGAATATTCAAAGAATTTAATTAATCAGTTAAATTTGCATAAAAAAGAATTTTTTTCTTAATTTATCGTTAATTAGCAAAAAGATATGGGCACGCAAAATTAATAGCAACGCAAAACGAAATTCGGGCAATTTAGAAAGTAAAAAGCTACCGTAGACCGTATACCCATCCTATATACCACCATAATCATTTACAAACAGGAAATAGCATATTATATACCTCTTCCTCATTAACGTTGCGGCTCTTCTCGTTTAAAATTAAATTTTTCGAATTATTTCGGCTGATGCTGTGGAGCGATTCCAAAGAATTGTTACGGCTCGACGATGTCAAACTGCTCAAATCTGCAGGATGCTCGTTCGAAATATTTCCAGAATCGTCGGAATTATCATCCGAACTATAATCGCGAACTTTATCATTGCTAATCTCTTTCTTCGGTATGGATAGTTTCTTCTCCACTCTTACAAGTTTCTCCTTTTTAATTTCTGATTTGTTACCACCACAACCCTTTTTGTCCGCAAAAGTTTCGAATTTTTGAATTCCATTTTTAGTGCTGGTCGGAGACGTCTTCGCCACTTGCTTGCTGACATAGTTTCGTTCCACAAATTTTGGTTCGGCTTGCAATTTTTTGATTCCAAACGTGTTTTCGTCCTTTTTAAACGTGGCGCCCGAAAGTTTAGTTTTCGCGCTGTTTGGATTTTCAAACTTTTGTATTGCATTGCTCATGGTTTGCTTTTTAACATCGTTCGGCAAACTCCTTCTCACCTGCACAACTGGTTTTGCAATCGTCGGGGCTTTATTATTGGATTTAATTTCCAATTTCGAAAATTTTCCCAAATTCTGCACGCTCGTCGATTTCGAAAGTTTCGGCAATCTGTTCGTTTTACTTAAACTCTTGGGCGGATTCGAATCGCCAACAAATTTTAAATTGTGAACACTTTCGGCAAACCTCTTTTGTTTTTGTAAATTTTGCGTACATCCTAATTTGCAGTCTAAACTGTTTAGACCGTTAGGAGTACTAGGGAACGTCCTATTCAGCGAAGCTTTTACAGGAATTTTGCTCGTGAAGCTCTTCTTCGTGCTTTGGCACGAAATGTCCAACGAACTGACACATTTTACACGCAAAGTGTTCGAATTGATGTCCTGTGGTGTTGGGATATTTTCAATTTTTTTTTCGATTTTAGTCAATTTGCTTTCTTCGGCCGACGAAAGGCTGTTAATTTTTCTCACAACATCTTTGACTTTAATTCTGTTGTTCATTTTGTATGGCGGTTTTTTGTACTGTTCGAAATTTTCGAGTTTACCTTTGTCTGCTACCGGTTTGATGGGTGGAATCACTTTTGCCGAAAGTACTTTTAAAGGAGTCACTTGAACTTTAAGCGAGCGTTGATGTAAATTTTCTAAACTTTTGGAACTCTTCTTCTGTAAGGCGTTTCGTTTTAAAATGCATTTCGATTCGATTATACTGCAAGTTCTCGATTTTTGCAATTTCGGGATGCTGGAGCGGGGTTTCGGAGTTGGCGTGGAGTATTCGTTTAAAATTTTATCAAAACTATCGATTACCGATTTAAGTTTGTCGTCTATGTCGGAGTTATGTTGATTTTTCGAAGCAACTTCGATTACTGTTATGTGACTTTTCAGCGACGAATCGGAAGAAATGTTTCCGGAAGAGTCGTTTTGAAAGTTGACGTTTTCGTAGGGATGATCCAAGCAAACTCGAACCTTGAGAGAATCTGATTTTCTTATTTTGTCAGAATGAAAACTTTTTTTCGTGGTATTCGCCAACCATTTCTTGGGATTGGCGTACAATTTTTCAAAAACAGGTTTTGTTGTTGAATTTTTACCGGACGAACTTAGCTTTTCGATGAACGAAGGCATCTTGAGCGCAACACGAAGTTATTCTTTAAGGCTCGAGGCTTCTTTTACATTTTACATTAAGAACAAGTTAATGCACTTAAAAAACGAAATTAATTTGTACTCGTCAATTGTCATTCAATTAGCTATGCTCTGATTGTATCTCGGCCTCTGCCTATCATTTATCAACACTTCCGATGGATTCTTATTTTTCCAATCACTAAAATTAAGCTGTACGATTCAAACACGAGCTTGTAATAAAATTACAGAGCGTAAAATTTAGGTTTGTGGTACGAGATATATGAATTGCACGAGATTTATTAACACAAATTACAATAAACATTAAATTACACAACACTAGAACTTGACCCGGCCGAAAATCACCCAAACTATAAACAAACACGCACAAATAAATTGAAATTCGTTGGAAAAATTACACATACTACTATTTTAAAAATGTTTGTGCCGTTTTAAATGCAAAAGTTAATTAAACGTAAATTTTTGTACCGGTGATTTTAACGAGCGAAGAAGAACTAAGCGCGACCTTTCAATGCGCGGTGAAACTCGATGTGGAAATGAGGAGGTGCAGAAAGAAGTAGCAAAGAGCTAGGCGCGTCTGGACGTGACAGTAAGTTGATCCGGTTTTTGAATTAAATAAAAAATAAAGATGTAAAACAAGATGGTTTTGGTCAGATGTTCTCATAAGAAATTTTAAATTAATGCACCGATGGAAACGGTGTCATATTTTACATGGTTTTACGATATCTGAGAAAATTATTTTCATGTCTTTCTTTATTATTTTTGCTTCCTTTTTTTTTATTAAATATATGATTAATAAGAAGTTCACCATAGTTCAACAACTTTTTAGTAAACGTCTGCAATTTAAGATAATCAAGATTTGGCACAGCCATTTATCAATCAAAATGAATTATTGTTGTTACGTTATACATGTGATTGTCTCTTTGACCAATTCGACAATACAACAGATGTAAACTTAATTTAATTAAAAAAATCTAAATTAAACTGTTAAATCCTGACAGTCGTTCTATTTGGACAGAGTTAAAAATAATGCAACTAAAATAGCAAAAAAACTGAGTATTAATATATGAAGTTGCGCGACATTAAAAAAAAATTATGAGTTTTCAGTATTTCGTTCATTTAAAAATTTAAAAAAAAATTTAATCGATGAGAAATTAAATTATAAATACCAAAAACAGGGGAGGGCAGTTGCAGAATACCTTCTCCTGATTTATGAATATTTTTTAAATTAATCTTATGTTCATTATAAATGCTACAATGAGAACAAACATGAAATTATTTCTAAAACTTAATTATTTTGTTGGATTTTTTTGTAATTTATTTAATTATGGTATTTCGTTATACCAATTTTTGCAGTCGTCGGTTCGATTCCCGACGAAGTACATCTGGATCTTTTGACCGTGCCAGCATATAGTGAGAGAGCTCTCTCACAAGATGCTGGCAACATCTTTGAGGTATTCTATAAATATATACTTATATTTAAACAATTTTATTTTTTAATATCCCCCGCCCCCTCTCCCGGCTTTTGTTTACTTCAAAGATATTATATAGTAGGGAAGGCGAGATAAATTAAAACTGTGTTTTTTCACTTTTTTCACTCACTTCTTTAATTATAATTCAATATCAATTGAACAATTGAAAAACTAAATTTTTAATTAAATATGTTCTCACTATAGTTTAGTTAGAAAGTTGTAGAAAAAAATTTAATTTTTTTAAACAGGGACAATATTATTTGATTTAATCAACTAAATTTAAAAAGTTTATTTTCTCAGCTTTTCAATGATATATAACTTCCAATAATGGTAAAACTACAAACAATCTTAACTTTTCAGCATAGTGGGCCGTGGTAAATTTTACGTATAAAAAAACAAAGGACTACTAATAATAATAACACACTTTTATGCGTAAATTTTGTGTCTGTTATTTATTGGTATAAGATATAGAGAAAGAGGAGATGTATCAGCTAAATTTTTGCGATATTTTTAGCATTTCGTGGCAATTGAAAGGAATTTTAAGGAATTAAGGAATCATAGGGAATAAAGAGTGTTTATAGTATAAACCGAATGTTAGAATTTCTTGTTTTATGGATTTCAAAATATATTTTAATTTCAATTTTAATTCCCCCCCTTAAAAAGAATCATGTAAACAGCCAAATAACTTCACAGGATCAATTAAATTAATAAATTCTCCCTTACTTCTTCGTACACTACAGATTAATCTTTAGGTTTTCTTCTGATGCCAAATATTACGCAGTGTGTAAACGACCAAATTCGTTGTAGCGCAGCCAAGATGACTTACTTCCCTCCCAAAACATAATATTAAAATATCATGAATATTAAATACAGAATTATTATTATGGCCAACTTGGAGTGAAATTTTTTATACGGTCTTCCGGTATAAGTTACTTTCCTCTTTCAGTTCATACTGTAAAGTGGACGGTTATGTACCATGATAAAAAGTATTCTTTTGAAGACAACTACTGCGGTATACCCCCAGACTCCCGGTTTCAAAAATGAAAGTTTCCTGTGTGGGGTTATATTGTGAAAAATATTAAACAGACAGTACTGCCCACAAATCGGTCTTAAACCTTATGATCATAGCAATAATATAGATCAGAAATCAACTCAAATGTTCGTTATACATACACCTTAACTGTTTTAAAAATATTACTGGAAAGTACTTTTAGTAAATAAGCTGAGGAAATTCAATTCGTATTCAATTTTTGTTACTAATTACCACCATAAAAAGTAGCGATCAAAATTTCACGCGCCACGATGTGCCAAGTTAGCGTCAATATTAAAAAAAAAGTGCTTGCTATTTTTAAAGATCAGATTACGGATATTTCTTAGGCAATAAAGATAAAATAGTCAAAATATTTTATTGGTCAGAAGATTATCATCTGTAACCGAATCCTTAGAGATTAACCTTGCATTATTTAGAACCATGGGTGTGGAACCGAGAAGTGCGAGATTTAAAAAAAATATAAATTACGTTTTTGTGAAACTTGGCTTGTTGGCTTGATGCGGCCGCTGCAAATACATTATTTCATCGGCCATTAAAAAATTAATTAATGATACTTATTAATCAATAATTATTTCTTTTATTTTTGATTTTTCTATCTCTCAAAGAAATCATCTTCTTTAACTCATAAATTTACAACATATTATTATTTGAATTTAATTTTTTATTCAAAGCAGTATGTGAACTATGAAGTTAACATTTGAACTGCATTTGCATTGAATAAATGTCCATTTCATAATATATCTGCATTTTCCTGAGTTTGCAGATTTATGTAATTCCCAAAAACAATAACCAAAAAAAGTTTGATATAAATCAACCCAATACATTCGATGTGAACAGAAGGGCCAATGAAACGCCGCCCTCTTGAAACACAATATTTTTTATACGCTTCTGCCGGTATAAGTTATTACTTTCCTCTTTCAGTTCATGGTGTAAAGTGGATAGTTTTCTAGTAACACAAGTACCGAGATATTAGGGATATATTTCAGCCCCGCGTTGTAGAAACCGAAGGTTTGTGTATGTTCTGTACTTTTTTTTTTATTGAACTTGAAATTTAAACTCTTTCAGAACAAATACCGTTATATGTCACTGCAGCACGCATCGGGGAATATGGAAGACCTCCCAATATTCTAGTAATTGCATGGAATACAGATTTTCCAATATTTTATATAAGAAAAAAAAATCTGCTAGAAGTCGTAGGCTACAATTTAACTTACCATATACTTTTGCAAATTTATTTGCTACTGGGTAATTATTCTATATACCCAAAATCCCCGGATCCCGCGACTTATAGACTCATTTATTCTGGAAAATTCCAAATATCTCCAAGATCTCAGGATATATGGCAAGATTCCAAGATCTCAGAATATACACTCGAATCTTCGATCTGAGATTCCATACTCCCCAGTACACTTAATTGTATGGAATATTTTTAGTATTTGTAGCATTATTATTTATGAAATAAAAATTACTTTAATGGGTCAACAAATTTAAATTCGTCAAACTTCGCTAATTTTTCTTATTCTTATTATTCAAATCTTATTAAAGCCCAAATAATCGACTTTGATACGAATAAAAAAAAGTTTGTATTGTGTCTGAACTCGAAGATCGGAGCGTAACAAATTATAGGGCTACGCCAAAGGAAAACACTTAAGTTTCCAAATAAAAAAAAAAATTCTGCGGTTACCCCAACATTAGTTAATGCATTCATTGTATGGATTTATATGCTATGCAGAGAAGATAAAGTAATTAAATAAGATATTGCAACCGTTAAATTGATCGTAACGCAGGTCTGCAAAGATGGACTGACCATACGGAGAAAGACGATTAAAATCAACTTCACCAAGCAATTTCAAAGAGAATTAAAACGCTGGCGCTGGTCAGGTTAGTCCCAACTATTTTTATGGTGGTTTTTAAAAGAAATCATAGTAATTTGAAACACGCCACTTTTTCTTTTCAAAGCTTTTCAAAAAATTATATTATCTCTTTTATTAAATATCAGAAAAAATTCAAAATATTGAATAAAGAACCGCTATTGAGCTATTGTTTATAGGAAACAAGTAGAATTTTCCCCACAAAATAAAAATTCACTTTCCATTAATTAAAGTTCAAAATTTGTATTTTCATTGTAATAACGCACGAACATATTATTTAATTGCACTTGAATGAAGTAATTAATTAATAAAAAATAAAAAATTAATTAATTCATGAGACATCTGTTTTCTGCTAAGTTAATTAATTAATTTTATATTATCTAAAAAAATTCTTCGGTTTATGAAAGCCATCATGCAAAAACTATAAATTATACATAATTAAAATCCAATTTAACTTGTGGTGAGTGAGTGAGTGCATAAACTGAATTTGTAACAAAAACAATAGTAATTAAAACCCTCACATTTTATAGCACCAGTTTATAAAATTCTTCAACTGAAATTGAAGAAGACATGGTATTTTTATGGAGCCCATGTAAAAAAACTTTCGCAGTAACCTGCTGAGTACGCTGTCCTAGATGCAGAACTGAAAATATGACCCTATAAAAGCGATTATCTGCTGGCTACAAATCCATAAGCTTAAACATTTTATTACATCATTAAAAATATTATCGATTAAAAAAAAACATTTGCCAGCGAAATTAAAAAACTTAAAAAAGGTAATTTTTTTGAGTAAAAAAATTCCCCCCAAGTCCTGCAACACCTTAATTCATAACTTATAAATAATTAATAAGTTAAGAAATTTGGAAGGTAGATTTTCGATTGAAATTGGCGAACGTACAATCTTGTGCATATAATAAACAAATACAGAAACTCGTCTATATGCAATAGTTGATTAATCACACGTGCCAACATGAAATGTTTCTCGGTTAACTGTTCCTCATTCAACCTGTTCGAAACGAAAGGTTTAACAGGTTAAAACATTACGGTACCCGTTACCTCATTTATAATATTACAATATTGAAACTTAAAGCAACTTCGAGATAAATGTATGTAATTGTGCATACATTACATTAACTCGTATCGAGTACGGTTAATGACAAAATTCAGTTTACAGTAATGCCAACGTTTAAAAGACAAAACATTTGCGTGCCCTTTGGATTAGATAACATCTCTAAAACAATCGACCGGAAATTGAGAATCTAGATGAAAAATTGTCAACGTGAAAGGAAACAAAATCATTCCGGACGAGAGTACCGCAAGTATAATGAGCTTAGGTGCTGGAGGATTAATAATCAGTTTTTTCTTATAAGTAATATTCTCGTATATCAAACTTGACATGAATAGTGAAGTTTTTTAAACCAATTCAATCAAGATTCATTATGATATCCAGAAACGAAAATACTAGAAAGTAGTTGATGCTTTCAGTAAATAAAGCAATTTAAATGTACAGAGTTATCAACGTTTCCCATTATAATAGTTGAAATGAATCAACTAAGGTAGAGCTTAGTTTCGATTTGCAAATGAAGATAGCATAAAAGGAAAAGAAAAAATTCGTTATAATTCAATTCCAATACCATAAATTTTTAAAAAGCAGTGTTCTAGACTTAAGTTAGGGAAAGTTCGCATAATTTTTAAATTATCATATATAAAACGTCTAATAAATAAAATCACTGAAAATACCATAAATAATAAATTATCGAGTAGGTACATGAGTTACAATAATAACTATTGTAGGTTGGTAAGGTATGGTATAATTTCATAGTTCACACAGCACGTATGTGGGCTACCCATACAATATTTTAATAACACAATGCCAATCAATTTAGCAATCTAGTGCTGTGAACATCATCGGTTATTGACTCGGAAATGATTTCTATTTATGTCTAAAATAAATATTTAAATTTATTAAAGACAATATTTACAGTTCAAACAAACAATGTTCATAAACTTGCAAGTTAATTATAATAATTACATTATTTATCCACACCTGTAAATATGAAAAGACAATTTCATAGACGAGAGTCGGGCTATTTGCACTTGACTGACATGCAGTCACTTAATTCTATGTTAAGCAACAAGAAATTTTAACACTTTCACTCAACGAAGGTGATGTCACGAGAAGACTAGAATTTGTCAAACGTCGGTGTCGCTACCCGTAGTTTCGTTGGTACTTTCCAATTTTTAATTTTAATAAATCGGTTCGTTTTGCTGTACAACAATCCGAAACAATTAATTACTGCCGGAAGGATTTACGGCTACCGGTCGTCATTTGTTATAAAAGTTTCTATGAACCCCGACAAGGTTAGAAATCATTTGTTTTTTCTTGCCCGAGTAAAAAATACATGTTCATTTCATATTTATTACTTGGCAAAACGTCGACGACTTATAGCTGGGTTAGAACCCACATTGTTTATATACTAGATCCAGCTTTTAGTAACTAAACAACCTCAAACCTCAATAAGTCTGAGTCAAGTCAAACGAGTCAAGTAGTAACTTGATCTATAATAGTATATTACGTACCGAGGTTAAAAATGCATTATTGTAGGCACTGCGGTGCCTAATATTTTATTCATAATCAGTGAAGATGATAAATTATTATCATCTATTATTTAATATTATTATTAAAAAAAATTCTTTTATCAAAACATAGGAATCTCAGTTTGGAAAGTAAAACAAAGAAGCTTTCCGATTGATTGGCAGATGAATGTAAATAATAAACTACTACCCCAACATTTAAAAATTCAGGTATTGGTCAATTACTAACTTTATTAATAATACTAATTATAAGTTTAATTCGGCTGCGCCCCATCGCTTTTCAGTATCAGCCGCCACTGATTATACTTCAAGTTGCCGTACACTGCTAAGAGTTTACAATTTTTGAATTTCACTATGAAAACTTCTTTTTCAAGAAAATAACTGTTTAATACGTTCATTGCAACATCAATTAATTTTGATTTGTTGAAATAATTTATTGGCAATTGTATTTTGCAAAGATTTGTTAAATGTTTCTTTTGTTTTCGCATTTTTAAAAAGAATTAAAGAAAAAATATCATTTGCTGCATGTTGGGCATCTTCGCACGCGGGATAAAATCTATTTAAATTGAGATCATTTCCATATAAATATTATGCACCTACAATGGAAAGCGAGAATTTTACAAAAAGTGATTGTTCGGAATAAACCTTGACATCTGCTATAAACAACAAACAATTAGCTTTTTAGGAATACTTTTAGCATTTTGCACTTTTTAATTATTTAAATTAATTAAAATTAAAATTACTTAAGGCTAATCTTATATTAATGATTATGGAACTTGTTGAGAACCAAATTTTCAATAAAAAAACAATCTTAGCATTTTTCATGTAAGACGAATGCTAATTTAATTATTATTATCGATGATTTATGATTTTGTCAACGTAAAATAGCGGTATATTGCATTACTACTAGTTCCTGCTAAAATTTTATCAATTATATTTAATAGTTTTTCACTATTTTCACTGCCTCCTCTTTTTTAAGACTTTGGTGCTCAAGAATTAAAAAATTCTCACCCAATAAACTTATTTATAAAAATTTTATAAAATATTAAACTTTTATCCAAATTTTTAAAAATTGTTCCTGTAGAAAAATACAAATCTTCAGAAATGTTACACGATTAAATTAAAAAATGCAATCCAAAAAATAACTATTAACGCAAATAGATTTTGGGAAAATCAAAATTTTGAAAAAAGTCAATTTAGCTTCTTATAAAATATCCAAATCCAAAATATTAAATTTCTACAAAGAAATACAAAAATTACAAAATAAAACTTCAATTATCTAATAGAATATTTTGGAACACGACATTTACCCTCCTGGATTTATAGTGTGACCGAAAGTTTACACTAAAACCAAATAAATCAAATTTAAATTTACGTTGTTGAATATAGCAACGCTATGTGGGAATTACCATTGGATAAAGTCTAAACCATCAGGTGAAACTTTTATTAAAAAAATCATATTCTGCATTTTCTAGATGAAATTTTGAAACGCTTGCGGGAACATCAGCGTCATCGTTTTTTTTTTTTCAGTGCAATCTCTTTTCAATTATTTCCTTTCCGACAACAATTTTTACCTTTTCGTTCTTGACAACGTCTTTGTCATTTTCTAAAATTGTTTTTATTAAGTTTTTTTTGTTTTCTTTTCGTTCCTCGTCAATTTTTATTATTTTTCTCTATTCTTCAATTTTTCAATAATCCCCTATTTGGTTACATTTAAATTTCCCAATTCAATTCTAATTTCTTGAATCTTGATTGTGTATTTTAAATTCTTCCTTCATCTCCTGTCTGCTTATTTTAGACTCTTCTCTTATTTATTTTAACATTTCCATGATTTCATCAGATGTATTACCCTCATTGCTGTATTTTTTTAACTCTTAGCTCAGATTTAAAGTAGGTTCAGGTTCAACAAATCCCACGTTGTTGAGATTCCAAATATGTAAGATGCTATTTTCTCGATTCCAAAGTTAAAAATTTTATTCCACAAAAAAATCGGTTATTGTCGGTTAAATGGACCCACGAATTTAACTTTTTCCTAGAGACTATTAGAAGGAAGACTAATTTCTGAGCATTAAAAAAATTATTGCGGATTATTCATTAGTTTTCGAGAAAACGGCATTTAAAAATCAAAATTTTCCATGCATTGTAGATAGGAATCAAACCACGATTTCCTCGTTTGAAATGTTTAGAATTGTAATCTGTTTTATTTGTTCTTTTTGTATTATTCAAAATTGCCGCCAATTATTCAATGTTTTTCTAATATTTTGCACACCCCTGTTAATTATGTTTTGTTCATCCCTTACATTGTATCGTACGCATGTCAATCTTTATCGTATCAGTTTCAGTTTCCTTCAAGCACCCGTTGAGTTCACGTCAAAGGTTCTCGACAGGTTTCCGTTTTGTTTAAAACTCCCTTTTGTAACGGAGGTAAAAACTCCTTATAAATTGTAACGTTTAAAAATTCAGTGATTGTTGTTGTGATACTAAAAAACACCCAACAGTTACCGGTTAATAAATGCAGTGCAAACATCAAATGTTTTATTTAGTGACCATCCCCCAACATCTCACCTACTAAAGAGGTTTTTCAAAGATGATTTCTAAGACTAGAATTCAACAGACTGCCTAATCTAAAATCTTATCTCGAAAAATAATGGATAACCGCAACAACTTTTTTTAATGCTCAGAAAATTGTCCTCTTTTCAATAGTCTTTAGGAAAAACTTAAATTCATGGGCCCATTTAACTGACAGTTTCCAAAAAATCAAATCTATAAATGGTTTTGTTAACACCAACAGTTAAAAATTTCAATTTTCATTTATCTTCCGTTAAAATATAAATTTTAAATAAAATTTCAAATAGTATAAATGGGAAAGTAAAATCGAAAAATGACTTCGCCCACATGCAATCTTTAAATTTAAATTTTTAGTATTGCAATTTTACCAATTAAACCAATTATTAAATTTTTTCAATCCTCCTAATTCAAAATTTATCTTACGTCAATTTAATTAAATTATTAATCATCCAAATCAATTATAATTTGAATTCGAAATTATTTCAACTGAAAAAAAAACTCAAAATTAAAAAGTTTTCTAGTAGATTTGTAAATATTCCAACTTTGTCTAAAATTATGTTGAACATTTTAAATCAAATCAAGTCTCAACCACTTAAGCAGCCATCTTGGCGGCAAAAGACCTGGTTTCCACCTAGTTGTTGCAACGTCAACCATTCGACGAGAAAACCAGAAAATTAAAAATTTATATTTACAAAAAATTAACAATGAAATTAAAAATTAATAGAGAATTTTGGAACACGACAATCTTTAGACAATAAGGTAAGAAGTTTTGCGGTAATACTTCTAGCAACTTTTGGGAAGTTGAGAGATGGTCCAGAAGAATTAAAACTTGTTCGATATTTCAAAAGTAATAATTAAAATCATTTAGCATAGTAAATTTTTATTTTAATTTATTATGTGATATTAAAACTAGAAGTAATAAAAACGATAGCATGACATTAAATGTATGTACAACAATTATTAAAAGTTTGTAATGGTAGATTGAGAACAAACATGGTAACAATGTACGGAGTAAGATGCAACCTATTTAAAAGTTGCCTGAAGACAAAAAATAATTAAATGCATTTCTTATTGTATGATGAATATAATTTATTAAAAAGAAGAAATCTTAATTTATGCTCAAGTCATACGATGGTATTGAAAAACATTTAATTTTACGACTACCTACGCATTATAGAAGCCATAATTCTGCATCGGTTTGAAAAGTAAACGCACGTAAACATCCACGACAGATGCAAGAAATTAACATTAAACAAAAAAGTTCTGTAATTATCTATCAGTTTATCATTTCGTTTATTAAAAGCTTTTAACTAACATTAATCGAATGAACCTTATAGCCAATAACGGTACACAGTCTTCGTTTCGAGTCATCACTCGATGCTTTTATTATTTTATTATTAAGCAGCAAAAAACTGGCAAGAAGAAAAACCGTCTACTTTCTAAAATTTACTCAATCAACAGATGCAGATAATAATCGAGGAAGCTAATCGATATATCGTATAAGGATAAGAATTAAAGAAAAAAAAATCGGTTGACATGATACAACGCCTAAACCTAGTTTACATAACGCCCGCTTATAAAATTTAATTAATTATGAATGTACTAAATATTTTGGACACCATCATCGTAAAATATCTAACAGTAATTTCGCACCTTCCTAATGACATCGATATTTTCATGTTAGTTAGCATTAATTTGTTACAGTACCTATAAGGAAGTTAATCTGCTATGGTATTTCATATTACTATTAATAATTTATATATTCCGTATTTCGATATAAATAGTTACCACGTTTTTACTCAACTTACTTACATCGAGAAATTCTTCTGTGTGCGTAGAATTTAAGCGCGATTATAAATTTTAAATTTGAATAAATCGACAGTTGCCTTAATGGGTTATTCTTTGATATGCAAATTGGATTTCAATTTTTAGCAAATTTGTATAAAATGAAAATTAAAAAGTCGGAATTTTGTGTTTATCAAAGAAACTGTGATAATGATAATGGACCGGAGTTGAGTAGCCCATATACGCGAAACGAACCGGAAATTCAGGTGGTCGCCAAAATTTTGAAAGTTAAAAAAGACAAAACTTCGGTAGTATTATATTTTTTAACCGAAAGAAAAAAACTTCTCACCCACTAATTGCGCAAGTTACAAAATTATACCACAAATTGGGTACGATTATATCAACATAAATTATACAGTAAGAAGCGACACACTTTGAAATTTGCTTATTTTTTAATAATGCAATCATAGAGAATAATCGTAATTATCATAACTGCATATGATCGATCGTAAAACCCAATCGAATATTATGAAAGCACGACCGTGCTTTTTTTACGAAATTATTTTATGGAATTTAATGTATCTCGGGTTTTGCGAGAATAATAAAAAAATATATATAAAGGTCAAATGGGATGAACAATTTTGTTCTGTAATTGCAGTGATTGTGGAACATCTAAAAATAAAAATAGAAAAGTAACACATTCGCAAAACTTAAAATAATTTTCTTATATTGTATCTTCATTAAATTTATGGTGTTGCTATTTTGTTTAAAAAACCAAAAATATTCAGAGCACGTTAATAAATAACTCGTTAAGTAATTTAAATAATAAAAATTAATTAGTTACATAAAAATTATTCAAACGATGTTGAAAAACAATAATATCTTTTTTTCGTAAAACAAAACCGCAATTTTAAAGAAAATCATTAAAAACTGACTGACTGACTACCCCCGCGAAAACCGCCATCACGTATAGTGAGTGGGTTGTCCACCTAGGGGATTACCATAATTTTTTTTCGAGAATTTTTGAGGCCCGAGAGTGACACTATTCGCTGCAGCATTCTTGACAATAATTGATCAACTTTACCGGCAAATATGTACCTTAAAAAAGAAAGTAGGAATTTACTACATTTTATGCCCGCTAAGTGAAATTATTGCCTAGGGTTAAAAGAAAATAAATTTACTTGTTATAGGCGTATAAATGATTATATCCCTATACGTGTTCGAGTTCATGTAGGTACTTGCGAAAGCAATGTAATATGTTAAAGTGGCATGTATTTAATTATCCATGAATATTAAACTGAACAAACATAAGTTTAAAATTATTACAATAAAATAAATTTATTGCTTAGATAAATCTAATTGAAGACAAACAACAAGACCCAGATAAATAAAAAGTGCAATCTAACACATCCCAACAAATTTCACCGCAAAAATTAGCAGTGGCGGCTCGTGCAGCCAAGACGACGGAACGTTGCCCCGCAATAATTGCATAATTAATTCTATTTTGTCAGACATCGCGTGTAGACCATAAAAGTAACCCTGATTTTAACTATTTCTAAAAACCCCCGGGTATTTATTTCATTTAAATTAAATAAGACCAACCGCCAGCCACTGGAAATAATAATAACTTTTTCTTTAATTATTACTGATGTTCTTGGCTATTGTAGGAAGCGCTTAAAAATAAATAAGCATTGTTTCATGTTCGCATTAATTATACTACAAAACTTGACTGTTGTATTAATTATTGTTATGCAAAAAACATTTATGCAAGTAACATTTTAATAAAAGAAATTGATGATCTAATCAAGTTTTATTTTGTGGGCAGATGTTGGTGTATATTTTTTAAATCTTCATTGGGACCGTCCCGATTATCGATGAAATAATCGCCGACTTATTATTGTACGAAGATATTGAAAAAAAAATTTGAACGTGGGTATCATCACGTTATAAATACAATGAAAATTCTTCGGTAATAGCAATCTTTTGATTTTGTCGATTTCGTTTGATGTCGATAGCATCATTACAATTATGAATTTCAAGGCTCCGAACGATGTACCCTGAGGTCAACAAATTTCTACTATTGTTTATAAGATGTCAATTATGTAAAAAAAACAATGACTTGTTTAGTAGCTGTAGAGCACAATAGGCATAATCTTGTTCTAAATAATTAAGAAATTGTCGAAACAATTAAATGTATTAGCAACCTAGGCGTAGTCACTTTTTTACAAAGTTAAAACACCGCTTCAAGAGATAAAGAAACAACATTGAATTTCAACAATAATGAAAATTACTATTTATGTAATATATCCTTTTTGGGCTGAAGATGGAGCTGTAAAGCTCCAAAAACTAGTACTCAATAAAAAAATAAAAGTTTTGAAAAAATAAAAAAATTTATCGATACATGACAATAAATAATATAACTTAAACCATAATACATTTAATCGATAGATACCTGATGTGGGTAACCTAAACCTAACTAGGATGACGCCATAGTATGGTAAAAACGTTTGCGATATTTTATACTTACATTGTATTTTATTTGTGGTAAAACAACATAATTGTGTTGGTACACCAACAATGTGTAATGTTGCATAAGTTGCCTATTTTCAGGAAGTAAAAATGTTTGGATTATTTTAGTAAAAGTGGCTATAGAGGTAAATATATACAGGGTGTTCCCAGATACACTTTACATAACTTAGGTGGTGATAGAGGACACTTTTCTAAGAAACATTTTTAACAAAATTTTTTTTCAAATTTCAAGCCCTCGAGGGCTAGGCCTCTTTAAAGCACTCTTTTTTAATTCCCACTTTCACGTGGCGATAGCCCGGAAAATATGGTAATCTACAAACTAGATTCAAACATTTTTTGCCTAAAATTAACGCCTTTCGAATTATGAATTAAAGTAAGTAAACAAATGTTGAAAAATTGGTGCTTCTTTTTTATTTTGGTTTTTTTCAAATATTTTTTGTTTATTATTGCCTTGTTTATTATTTTGTGATTTTTTGTAAAAGGGATTGGTTTTTCAAAAATTTTTACTAGACAGAAGTTGCAGTCCGTGAAATTTCCTATCCGGAACGAGGTGTCAGAATTTTTGTAAAATGTTTCGTTTAAAAGATATACAGGATTTTGAAGAAAGAAACAAAATTAAAAAAATCTCGAAATTTTCAACTTTTTTTATTTACTTTAATTTATAACTTGATTTTAGGCAATATAAGGTTTGAATCTAGTTTGTAGATTATTTTACGCTCTTTAAAAAAGCACTAATCCATTTTTACCGAAAAATCAATATTTTCTGGGCTATATGGCCACGTGAAGGTGGAAATTTAAAAAAAATTCTTTAAAGAGGCCTAACTCTCAAGAGCTTCAATTTAGAAAAACAATTTTGTTAAAAATGTTTCTTACAAAAGTGTTTTCTATCACCACCTAAGTTATGTAAAGTGTATCTGGGAACACCCTGTATAATATTATTATTAAAAACGAGAGCCGAACTCGAGAGCTAAATCACCACTGGGGTGAAAAGCTAGGGTCAGAAGACGAACATACAGTACATCTGACTTAACATATCTCCATTTTTGGTCAACAAAATTTCAATTCTAATTTTAATACCTTAAAGAGTATCCCATACAATAAATTAATGTATACTGCAGAGTGCTACCTCCCAGACTCCCAGTGTGTAATACAACATTATATAGTGCACTGTTAATTGAAAGAATCTTTTAATAATGCATACTTACTTTGAGTTTTATGTATTGAATACAAACTTATCCAACCTCCGGTTCCATGTAAAAATATCAAAGCAAAGTTAAAACGATCTTTTGAATGGTTATAAAATTAATCTAGAAAATTCTAGTTGAATATGAAAATTTATTTTCTTTTTGAATAAACAATTGAATTACATTTATTACAATTAATTAACCTTTGTTGAATCGCAAATTTCACCGCATTCGTTTTATAATAATTGGTGTTCCGCAAATATCCCGTAATCACAAAATAATCTGGGTTGTTCAAACCTGTCTCTTTCTTCAATAAACTCGACCCGCAATCCTCGGTCCTTAAATGGTTGTGAATTATTCTTCTCCTTTTTCACGTTAAATGGAACAGCTTTTTCTCTCGTTCCAGAATTTTCTATCCCACAAGCCAAAATCTTTTACCAAATAATTCTTCCTATTAATTGTTTAAATTTGTCCAAATTGAATTTATTATTATTGTTTCGAAAGTGATTTTTGTTGATTAAATTTTATTTGTGGATCACTCCTCTCTTAGAGAATATTTCCACTCGACCTTACTGGTCCACCGTTTTTCATCAACTTTATTTCATCGGAGGATTTCCTCCGCTCGACCTTACTGGTCCACCGTTTAATTCGAACTGACTTTATTTATCCTTTTCTCCTGATCAATCCGTTTCCAAGACAATTCATTTTTTTCTTCATTCAAATTTTATTTTTGATAATGTGATTTAAATATTATTCATTTGCGTATACCCGCACTGATGCACATCGGTCGTTACACTCAACGTTGTTCAATTTTCAATTGTTTACTTAAATAATAAATTATTTCAATTTGAACTTAAATTGTTGAGTATCAAATATTAACTTTCTCTGAACTTTCTTACATTTTTTGAGAATGAAATTAAAACTACTGTGAGCTTTATTGCCCACCTTTATGAACACTGCAATAGATGCTTTTCTTCTGAAAAAGTGAAAGGTTCCTATTTAATGGGATCAATCACAGAGCATACATTCTAAACTTTGATTTTCAAATCGGGGGGTCTGGGGGTATGGAATACCACCCAGTGTAATGGAATACCTCCCAGTATCATAATAATCGTGTTAAAAAAAAAGTGTTCGTGCAATCACACCTGTCAATAAAAATAGTTTTATTTTCAGTAATTAGGGACTTCCCCTATGGGCCGTTATTGAACCTTAATATGGAATTTGAACCAACAAAAATATCTTCCTAAGTATTTGAAATGAAATGAAAATAAAACAATACTGGAAAGACCCTCCTACATCGTCTAATATGCATTTTCGCGGCATATACATATGTACTATATCAGCAGCTGTAACGACGTTGCCAGGTTTAAAATTTTTATTTCTTAGAGAAATATTTACAAATATATTGTATATTGAGCAAATCACAATTATTAAAGTTTGTTTTGTTTTAGATAATATGATAATGTAAAAATAGTCTCTTTGGAAAAAAGAAGAATATATTTCGACGCTCATAAGGTTGGTATTACCGACTTAGAAATAAAAAAGTCCCAAACTTTCACGCTCTATGATGTGTAAGATTACTATATGGAGGGTAGAGGTAAGGAGGACAATCTCATATGGCTGTTTTATTCTAAAAGTGGCCACTGAAAAGCACTAAATAAGGTTTCAGAAAACGGCCAGAATGGCGCTGGCGTACCGAGAGGGTATGGTTTGAACTATGGAAGGTAGATGACTCTATATTGCATTTGCTGAGAATTAAACTTGAATAATAAATATAAACTCCTCGCTTGACATAAAAAGTTTCATTTATCAAGATTGTGTAAAAAGCAATAAATTAAAATACTACAAAATTGTTTATAAAAGTTTAATAAAATATAAATTGAACATTTTTATTAATCTTTCAAACCCTGGCCTGGAAAAAAGACAATGACGGCGATATGTTCCATAGTTCAAAAACTATACCCTCTTGGTACACCAGCGCCATTCTGGACACTTTCTGAAACGTTAATTACTGCTATTTGAAGGACACTTTTTGTACACAGAGATTGTCCTCCTTACCTCTACCCTCCATAGATTACTATTTCAAGTTATTTGTCAAGTTAATTATACACTGCTGTCTCACCGGCTGCAGTGTGTGGACACTATATTTCGGTCTCCACAGCAATCGGTGAGTGCAACATTGCATAATTAAAAGTTAATAATGTGTATGCGGTAGAGGACGACTAATAAAATAAGTCTGAAGCAAAATGCAAAATTAATAAAAATCTACGTTTGTTTATTATTCTGACAAATCAAAGGTGAACTTTGTGAACTAATGTGAACTATAACCTAAACAGTAATATATGTCGATTTAAAATCTGACAAAACGTGACAATACAGCTTTTCAAATAAACCACATTAAACTATTAATTATACAAAAATAAGTAGCAATAAAATCTTAATACGACATTTTTCCCATTTGTTTTATTTAATATTAAAAAAATGCAAAGCTCGAGAATAGAACCTCGCCCTCCCCGGATGTCTTGTGTTTTTCCCTGCTTTTGTTTTCATTAGTAACTTGCATTGTCATGTCTAATTTAAATATTTCAGCACTTATTTAAAATTTTTCTCTAAACTCAGTACTGTTTTTGGTGTACTATTGTACAACTTTTTTGTACAATTTCCTGTTATTCTCAGAAACAATTCTGTTCACTCCACTAAGTGTAGTTAGTCTGCCCACCTTCAAAAGAATTTTAACGCCGTCACTGTCAATTTGCCGCCTTTCTTTAAAAACACATACATTCTATTATAATAATCGCAAAAAATTATCAATTATAATTTTTCAAAAAAATGTGATGAACCCTTTTTTTCAATGTAACTTTTTTACGGCCTCGACACTAAAGAATGTTAAATTATAGAACCCCTAACCAAGGAGTTTTCGACGATTCTACAGTACAAAAAAATGAACCGGGTATGGGAGAAAAACAATGTTTTCTATTTTTCAAATACAGAACCTGTGCTATAAATTGTAGAAGTATTATGTATTAACATTTTATTTACCCGGCAGCAATTACATTGTAATATTTGATTGTAGTTGCCCATGGTGTGTCTTTCTGTTATACAAGTGTTTTATGCCATAAATTTTCAATTGGTATGTTACTGTAGTAATTCCCAGGAAAGATGACAATTACGACACAACAAAATCGTATGAATTAAGCCAAGAATTCCTAGTCAAATGAAGTGTATTTTAATTTAAAATAAGAATACATTGGTTACCTTTGTTTTTAACCCCCGACGCAAAAAGAGGCACTTCATTTGACTAGGAATTCATGGCTTAGTTTGCACGATTTTGTTATATCGTAATCGTCATCTTTTCTGGGAATCACTATATTAATGGTGTTACTTCCAAAAATATAATAAAATTACAATTTTTATTAGTTTTAGTAAAAATATTCACTTTAAATAACAAAAGTTGAGGCAAATGAGTGAAAATTAGATCTACAATTCTAGCAGATAGTAGTTTTGATTTCAATTAAGTTCATAACCTTACCTGGCTTAATCCAACTCGGTAACTGCAAGCATCCAAATCTAAATGTAACAATAATTCTTCTACCGCCTTCCGTTCATCGGTTACTGGACTTTTTGGTTTAAAATCACTGGCCAACAGTTGAAACCGTCTTCTAAATTCATATAAAGGCAGAAAATGTGGAAAACCTTGTTTATGCAATCTAACTGTTTCCAAAATTTGACCACCTCTAATCTGTAAAGGAAAAATTTATTGTAAACCATCCCAAAATGTTACACCCAGTATTAGTTTTACCTGTGACCGTAAGAGTGGTACATTAATAACATTATCTTCCATTAGATTAGATGTAGTCTTTGATACTATAAGAGCCGCGTTGGTTTCACAATGACCCGCATTGTGTTGAGGTAAAATGCATTGCACAAAACGAAGTTTGGTTCTCCTGAGCGTTTCCACTAATCCATCGACAGTAAACTTAGTCTAGAAATAAAAAGATTAGCAAACCGCTCCCACGATTCCATATAATAATATACCTGCAAACAAACCGATTTTCGTTTTATTGCAGCAGTTCCTGCTGTAAACGTCCTACGAATGCTGGAAGCTCTTCTGAGTGATTGAGAACCTTCAATGCCAACAATTGAACCACAAAAGCTCGAAGCACCCAGTCCTCTTGCACCGACAAATAATTTACTCAAATCTTCCCTGCAAAATTATTTTCATCACAAAATGATTTTCAAAAATGCAAATTAACCTACTTGATACTGTCCTGTAAAATTGTAGCGGCGGAACGTGAAATTGGATTTTCTCGGCTATTCTTTAACCAACCATTGCACGAATACATAACCGGATTGGTGCCTTGCATATGTTGAAGAATAAACTGATTATTGCCTGGCGCCTTCCTTAACAGCAATTGGTGATCGCGATCGCTAAAATGCGTGAACAAGCGCTCTAAAAACGTTTCGTCTGACGATCCTGGATAAATGGCTTCTTCGTCCAATAACCATAACAATCCGCGGCGGTCAGCTTCGTGCAAATCGGTTTGAGACGTTCTCACCACACTACTTTGGGCGGTTTTATCCAGCAAAGTAATCAGTGGTACTGGATTCAGCATGTGTTCGTTTTCGTTCTCGTCGCATTGATATTCAATATTTTCCTGAGCGTAACGATCGTGAGGAGCAACAAGGTTGGTGTGATGAAACAGTAATTGCAATCGTTCCTGAAGGTAGTTATGACATAGATCTTCAAACGACGCTCCGGTTTGTTTACCGCAAGTTGCTGGATTTTGAAAACCGGGCGAATCAATTATTAAAATAGAAGTAACGGTATGTATTGGTGCTGAAATGGATCTGAAAATTTTCAAGTTAATTTGTCTACATTGACATAAAGAGTGACAATTTACCGATTGATTAATGAGGCAATACAGTTGAAGACCTCACCGTACAATCCAATGATAATTCCTTCCAGCGCTTCCATTCCCACCACGTCACGATCCAAGCCTTTATCTATGGGCGAAGGTGTTCTAAATGGTGCTCTGGGCGTATTTGGAGTACCCAAACTTCCTGAAGCGAGACCAAAAACGACACGCGACAGTTCTTCCACGGTTGTCCCCAGTAAATGCGCTGCCCGCTGAGCCGATTGTGGATGTACAAATTGGTAGCGTGAATTTGAAGAACCTGCTAAAAAAATTAGTTCCACTAAAACTTTTATTTACAAAATTATAGCTTACTTTTGTTGGCGCCAGCACAACCAAGATGGAAAATTGCAGACAACACCGACCAAATCGCCTTTTGTTCGTGTTCGCTAACGCCCAAAGCAGTAAATGCGTTACAAATTTTAGCAAATTCCGTTTGGGCCCTCTGCTTGTCTTCGTGTTTTTGTAGCAATGTAATGAAAGAATTTTGTTCGTTTCCGGATATGTTTTCCAAAAAGAGCTCTTTTCTCAGATTTCCCTCGACACCCGCCAGCAGACGATACATAACGTGAAAAGTCGACTCCAAGTCGACTTTCTTCGCTATCTTGGATCTTTCCAACAATAAAATTTGAATGCTGGCTGACGCTATGACGCCGCTCTGATCGAAATCCAAACTGAAAATTTGGGTAAATCTGGTGGCGTTGGTGTTCATGACGGTTTTGCAATTGCCGAAACCTTCCAAAATATTCCACATTGCGGTTAATTTTTCGACGGTCAATATTTTGTTGACAGTTCCGGCTGCTGTTATTAGGTACTGGATCGAATGTCGAAAGTTTGTAGTTTTTCCCGAGCCCGACCGACCTATAAAAACGATCGATTGATCTCGTCTGCTGGAAAGCATGTTGTGGTAAGCAGATTGAGCTGTTGAATAAATATGGGGAGGCATGTCTTCGCTTTTACAGCCCTTGAACAACGCTATCACCTAAAAATGCAAGCGTAAGTTACAAGTTCTTGGTAGTTTCTACCGCGATTCTACCTTTTCGGAATAAATTGCTACTGGTGCCATTGGATTCACCACCAGTAATGTACTGTTGCCCGCATAAGTGTGAATTAAATTTGTCGCGTAACGTTGCCTCAGCGTATGCAAAATGCTGGATTCGTTTAAATTTCTTAAATTTACTAAATCTTCCACTCGGTCAAATTGAGGTGGATTCGCCTGAAAAAAAAAAGTTTCGGTTTGCTAAATTACCCAAAATTTGGTTTGTCGGCTTACCTTTTCCACATCATCTTCGTCGACATCGAGTTCTTCCAAGTTGTGTTCCAAACGTATTCTTAATTTTCCCGATTCCGGAACACCGGTGGAATCTTTTCTTACTGCTGCAAATCCGCCACGATGGACCAGCCATACCTTTTCTGCATCCAGCCATTGTTTCTCAATTTGTACTTGTTCTTCCGATTTAGCCTGAAACAAAATGAATATTTGAGATTGGTATATAGGTTTTCGAGTGAACAAATTTACAGCCAAATGTAAAACCAATTTAGAATAATTATTTTAACTGCAAGTCTCACCTCAGGAGCATCGCGGTTAATTTTTCGTAGCAATAATTCGTCTAAATTTTTTAAATAGTTTCCGTCACCAGACATAACACTTTTTTTAATTTCGCACAAATAATTTAACTCTTCCCAAGTAATGGTTTTAATATTTCGAAAGTTTTTTTTTAAACTTCTTCTAAATGAACTTCTCAGATTGTTGACTTTGTTACAATTCCACGGCGGTTTTGTGCCGTTAGGGGATTTCACAATTTTATTATTTTCGGAAGAATCCGCCACAATTTGAACCTTCTTGGTTTTTTGTTTTCGTGTTTGTACTCCGTCGGTCGTTGGGGTGTTGGATTCTTGTTTGTTCTCACCACGAAGATCTTTGGCCCAACTGAATACTTCGTCTTCTTCGGCTTCTAAGTAACGCATTTTAGCGGTTTTGGCTTGAGACGCTTTGGTGGAAGTAGAATGCAAGCGATTAACCGATGCCAAATTGATTGGCTTTGGAGTAATATCGGAAGTGGATTGGGTATCATCGCTTGACTTTTTATCGTTGAGCGAATCCACGGAATCGGATTCGCTATGGCACTCCGAGCTAATACTTGACGGTTTATTGTTTTTTCCATTTTTGTTCTTATCACAGTCGTTGACGAAATGATTTGATATGTTTGGTTGTTTGGCAAAATTTCCACAAGCATGCGCAACGCCTTTGCAAGACCGATGATGAAGAGTTAAGTTAAGTTTCGGACTGGTAACGGACGGATCGTTGCCAAAGCGTAAAGAATTTTCAAAAGCTTTTTGTAATTGATACATGATAACCATGGATTCTCAAAGGTACGCCTACAATAATGTAAGAAATTAAGGTTACTTTCATAGATCACGTTTTAAAAAATTATCTTGTTTTTGCGCTATTAAATTTTTTATGGAGACGAGCTATTAATAGTGGCATTTGCATAACTACTCAGAAAACTTGATGCACCAGGAAGAAGTTACAAGGTTATTTTTTTGCAAAAATAATTATTTTCAAATGTTGGAATTATGCAATCCATACGAGATACTGCTCGATAAGCAAGTGTTTGGCAACAGATCAAGTTTGAATGGCACTGGTGCAGACAACTCGTTCCCTTTGGAAAAAAATAAGTGTAACCTTTTCTCAATACATCAACTTCAAACTCGCTCCATTTAAATTATACAGTTACTATTAAAAAAAAGTTTAAGTATTCGATCAAATAAGGAAATAAAAAAATAATCAGTTCGATAAAGTGGGTATGGTTTCTGTTATTGACAACTTGTGTGGGATACTTCGCGAACCTATAATACATAACACATAAATGTAATTTTACAGTGAATATAAAACCCACTTATTTGCCAAATCGATCCTACACATGCACGAAACAAGAAATTATTTTGCTACCAGCGTAATGTGTTTATATCTCTAATCAAAATGTATTGCATGCAGTATTATCTTGAGCACAATTCCTACGTCGAGATGCAAATTTTTATTTAATAAAGCCAACAGTTTTATTACTGCTCCCAATTAAAAGCACATTCCCGTTTTTTTATGAGAGCTTAAATTAAGATGTACATCTTCATTAGAATCAAAGATGTCATTCTTCAAATGCTTACGAGATGAACCAATAATCAATTAGCGAGTTCAAATAATAGTTTTGATGTCAAATTGATTGAACAAAATTTTGAACCCAAAGATTGCGCAAACGCCTCTATAAATCCGCAGGTACGCACGTTCGGCTCTTAATTATTTAAATGCAAATCAACTTTGTCGGAGAACCATTAAGAGATTCTCTTCCAAATATGGACGAAATGAATCACAAGAACGACATCAGACGACACTAAATTCCTAATCCAAAATATGTTGCATACGCTTTGTTATTCATTAGAAAAAAGGCAAAATTTTGATTTTATTAAAATTTAAAATGAAGAACGTGATTGGACGACCTGGTTGTTAGTTACAAAGATTTTATCTAACATTTAACACCGAGTGCTTAAAAGTTCAACAACATTCATATTATTTGCAAGACTAAAATTTACACCTAAAAATAAAAACTTAGAAAGGTTTTATTTAACAAACAAATAAAATACTAAAAGTAAGCTAACATGTAACATTTAGCAGCTATTAAAAGTTACCGATGATTGATATAATAAAATTGGTCAGGTTTTGCAATTATGTAAGTAATTGGAAAAAAAAGGTGATTGATTTCAAGCGAAAATTAAGAAAGGTGCCGAATTGTCCAATAGAACATGGGGATTTATATAATAAACGATTTATTACTTTTTAATATAGCTTATTTGTTTATTTTTAAAATAAAAAATAATAAAAAAATTTAATCTGGAAAAACGGATTTTAAAATTAAAATGGATGAATGGATTAACGAGATTCCAAAATGCGAATACAATTCACCCTCTTTAATTAAAAATGTAACAAATTCTGTCAAGTCCAGTTAGATTAGACTACGTTCGATCATCAAATATTAAAAAGTCACATAAATAAACTCGTTAAATTTCTGAATTTTCGCCTGAAAACTTCCGCCGGTTCAACCGCCCTCACAATTAGCTGACAACACCGTAAACGGAGCGTTAAGAAATCAAACTTAATCTTAATTAGGTAATGATATAGTTTAACGTGCCATGTTAGTATTTAAAATACCGATATTATTTATAAAACTAAATTGCAAGAATTGCAATTGCGGCTTGAAGGCCGCACTAATTATGGTTTTTCATTTCCTTATTGTTTTGTTAGATATCAATTTGACATTTCCCTTTTTAGCTAGGGATTAACAATTGAACGAACAGTTACAGAAATAATGACCGATAGAATCAGTGGCGGATCCAGGGGGAGGGTCATGGGGGTCATGACCCCCCCCCCTTGAATCCATAATTGTGGCTAAATAAAAGCTTATCTAAAGTGTAAAAAGTGTTTATATTATTTAATTTAATATTTAAATTAGGAAGAAACTAATAATATCCATAAAAATCCTAACTTTGCACATACGTGCTTCTAGGACAATAAAAAAAAACGCCTGCGGCGCATTTCGCTGTGAATATCTACTACCTGTGACCCCCCCGTTGCCAAAAGTCTAGATCCGCGCCTGGATAGAATCCAAAATAGATTTTTGGGTTATCTTGTACCGCTTGTGCGGCCTGAAAGCTGTAATAATAATCTCGGAAAAGGGGTAATTTTACTAAAAATATTATTTTACTCTAAAATTTAATACTTCAATTTAATACTTCATTGAATTTCAAAAATTCCAAACAGGAGTTATTCCACAACTTAAAAATCAATTTTTGAAAAATTTAAAAAATATGAGTTAGTAACATTTTCCGCTTTTTTATTATTATTATCACTTTTATGTTTGTATATTTCTCATAAATATCAATAAAATTGAAACTTTAAAAAAACAAATTAATAAAAACAAGTTTTAAACGAAAAACATAATTGTTCAACCTAATTAACATTACTTTTACTGCCGATGAATGGCGGCACTAAAGTAATAGGTACTTTAACGCCGCCTGTCACCGTCTCTTCTGATTTAACTTGACTGTGCATAAGATATATATAACATAAATTACTATGCCAACCGTTTATTAAATAGTTAATAAATTACAAAATGCAATATATTTTGTAGAAAATGTCGGTTATCCTATGGGTTAAGATGAGCCTGACTGAGTGGTGTATTACCTTCCTAAAATTCTTACTTTCGTAATTAATTATTCTAGACAAAAAAAACATAAAAAAATCTAACAGCATATTTAGCCACTAATGCCCGTACTAATAGTACGGATCAATCCGAGATTCAAGATAATCCTAGAATTTACCAATGAGATTACTGGAATTTAGACCGTATCGTAGCAACAGCTGCTATTTCGAGAATTGATCTTGAATCTCGGATCAATCCACGACTATTAGTACGAGCATAATAATCGAGGATTAATCCGAGAATCAAGATTAATTCTCGAAATAGCAGCTGTTGCTACGATACGGTCTAAATTCCAGTAATCTCATTGGTAAATCCTTGGATTATCTTGAATCTTGGATTAATCCGTGGCTATTAGTACGGGCATAAGCTAAGTGAACTCTTAGTAGACATTTGACTGCACTTTGCTAAGTTTTATTGGTCAAATGCAGCGGCGTCTCATCAGAGGAGGCAAAAGAGGTTTAGCCTCATCTAAAATTCTGGAATATAATAAGTATTAAAATTTTCAAATAAATTAAAATCGAATTTTTGATCTTTAATCTATCAAACGATAGATACCCCTTCTAAAATACATATCCAAAACATAACGTGAAGAGGGCAGCATTCTCAGCATAGAATATATAGGCAGATGGTTTAGTGATTACATGGACCGTAAAGTTTTACTTTACTGCTGATGGTTTCGAGATTTCTCATCATCAGGCACAGATTAACCGACAGTTAAAACCTCTGCATAGATATATGCAGCGCACAAGAAGAACGCTCTTCCTTATTTTGCGAGAACGGAATCGCTAGGAAAATCTGATGTATCAAGTTGGAGTCGGCTTACCCTATACTAACTTGATGATTATGACTAGCCTCCTCAAATGAAAACGTCACAAGCCGCTACTGGTGAAATTTGAATTTAGTACGTATCATGTGCATACTAAAATTACTGGCTAAAAAATTAATAAGTTTTAGTTCACAAAATTCTGCATGCACTATTATAATGACATACATTGAATAATTTTGTAAAAATATCGAAAATACTACAAATAGTAATAACAATTTTTAAATTATTTTTTTGTTTATTATATTTTTATTATTAGAAATTAAACAGTTGAGCGAAGTTTTAATTAATTTTATTTAAAATATTTTGTTTTTAGCTAATATTATTTTTCTGAAAACTTTAGTAAAATTAAAAAATTATCATAAAACTTAGTTTCAATTTTGGTACAAGCAGTTAATTTACCTCGTGAAAGAAATCTCAATTAAATTTAATAACTATATTTTTGCATTTGCAGAAAAAATAAGCAATTTTCAGATAAAATGTCCTTTTTGTTGCTCGTCTGTAATAGTTATCAGAATTCAGACTCCCTCGGCTCCGTTCTTATTTTTACTTTTTTTTTCTTAGCAAAGATTAATTTTTTTTTGTTTTATAACCGAAAAAGCGATAAATTAATTTTGTTTATTGATTTAAGTGCAGAATTTTATGTCCTAAAGCAGGAAATTACGAAAGTTTCAGTTTACATTTTAAAGTAACAAAATTAGTTAAAAGAAAAACAAAACGTTTAATGACGCACATGAATTGATTAACGAGATTCGCACTTCGAAACTTCAAAGATCGAACATCTACAACATATCCAGTAGAGTATGTTGAATTATAATTTCGTTATGTAAATCTAATAAATGTAAATTTTATTATACGTTCAATGATTTTTATTACCAATTATTGCGCAAATTTAATAAAGAATTACAAAATAAATATACAAATAAAAATAAAATGTTGAAAAATCAAAGTCGAGGTTTCGAGATAAATTTTCAAAATATAAAAAAAACCCAAAGCTATCCAATTAATCAATTCAAATTCATGAACTAATATTTTTAAACAAAACAATCTTTCAATAATGCACGCAGCTCAACCACTCCAATTTTGTAAGCTTGGTCGAGTAAAAGTTTTCGAAGAAAATTCGCCCGAAAAGCTGTCGATTTAATAGATTTGAACTTTTGGTCTTACTTAATTCAAAGCATTGTTTCAATTTCGGACAAAGAGTGAAAGCTGCAATTATTGGAAATATCAAATAGTAAATTTCAAAACACGCCCAACTTCATTTGGGCATTTTTTATAACGAAGAGCTTGGTAAACAAACTTATTATTCCGATATATCACTGATTGCAGCGCAATAATTTCTTGTTCCAAAAAAAAACAAGGTGGGTAATGAATTAATTGTTAGAAGCACGAATTTAAATTTATCAACATGTTCTGCATAATAAATTATGATTAGCAACGTATTGGCGTTTTTGCATAAGTGCAAATAATTTATTAGCTACTGCATCCTACTTTTCAAGATGTAAAAATGTAAATTCTTCCTTGGAGAATTTCGTTAATCCATAATTGTTTCTAATAATAACTTTAATCTAATAACACTAATACACTCACACCCACACATGAATTAAGAACAATAAAATCTTGAAAAAACCATCCTGGTTTAGTAAGCAACACGAACTTTATTTATGGTAATTTTCAGTAGATGAATTCATCACAAATATTTAAAAAAAATTTGTTGTTGTTTATAAATAATAATGTTCGTTACTAAGATTCGCGACTGTAGGTACGGCCCGCTGTTACAACCTACATCGAGAAACTGAGAGTGACCATAGCACCAATCCTTCCATTCCATCTTCTTAATCGAGTCTTGTATAATAAGTAGGATGAATTGTGTTTATCAAAGTAATACAGCATTGGAGTAGCCAAGCAAATAAATATTTCTATTAATAGTTTTTAATATTAGGAGTAAAAATGAATATTTAAACCGCTTGAGATGAAGATGCGCTCTTGCAAAAATTACAATATTAAAAAAAAACTTCGCAAATAAACGTTAAATTGTGACTATCCAAAAAAATGGTGGCCCCACGCATTCGGCAGTTTAAAAGTTTAACAAACTTATTTTTTAAGAAAACAGGTACCCGCAGTATTATCATAGTTGTATCTAGAGAAATGTGGCTATATAAACATAAATAAGAACCGCTTAAAATATAATATATTAATTATATATCAAATAAAATACGCAACTTTTTAGCGCTCTTGACAATTTAAGCAATGAAAAAACAAGTTAAGAGCGGATAATATTCTGCAAATTAAATGCTAAATTAAAAAAAAAATTCAGCCTGTAAATATTTTTCGATAATAAATTATATTTTAAAATGCTATATACGTACACACGATTTATTATAATAAAATTATTTAACTTTAGGCGCCAAAGTTTATCGAAAATTTCTTAACGTAACATATTTTGAAATAATTGTAATTTATTTAAGTGAACACAAATTTATACAAAATTTTAAAAATCACTTCATTACTGCTCAATAACTTCTTATCTTTATTGTTAATAAAAACCGTACCGTATTTCCTAACGTTTAATTTACATTTTCGAAATAATTGGTGGCATTAAATTGGATAAAAAAATTGATTTGATAGTTTTTAAAGATCAAATATAATAGTTTCAATGCTGTAACGCTTTTCAGATTTTAGATACCAAAAAAATGCAATTTTTCACAGCGGTCCGAAGAATAATCGAAACAATTTTTATAACACTGAGCGACACCTTCGGCTTTATAATAAACAGGAACTACGCAGTAAAAAAAAATTAAGAACATCAAAACCGGCAAAAACTATTAATTCTTGCGATAAACCTTCGTTAACTAATTAAACTTGACTTAACTTAACTTGATTATATCGATATTTGAGCTTCTGACTACGTCAGAGCAATATAGTATTATTATATTGTCAACTATGAGAGTTATTCCTCGTAATTTATTAGTTCATTACTTTTTATTTGGTGCCATAATAACTGAACTTTAAAATTTTTTTTATTAACTACGCTAATTGCCACTAAAAATAATTAAATTATAAGTAATGGCAGCGATAGCTGCCATTTAGCTGGGCTTAGTGTGAATGGGCATTATCTTTTATCAACAGGACCGAAGTTGGCTCATTCAATATTTTCATTGTTACATTGAATTTTTCCTGGACTAAAATGAGTTTTCCAGAAAAAAAATCGTTGTAATTTTCGTGCAGCTAGCTTTTAAATTCTTCAATTACGAAATATTATTTCCAAAAATTCAACTTTAAATAAACTTTAGTTAAAGAAAAGCTTAACTTTAAATAGATAAATCGACCATCTGTAGTCGTATCAAGTTTTATTCACGACGCATTTGTATTTAATTTTTAATTTTTCAAATTAGCTAAATTTTTTCAACTTTTACCATTTAATCTCCTATTCCAAATTAATCAAACCGAAACCAATCATCCAAACTAAATCAATTCCACTCAAAATATGCAATTTTGCCTCAATTTTGAGGCAATTTCAAAATTCAAAATAATAAAATTCTTAAAAATATATAATCAAATTGCGAAAAAATAAAATTCAATAGAAAATTTTGAAACACGACAATATATTAATAATGTGTTTTCTTTTATGAAGCTTATCTTAACCTGATGAAGACAGTGGCGGATCCAGATTTTTCTAGAGCCCGAAGGTAAACAGTGTAATGAGAATTCATCTATGATATGCTTTTTCTGTTTGTAAGTCTGGCAATACAAACCTACACCGTGCGGATAGCGGTCGAATGAAATTTTTAGGCAAGAACATAGTAGGTACATTTTCATAGATAGAAGACAAAATAATAACAGGTTAAGGGCCCAGTTCAGCCACCCATAAAAAATAGTTTGAGCATTTTAGCTGCGATAAATTATTTCTATTCTATGTTCTTGGGGAAACATTTAACTATAATTTAATATTATAAGATTATTACGTAGAGATACATAATTTTGTCTACCAAAAGAGTACTAAAGCTATCCATTGCATTGTAGAGAAAAATATTTGTGACATAAGTTTTCATTCATGTATATACAGGGTGTTAACTACCAACTAGTACAAAACGAAGGAGGTGATTCTACGACTTATTTTAAGAAAAAAATTGTTTTTTCTTACTCTTTTTGCGATATCTCAAGAACCGTTAAGGCTACAGGCTCCAGCTTTTGTACAGATTTTTACATCAATAATAGCCACTTTTAAGGTTCTAAGGCAGGGGTGCTCAAACTTGAACTGCTGGCGATCTACCTCAATATTGTTAGACTCTGATCGATCGACTCTGAGAGGCTGCAAGTACATATTGTGATGAGCCGTTTGTCTCAAATTATAAATTAAATAAAATTTTATAACTTTTAATAAAAACTTAATTTTTCTTCGTCGGGCCACACATTTTTTTTTACATAAGAATCTTCAATAAATAAAATAAAAACACTTTTTAAAACTTAAACTCAAAACATTTATTAAATTAAACTGGAAACTTAAATTAAATTGAAACGGACAAACACACGCCCGTTCGCTTGGCTGTCGGCCTTTTTTCTTTGACAAGTACCGCGTATTTCTTTGATAAAGCCATCTTTCGCCGCTAGCAACGGATTATTACGATAAATAAAGTGATGAGGGGATTATTCTGGCCCAATTGAGGATGAACTAAAACAAAATTTGTGAATAAACATATATCGGCAAATTTTTCTCGAGATCGACTCAAAAAGCACTCGCGATCAACCGTTTGAGTACCCCTGCTCTAAAGCAATATTCTCAGATATGCCAGTGGTGGAGATTGTAGGGTTGCGTAAAATGTTTGTTCATTATTGAATCTTGTACGTTTCTGATCACAAAATGCCGTTTTTCTGGAAAACGGTGGCTCCTACAGCTTTTGACCAAGAGTACCTTTTTTATGTAAAAACCTCTGACGCTTTGGAATTTGCTGTCAAAATGTCAATATTTCGAGTGATGTAAAAGTTATGGGGGTAAAACCCTTACGCAATCCTACAATCTTCACCACTGGCATATCTGAGAACATTGCTTTGGAGCCTGTAACCTTAACGGTTCTTGAGATATCGCAAAAAAAGTAAGAGAAAACAATTTTTTTATTAAAATAAGTCGTAGAAACACCTCCTTCGTTTTGTACTAGTTGGTAGTTTACACCCTGTATAATGACATCTATAAATCTATATAACGGCCTATCGGCCGCCATGACCTCGTAGCGAGTGAATATTCCTATCTGAGAACTCGAGTGTTGTGCAACTCGATTGGTAGCCACATAATTTTTTATCTCTTTTTAAACGGCAACTTAGAGTCTAGGACAACTCGTCACCGTCATTTGAAAAGAGTATTACTGTACAGTTGATAATAACCAAAAGGATTTTTCTGCATTATGGAAGAAAAATTTTTTAATAAATAAAGCAGTTACGTTCCTTACCTCAGCAAAGTGTTTTATGTAAATTATTATAAAAAGTCAGAGTTTTAGTCAGCGTGGAAAAAAAATTCAGGCGAAAATGAAGTCTTTCAGCATTATTTTGATTCTAACGTGGGATTCGGTCATGTTGACGTATTGCTTATTGACCAAGCTTTGACAATCTTTGTAGCCTTTCAATCAATATGGTTCAGAAACAAAGCAAAAAAAGAAAAGAAGTATAACTATACAGTAGCGGTTATGGAAATTGCATTGGGAATTATTCCCGAATTAAAAAAATAGATTTCTGGATTATATTCTTAATAATAAAGAATATAAAATAAGAATAGAAATAGATAAAAAGTTAAATTTTTGGTTTTAAACTCATAAGCTCAAAAATACATTTTCTTCTAATCACAAAACATAATCACAAAATCAAACCGGGGGGTCTGGGGGGTATGGAATACCCCCCAGCACATTAGTAATTGTGTTCAAAAAAAGGAATTATTAGACTTTTAGAAGTTAGATTTCCGGTTTGAAATTTATAAGCGCAATAACGCTTTTTTTGCACACAATCACTAATGTTCTGGGGGGTATTCCATACCCCCCAGACCCCCCGGTTTGAAAAATATAGTTTTATATGCGTATTATGTTTACTTTGTGTGCGGTTATTGGAATTTCATTGAGAATTATTACTTTAATTCGGAAATAATTACCGATCCAATTTCCATGATAGTTACTGTATACCTACAGAGCGTCTCAAAAGTAGCGCCCGTATTTCTACCCTCAGAGTTCAGATAGAACATAGAATTCTAAGACAAAAATTCCTTTGCCATTATATAATTAGCTCGCGGCGAGTTGTCCTATGATGGAGCTAAATGTAAAACTAATGTAAATCCATAACTGTTTTACAATTATGTCTTCATGTGTCCTATTGAATCAGTACTAGCAGCAATAGATATTTATCGACCTTACACCATCGAAAATATTGTCAGTATTTCCAAATATTGAAGTAGGATTAATAAGTACTATTTATGTCGTGAGAGTATTAGGAACCCTGGCAATAAAAAAAACCGTCATAGGTGTATAGATTAAGTATATAAGCCTTGCACTATATCGCTATAAAATTTTTACAACCACCAATCACCGTCGATTAAAAAAGTGGAGCTTGATTCTGTCTGCACCACTAACAAAACATAATTATTTAACTAAATATCAATAATATCTCCTAAACGTTGTGAAAAATTTCTGTTTGCGATGAATCTGAAGAAATTTATGATTAGCACTATTCGATTGCAAATAAAAGAAAACATCACGCCTTAGCTTGTCAAAATTCAATAAAATTATTAAGCAATTTTACACATACACGGTGACGATTTCACAATTTTCATGCAGTAGCCAGTCATCGTAATGACTTAATTTCCTTCAAACAAAGGACCAACACCGCCTAAAATTTATAAAAAATAAACATCAGCATTGTTTCTATTTCCTACAAATAATTTATAAATAATTTCAAGTACCATTCTAAAGCACCAACACCTACAGGTTCCGTTTTAGCAACCAATTAATTAATAAGTGAATACTAATTTTTACAAAAGCGTAGGTTATAATTTGAATTCTTTCACCTTGGTGCCAACACCCTTTAAATTTTCAAATCTTGTGTGTTGTTCAGATTTCGGAAATATCAAAAAAAAACATAAATCCAGAAATACTAGACACAATTCGAATGAAAATGCATAATAGAAGACATAAGAAAAATGTTTAAACTTGATTGTTTCAATTAAGTGTGAATGGACGGGCAGTTAACTTTACACCTAAGAATGTAAATTGGTAAAATCCCACATGTAAACACACATTAAGGTTATATTTAAAATTTGCACCTACTTTATTTACATTGACTACTACTACATATTATTGACATTTTTCCATTTTCATTTTCAAGTAATTATAGTGGCAATAGCAAACACTTTAGAGCAAAAAATAATATTGGAATAACTTTCACAGAAAAGAATGCACAGAGGATTTCGTCAGAAAAAGATGACGATTTTTAAGTAAATAAAATAGGTAAACGACGACGGTTGTTTCCAAAAAAAAAATGCATAATACTGCTACATATTAAGCAAACTGTACATCGCCATCAGGACGCAACATGTAACAGTTACACACAAATAAATGAGTGGACATTAAAAGAAAACGGTTTACTTAAAAAAATTATTTATTGATAACTTTACCTGCTTCCCAGGATTAATTGGATGATTTGAAAGAAAGTCTTGTATGCTAATATGAAAATAATTTCATCTCCATATGCATTATGCAAATTCTTACTAATTTGTTAATAAATATCTTAAAAGCTGCGCAAAATTTTTAGATATTATGATGAATACTAATACTAACATTAATTAGAAAAAATCATCCTGTATATAACTTTATTCTCACCAACTTACAACATAATAAATATGAGTAAATTTGGGTTTAAATTTACATAAACAAATTAACGCATCTATAGTACTACTAAAATTGTACCCGAAATAGAAGATATTGTAAATATAAGGAGTTCCTCAAGGACTTATCTTGAGGCTCTCTTACTATTTCGAGATGACATAAGATTACTATCATCTCTCGATATTTACAAAGTGGCTTTCGCATGTAGTGGGCGAATAAAATAATTAATTTTAGGAATCTATTATAACCGACAGTGCGGTTAAGTAGCAGGCACAATTTAAAATTTCATGTTATATTTTAGCAAATTATAATAAAATATGTAACAACTATATAAATAGAATTATTTGGAAAGAAAACAGTCATTAATGCTTAACCATAGGAATGTAAATTGAAATAAATTAATATTGAAATTAATTTAAAACCAAAACGCTTTTAATAAATTTACATAGTCAAGTCTTACACACCTTCTCGGCTATCATATTATAATAACAATAAAAGCTGTAAACCCAATCGATTATACCTTCCATTTGCATAGAACTTGTTGCAATGATGCAATGTTCAATTAGGTTCTAGTAAATCAACAAGTATCTCAATAAAAAGTTAACCAATTAATGTTTTATAATGTTCTAATTAATTGATCTAAATTGCATCAATCAATTAATTTCATTACATAAGGTGATTTCCATGTTTCGCTAATTGAATTTTAGACTAGCAGTCTTGAGGTTCCTCGTCGGATTGCTTTAGACAAATATTTGAACCCAAAAAAGGAAGTTTTTCACAACAAGATCGATATTGATTAAACTGTTGTTTTATTTTGAATATGTAGTCAAGAGTATGCTACATCTTAAGAAACACCTAACGCATGTTACATATATTTAAAAAAAATTCGATTTATTGCTTCACACCCTGTACATGTACCACTATAACTCTTAAAGGCTATTGAACCAGACCAGAAATAATAAATAAATTCATACTGGAAAATAAGAAACATTTTTTATAATTTAGTTTTTAATTCGCAATAAATCAAAATCGATATTTAAATTTAGGAAAAGAGAGAACACGAAAAATATTAAATAAATACATTCAAAATGAGGACCGGAAACTCCTCTTAAAACCGCCACATTCCAAAGCAATAGGTGTTCAAATTAATATTCAATACACAAGTGCAAATATTCACGAAATTGTATTCCAAGAAGTATTCGGAAAACAATTTTTTTTAGTCGAATGGACAGCAACCAAATTATTCCATGGTGTCAAAAAAAAGTGAGTTAATGCATTGAATTTTTCATATTCAAGCTCTGAATCAATAATTGAACAATTATTAGTTTTTTTTTCCTGTTGTCAGATCGATAAGGTCTATTGGAGGCCCAAAGAAAATGTATGCAATCATCCAAAGCTGATGGAAGTACACATACATAAATTTCCCATAAACTTTTCAAAGTAAAAGGATATATATCTATTGCAATATCGTGAAATGTCGGAAATAAATAACTCTGTTGATAGAAAACAATATAACGTCAACAATCATAATATATTACCCTGAAAGCATTTCTTAGAGTAAATATTTAATTGAGCATTAAATTTAGAATTTTAAGAATTAGTGCGATACGCCCTTGGTGCTAAAATTCCTTACAGCAAATGTAAAACAATGCACGGAATTTATTACAATTTAGTTCCATAAGAAGGATAAGCTCAGTGTGCACCAAGGCGAAACAGCGATTTTTACCATATTTGCAATCACAAAAGGCAAATAATTAGATCAATGGTGAAAACCGTGTATTTGTAACAATAATGTATCTATCTACACGTCTGAATCGAGATTAATATTGACTATACATTGTCGGCGGAAAAAGTTTTTACGGTAGGCGATGATAGTACAGACGCGCGAATACCTTAACAAAATTTTATATAATGTCAATTGACTTGGGCTATGAAAGAGTTAAAGCCTTCCTCCAAGATTAGGAGTAACTAAAGTTGAAAGCGCAGTTGGAAAAGAAAATTTGGCGATTGCAGTGAATTTCCTCACCGGCCACGAATTTAATAAGTAAAAGCTTAAAGATGCAGTTAAGAGTGCAGAACTAAAAGAAAAATTCGGTTGAAAACATAAATCTCGCAATTCAGTATCCCCCTCCCCTAGAAGATTCTTACTGAAAAACCTAAAAGACAATCCAGGAGGAAAATCGGAGAAATCTTTTAGAAATTTTACAAAAAGAAAATCTAGTGTACAAAACTTATTCGCCTTGTGCCCAGCCCTTCGAGAACTCCCACTCGGTTAACCGTTCGGAAATTTCTTGAAACTGTAGCGGTGCGATAGTATCGCCACAGAACGAATGTTTATTGGTGTGAATCGAGATATCGATGAGCGTGCATGCCTACAGGAGTGATTCCTTGGCAACGATTCCATAAGAATCCAAAAGAAGGATAAGCTCAGTGTGCACCAAGGCGAAACAGCAATTTTTACCATATTTGCAATCACACAAGGTAAATAATTAGATCGATGGTGAAAACCGTGTATTTGTAAACGTCTGAATCGAAATCAATATTTAGCGAAAAGGTTAACGAGATTCCTACATTGTCAGCGGAAAAAGTTCTACGGTAGGCTATGACAGTACAGACGCACGAATAACTTAACTAAATTTTATATAATCAATTGATTTGGGCTATGAAAGAGCTAAGGCCTTCTTCCAAGATTAGAAGTAACTATTTGTTGAAAACGCAGTTGGAAAAGAAAATTTGGCGATTGCGATGAATTTCCTCACCGGCCACGAATTTAATAAGTAAAAGCTTAAAGATGCAGTTAAGAGTGCAGAACTAAAAGAAAAATTCAGTTAAAAACATAAATCTTACAATTCATACAAGGAGTATCCTCCTCCCCTAGAGGATTCTTACTCAAAAACCGAAGACAATCCAGGAGGAAAATCGGAAAAATCTTTTAGAAATTTTACAAAAAAAATCTAGTCTACAAAAAGTCGCCTTCGAGAATTCCCACTCAGTTATAGTCCGGTCAAATTAGACCAAAAAATAGGGGCGAGGTTACAATAACTTACACACGGCTGAAAATTGGTAGGATTGTTTAACACACTATTATAAATGAAATGTAAAAAGTCCTCATCGATCCGACACCTGGAAAAAAATTTACTCGGGGTCAAAGGTCACAAAAACGGGTTTTTTGCAGTTTTCATCAAAACGGTAACTTTTATCATAAAATTAGCTTAGACAAAAATTGTAGATCAGAAAATTATCTATAAAAAATGTCTAAATAGTTTTTCTCCTAAGAGCCACCGTTTTTGAGATATAATAATTCAAAAAGTTAAAAGAGTTGTAATCTACTACAAAAAACGAACACAAATTTTTAAAAACGATTTTGTCTTGTGATAAGTTATTTTAATCACCTTGAAAAGCTTTATCTAGAATAGGTGAAATTAAATTTCTATCTGTCATCTGTCAAAAATTACAAACTGCTAAAGTTTAAACTTCAAGAGTGAATAACCCATGAAGTATTGAAGGGATTTCAACCAAATTTTGTATGTAGAAACATTGCCCCCACAGAACTTGACAGCATATAAAACCATTTGACAAAAACCAAGAATTCAACATTAAAAAAAAGATTACTTTTTTTGCGAAAACTTGGATAAAGTTCGTGTCCCTCGATTTTCTTCGGCATTTCTGCGTCGATAACAGTCAAACTTTTTGGACGTATTTTTGGTGGGCTCTAGTGGTGAAAATCAGGTTTTGGCAAAGAAATATTTGCCAGGGCTAACACAAATCGAGGGACAAAGACTTTTTTCAAGTTTTCGCAAAAAAAAGTAATCTATTTTTTTAATGTTGATTTCTTGGTTTTTATCAAATGGTTCCATATGCTGTCAAGTTCTGTGGGGACACTGTTTCTACATATAAAATTTGGTTGAAATCTCTTCAATACTTCATGGGTTATTCACTCTTGAAGTTTAAACTTTGGCAGTTTGTAATTTTTGACAGATGACAGATAGAAATTTAATTTCACCTATTCTAGATAAAGCTTTTCAAGGTGATTAAAATAACCTATCACAAGACAAAATCGTTTTTAAAAATTTGTGTTAGTTTTTTGTAGTAGATTACAACTCTTAACTTTTTGAATTATTATATCTCAAAAACGGTGGCTCTTAGGAGAAAAACTAATTAGACATTTGTTATAGATAATTATCTAATCTACAATTTTTGTCTAAGCTAATTTTATAATAAAAGTTACCGTTTTGCTGAAAATTGCAAAAAACCCGTTTTTGTGACCTTGGACCCCGAGTAAATTTTTTTCCAGGTGTCGGATCGATGAGGACTTTTTACATTTCATTTATAATAGTGTTTTAAACAATCCTACCAATTTTCAGCCGTGTGTGAAATATTGTAACCTTGGATGTCTAAATTGACCGGACTATTAACCCTTCGGAAATTTCTTGAAACTGTACCATTAAAAAATTAATACACAAAGATTGCCTCCGGGCGACCTCTGAATCGGCGGCGGCTCTTAGATTACCTCCGACTTTTGCTATCAGCTACCAAAATTTTTTAAGGCTACTTCATAATATGTAGCTATACAGTAGACATACTTGAAAGATTTACCCATCAGGGTACTTCATCCCCTAAACAAATGGGGGATAGTCATACTTCTAAGCCCTCCGATGCGTACTGCGGTAGATGTATTGGTTCTGAAATAGTTCAGCGCCTTAACGGTCAGTGCCCAAGTAATTGTGGGCAGGAAAAAATTCAACATGGCATATTACTAATTAATTCTAATTTTATTTTTTTTCTAAAAATTTTTTAAATTATATTTAAATTTATAAAATTTAAAATAAAAATAAAAAATATATAATAAATTCTAATAATAATAGAAAAGGAGAAATAATTATTTGTTTTATATTTTATTTAATTATTTTACTACAAATTAATTTTTCTTGCCTTCATTTGGGATAATCACAATCAAAATTCACTCCTACTTGAAAACTTCGCAATGAGTGACTTAAAAAAGAGATGTGATTTGAGTTTAATAGAAAAAAAATTTTTCAGAACAATATTAAGTTACCACAAGTTAAAAACATTTTATTTTAAATAAAAAAAAAATATATTTTTTTAAAGAAAAAATTCCGCCCCAAAAAAGTGCGCCTGCGGCTGACTGTCCCCCCCCCCTAGCTACGCCACTGAAAACTCGTGATATATATTACGAGTATACAAAGAACAATAGCACTGCATATTATGTACTGCGTATTTTTGCGTAGGCATATTAAATTATAGCAGTTGAAACAAACTATTGTTTTGATATGGTAAATAAAACCGTATTACGTCAAAACACCGAAACAAAAACATTGAAAACAAAAACGCCGGAAACAAAAACACCGAAAACAAAACACCAGGTCACTTCTGGCGTATTTATTTATTTTCGGTGTTTTGCCTTCAGTGTTTTGACGTTGAATCAAGTAAAACGTAGCTTATATGTACAAGACCTTAGCCAAATTACTCGTGCAAGTAAATAATAAAACTTTAAAACCATTTTTATTAAAAATTCCGGTTATTAATCACCAAATAATTCTTTTAAATTAAAAATTTCTTTTTTTGGAATTTTGTCAAATATAATTTTTCACAATTGGATTGTAAGTTTTCGCTTTAAACCAATCTTGTTAAAAGAAAAACGATAGAAGTGAAAAACAATATATCCATTGTTTTGTTTTAATAATTTAACTAAATTAATATTAATTATTTATTTATTTTAATATTAAAATATTTCTATATTATGGAGTGAACCTTTTTTGTACTAGGAGTCACCTGAATGTCCTTTTGACATGTTTTTATTTCAACTGTAAAATGTGTTTTCCCTGTGAGCATTATTGTCAAACAAGTCTTTTGACACTTTACTAGTGCTTAAGTTTTCAACTTAGTACTAGCTTTAATTGATCATTATGAATGTGACGTTTTATAGAGAGATGCTTGATTATGTTTGTAGTACCAAATTCGATTTTCGAGCAAATTATGTGGCAAGAATTAAAATTTAATGCTGTAACCAACCGCACACAATTTTCTTGTACTTTGTAACTGTACTGTTACATATACTCAGTGGCGGATCCAGGGGGGGGGCGATCGCCCCCCCTTAGAGCTCCAAATGACATTAATTCTTACACCAAAAAATTCTGACGTATTACAAATTCCTAAAACTATTTTAAGAATTTAGAAAATACAAAAGTATTTTGTATTTTTTAAACTTCAAAATCACAAAAAATCACAAAACTATGATATTATTATATTTTTAAATGTTATATCTATTTTATAAAATTAGACCAAATTTAGTACTTCAAAGAATTTAAAGCCGAACTTCCGGAAGCCGCCTAATCTGAGGCTTCTATAGCGCCAGGTAAATTGTATAAGCTTTTTGCAATTTTGGAAAACCCAAAATTTCTGGTGTTTTCCCTAATTCCTGAAAGAATCTGTTTAGGTAACAATATTTTCCTTTGTCATTGCTTTTCATAATTTAAAGCAAACAGAAGTGCTTTTTATTTCAGTTGCGTTTTTTGAATATATTTTCAGTACTTCAGTACTGATATCATTTAAATTAAGTGAGTAGTGAAGTTGTGAAATTAATTTATCATACAATTACAGTTGATTTTTTATAAAACAATAAAAACTATATGTGCAGTGGTACTATTCATCAATAATCAATATTCAATTTTCAATAATATTAGATATTATTTTGTTATACTTTCTGTTGGAATTTCTATCTGAAGAATGTGTTTCTAACACATTTATCCCTAAAATGTGTTAAAAATTAATATACATACAATAAATTAAATTTCATAACAATTTAAAAGCTTTTGGAAAATTTTAATCATTGATTAAATTTGAACTTGATTTTACGTAAGCAGACATTAGATTTAAAAATTCACATTAACCGTATATCTAGGTAATTAAGAATCTTGAAAATGAAACGGTGTCCGAGTCAGTCCACTCTGAATGTGGGGATCTGTCAGGGAACCACAACCACGAATCGAGCCGCGATTGCTGCACTATAGGAAAGAGGACAATTTTCTGAGCATATTAAAAAAAGAAATTTTGCGAATTATCCATTAGTTTTCGAGAAAACGGCATTTAAAAATTCAGAATTTTACAGGCATTTTAGATAGGGAATTCATTAACACGAAAGTTCTATTGACGGTGCGTGCGTTCTGATATAGTCTTAGTGTTAGCAGTCAGACGCGATTGTGACATGATCCGGTGCACAACGTGCATATCGAACCCCTTGCTTGTAACCGCACCCATTATATTACGCAACATTATGCAATAATTTAAGAAATAAACGCAGAACTCGTTTGGCGTTTGACTGCCAACACTAAGACTATATCAGAATATATAACTCGGGAGCGAATCAATTCCCTATGTAAAATGCATGTAAAATTTTGATTTTTAAATGCCGTTTTCTCGAAAACTAATGGATAATCCACATCGAAGTGCTGTCTCAAAATGCTCAGAAAATTGTCCTCTTTCTAATAGCGAAAAAATCGCGGCTCGATTCGTGTTTGTGGTTAACTGACAGTAACCTGAATATGATTGTAAAGAAGCACAAAATTCAAGAAAATGAAAATCAAGACAGTAAACCACAAAGTAGTAAATCTCAAGACAAAAAATGTTCTGCAAATATAAATGTTGCAACTATTTTTGAAATTGCTATTTTACTACTTTTTATTTTTTTATTTAAAAATTTTTTATGTTGTCGCCCCCCCTATGGTAATTTCCTGGATCCGCCACTGCATATACTGTACTGTTATATAGGAGTATAATATTATATTATAAGATATAAATCTTCATAAAATCTACGAAACGCAAAATTCAAAGTTAACTTCAACAGTAATACAAGTTTCGTAACAGTCAGTTTATTGATGTATCCAAACATGATAAATCCATGTAATATTACGTGAAAGCTAGGTAGGCTGTGACTGAAAGGGTTAATACCACCTATTCATTTGAAGCTCAGAAATAATATTGGAAAAGCTGTTTCCAAATTAAGAGAAAATAAAATTACAATATTTTCAGTTAACCTCAAGTGTTATTGGCTATTAACTATCTACTTCTATTACATACTATTAAAATAGCCCATGGCAGTCATGTCTCAGGTGTAGAGATGAAATCAACAATTTTATATAAACTTGCCTACTATGTAATACATTAAATAACTTAATTATAGTAATTGACCAAATAAAAAAATAAACAATAATATACACTTAAACTACGATAATACTGACTTGTAGTAAGTACACGGATATGTTCATGTTCATTAATAAAATTATTACGAAATCTCGAGGTTGTCAACTTTTCCAAATTACTTAATAAGTATTATACGGTCTCAAAATTTCAAAATAATTTTAGTTTGGTACATTTAATTAGATAAAAAAATAGATAATCGTGAAAACTGATATTCGAATTAAATAATTAAAATTTTTAACAAAACTCAAAATTACTAATTATTTTTTCTACTGTTTTTAATTATTATTCTAAATATATACAGTAGATAGGTATATAACCTTATAGATCCAAGAAGGACAGTTAAAATTGAATATTATTCAGCGAACAGTAGTATAGGTACTATAGATAATTCACCTTCTGCTTGATCTAATCTTGGCTGTTTGCCAATTTTCTTTCCGTTTTCTTATTCTTCATATAAATTTTTGAAAAAAAACAGCGATGATTTTCTAATTAAATTAAAATATATTTATTTTTTGTTCCGGCTATGAGGCCGATCAATATATTCTTTTGGTTTTTAAAGTTGATATAGAAAGTTTTTTAGTTCAATCATAGTAAAACGAATTAAAAACAAGGGAAAATATGAAAAACAAAAGAAGTGGTTAACAGAAATTAGAAAACGATAGCTTACGATATTTTTCTTATTATAATCTCAGTAGGAAAGTGTAATCATTAATCAATAAATAATAATTTAATAACGGGCAATAAAAAATTAAAATAAATTTAAAATCACAATGAAAATAACAATAAAAATGAAAGTGGAAATTGTAAAAAAAAAATCTAAATTACGACAATAAATTTGAAAACAAACCGGGCAATAAACTAAATAGAAGCTTTGATGATGTTGTATCAGATAAGCAAACCTTATGAGAGTTTTGAAAACACCTCTTGTAGTTCAAAAGCTTATCAACAACAACAGAGATGCCAGAAGATATGAAACTGGTAGATATAAAAATGCTGTGGGCATTTATGTTCTACTTTTTTTATATTACAGGTGCATTATTACATCTATCAATTTAGTGGGGCCATCTGCTGATCAATTTTTGAACTACAACAATTCTTCAAAGTATCGATTAGGTTTGCCTGTTTGATACAATTATGATTATAGCTAGAATCCACCTAAAATCTAAACATAATTACAAATGTTATAAAAAAAATTATAATTATCGTGCAAAAAAATTTGAGATTTTAGTGAATTTTGAAAAAATGTCTGTGTCTATATGTGGTTAAATTTTGTGTGCGCTCTACCTCAAAAACTTATTAGAGTTTTAAACTTTTAAAGTACTTTAATATTGTGATTAAGAACTGCGATTAGATGTTGATTGAAATCCGTTTACGAAAATTTAAATATTTTTTAATTAATTTTTTTTCCGATATGGAATAATTAAGTTTACTCAATTATTATTATTATCATCGATTGTTTTTAAAATTATTGGCACACAGTCATCGTGCATCAATGGTCACTTTAACACAGTCTTCTTGTTTTTGTTACAATTTACCGATACATTATTATAATAAATTTAAGTTTGAAATGCTAATGTATAAAAAATAATATATCACCGCCGTTACGCTAAATGCCATCTAGGAAAAGTGGCCGCAAGTATAATAAATTTCAACTAGCATTCGTCATCATCACCGCATTAGTGTTAGCTTTACGACATTAGAGGTCGCTAACAAATAGAAATTTTTTAATGTTCAAATTTAAAAATTTGAAATGCATAAATTTTTATTAGAACATCATTTTAATAGCATAATAAAACAAAACGAAGAACAAAATATAATAAATTAATAATCGGTTAATTTAATTTATTATAATATTTCCCGAGGATAAACGTAAATATTTACTTCGAAAGCATTAACAAAATTTAAAATGTATGTTTACACAATTGATTTTTTAAATGCCTCATGACTGTTCAATAACCTTTGGTATCTTGTAGAGTAAATCAATAACAAAACATAGAAAAACTATTAACAATGTAGTAGGTTACATTAGCTGCCATTTAGTTTGAATAAATTCTACAATAAGAAACTTGTACAAATTTGGTCATGACCGATATTTGAAAAATTAATTGAAAAAAACCATGACCGAGGAAGAATAAAAACGGTCAAATATACGTTTACACACATTATATTATATTTTTCTAATTATTATTTGTGTAACTATGACGTTCAAATCCTCGGCGTTACAGTCCAATAAGGATTAACGGATGCGTTAATACATTGAACGACTTCCAACTTCCTAACTTGTTTTCATAGCTTTAACTTGATACGCGCTGTCGCCCAAAAAATATATTACAAATTAATTCCGTTAATCGCCACTGCAAAACAAAAGCATGTTGTTATATAAAAAAAACAAAAATTAAAGCTCTTTTATTCGCTCACAATCTTCCACATCGAGATATGATACATCACGATTCAAACATTCATTCAGATCTTGAAACCGAGAAGAGAGAAAGTTTGAACCTTAAAGAATTTAAAGTTACGATAAAATTTACATAATAATAATTTCATTTAGTATGCAGCGGACTGCACTCGTGCGTTTACATTATTAAAATAAATTTTTTCAAACTTAATAATATGTAATAAAATAAATTGATATTTAAAGTGGTGGGCGGTTATTTGAATATTACTACATTTATGTTATAATTTTAATTTGAAAATTTAAACTGTTTTTATTTCAAATGTATAGGTTATAGGTATATTCACTCGGTGCTCAATCCCCATGAGGCTTTATGAAACGCCAACAGATCGTGAGGGGCCATCCATAAAGTACGTCACACGAATTTTCGGACTTTTGAACCCCTCCCCCCCTCCTTGTCACAGGTTGTCACATTTTTATAACCCCCCCCTCCTGATGTGACGTCACACATTTTTTAAATTTATGTATGTATTTAAAAATAATCGAGAGAAAACAGCTATTTTCATTTTTTACTTATTTTTATTAAATAATAATCTAATAAAATCAACATAAAGTCCTTATCATTCAAAATTCTCGTGAATTTGAGTGTCTCACTTGCATTACAACGCCGCTCTAGAACTTAAATGACGTTGCATGAGAGATTATCGCATAGCGAGAATGCTAAATTATTAATAAATATAGATCAAGTTCGTAAATTTTTAAAATTTTTAATTCACATCCAAACTGCGTTTTAGTATTTTAAATTTTAACATGTGACGTCACAAAAGTATTGACCCCCCCATGCCCCTTGTCACACGATGTCACACTTCGGTGATACCCTCCCCCCCCATTAACGTGTGACGTACTTTATGGATGGCCCCTGATGAGGAAACTATTATTGGTTTTAAAGGTTATTGCTTCAAGGAACTGCCGTAAATTAAGCATCTTAGCACTTAATGAAACAACGGAATATAGAAATCATCATTTCTTAGTTTGAAAAAGACCTTTTACAAAATCAAAAAACCACGGCACAAATAATATGATTCTACGGTCCGTATCCCAATCCTCTATAATATTATGTAAACCTTTCAGTATTTGCGACTCAATTTCAATCATAAGTTTCATCGCCCCCCCCCCCCCTCATACAATATTTTTTTATTATGTCAGAATATTTTTTACTTTGGTTTTCTTTCACAAAATTAAATGGTTTTTCTTCTTTTTTTTCATTTAGTGTTATCGGGCCCCCCTAGGTGGGCGCGTCTCACAAGTTGAGAAACGATTGTTTAGCTTATTAAAGTAACAAATTGCAGTGCCAATAAAAAAAGTTAAAACTTGCTCGTATTAATTTAACACAACAAATACAAGTTTACGTAACCCGAAGAATCCACATGTGAGAAAACAGGCATAAAAAAATCGTGCCAAATTGCAAGTATTTTTAAACAATTGCAACACGAAAGATGCAAAAAGTTTTCAGTTAGCAAGGTAATTTCAACAGTACGCGTACTTGCATCAATTAGTAAATCAGTCACAATCTAAATTAAGCATTTCGTTCGAAGAGCCAATTTATCTGGCGAACGCTGTTTTAGTAATTATAATCGGTTTATTACCTACAGACTAATTAAAATTTGAGGGATAATTAAAAAAAAAGGTGAGAGAGTTTTCGTTTTATGAGAGCAAGCGCATGATAAATTACAATTAAAATTTATCTTTCCTTTAAACTTTTTCCAGTTCTTCATTAATTTTTCTCTCTCCAGTGGTTTCGCCTCTCGACGAGGTATTATGATCCATACATTCTCTCCCACGCACGTGATGTACATTGGAATACAAAACATGTATTACGAAAGGTGGAAATTGAAAATCACAATAATATTTTTCCCAATCGCAGGTTTAATTCTGTAATATTATTGAATCGTATTGCTGGGGGTATTCCATACCCCCCAGACCCCCGGTCAAAACTACTATATGATTTAATGTTATTCTGTGTTGAGCCTTCACAGTATTTAGACTAAAAAAAAAGATAGATCATATTGATTTAAGAGCAAAATTTATTTTATTGATAAAAAATGAATTGGTATACAAAGAAATACAATACAAAGAAATTTTGATTTTGCGATTTTGTTTCATATTGCGACTATTATTTATATCAGCTTGTTATAAAAGCTGGTTTATTTCAAGTTTTTTTAATTTTACTTTCAAATGACCACATCGACGAAATGGTCAAGTTTTAAATTAAATTAATATAACATAAGTATAATGTAATCGCCAATGTATAAGCCATTATTGGTATAAAATTGGTTCACTATAGTGCACCAACAATGTGTAACAATATTGGTACAGCATGGTATGAATATTGGTGGAATAGTACTGGTTTACAATATTACTTATTGTCAATATCAAATGTCAAACAAAAGCCAATATTGGTATAATATAGTGTAAATATTGGCGCAATATAGCTGTTATATTCATTGCCAATATTAATCACCAAGCATAATATGCCAAATATTGTGTACGATATTGGTGTTATATTAGAAATCGATATTGCACCAATATGGACTTAGATTTAGGGGGGACCGCCCCACCGCCCTCCCTAGCAACGCCACTGGGTGTAACTACCGGTGTTAGATCGAACAAGGGCCCGGGTGTCCAAAAAAATAAAATATTTGATCTATGATAAGAATATTACACAGATAAACAAATTAACACTTGAATAAAAAAATTCCAAGTTGAAAATAAACAAATAAACCATGAACCGATGGTAACCAGCTACAAATAATTGCAGATCCTTTAAATAGGATTATGACGCTTCGGTACAACAAATTAAATTATTGATTTTAATGCGTACCCATGAACGCAATTTATTTAACGTGGTTTCCAATCTCCAAACGATGAGGTTTTTTTTGAAAAATTTCCACAGCATTTGGATGGAAGCGCACTCGATCCGGGTGTGTCGGCTTGGGATGTAACATAATACTTAACCGCCAGGGTGTAACCGTCGTTCTAATGCCTGTCCTAAATCCGTCTTATTAATTAACTATTCATATATATTGCTGTGTTCCTTATAAATAAATAATGAAAATATACTATAATCTCCCGCTATTAATTTAGCGATCATCTTTTGACGAGGAATAATTGTATTTTCTCGGATGTTTATTAAGAAACTTGAAGATTGAATTTTATATTTGAAAATAAAGCTGAGCAAGTTATTATAGTGCTCCTGTGTCATCGCAGATAGAAATATTAATTTTCAAAATTTCAATTTTAGAACGAGGATCGTTAACTCTCCAGACAAACGACGATCTTAAAATCTTACTACTGTTAGTTGGAAATGCTGGATAGTAAGTATCACATCACATTAATTAAAGTTATGAGCACTTCACGTCTGTGGTGTGGAAGTTCATTATAGAAGGAGCCTATAGTTATTATATTTTAATAACTTATCAATAAATTTATTACAAAATACGATTAGTGCAGTTATTGTATAGCTTCTCGTCTTGCACATCGCCATCAAAATTAAAGCTCATAAGCAGTTAATTAAAGATTTCCTTGAGCATTTAATTAAAAATTATTATATTAAAATTTATGGCTCTACTGGTGTATCTAACGATCTCCTTGCCCAAGTAATAAATTACCATGTAGAAAAATACAAAAGGTATACTTGGCTACAGCCAATTTAGTTACCTGGTTGGCGTGGCCATAATAGCACAGAGTTCCTTGCTTAACTAGGGCCGGACCTGAATGTGATTATTTTTCATTAAAATGTAATGAAACATTTTCCACTAAGAATTTTATACAATTTCCAATTACATCCAAAAAAATTCCGCCAGCGTTCTCGTAAAAGATGAAAAAATTAATTATATTGTTCGCGTAGCAAATCGTTATTAAAATGCTCATGTGACCTTAAATTCTAAATTAAACTCGCAATAAATAATTATTCGTAACCTTAACATTGCTAGAATAAATTTTTACATTATTACGATGAGTACAATGGCCTCACAAGTACGAGGTGTTCGTAGAAAAAATTAAACAATAACATTTTATTAAACTTATCAGACAAGCGACGCCTATAAATAGTTCCTTCAGACGCTAATGCAAATCCAAAATATCAATTAATTAGCATGTCCGGGCTCACTTCCAATTTTTTCAATGCTATATTGTATATTTTTACTGAATTTTATAAACTTTTTAACCAGTGGCGTAACTACCGGAGTTCCGCGGAACCGGAATCCGTAACTTTGGGGCCCGGAACACACGGACCAAATAATATTTTTTTAATTTTTGAGCACAATTGATTCATGGAGGGGGAGTCACATGACCCTGGTTACGCCACTGTTTATGACTCATTTTGAAGAAAGCCAGACATAAAATTGAAAATTTTATACCAATTATTGCTTAAACGGTTTTGTGTAACAGTATCAATAGACAAGAAAAAAAACTGTGTATAATACAATACATGACAGTGTCTTAGTTGAATAATTTGTTCCAATCTAACGATTACCAAATCTATTACTAAATATTAAAACTACACACCTTAAATTGAGCACCGATGCATAACACAATTAAAATTATGCGTTTTGTTTCAACCCAAAAATTCTAATTTTTCCTTATTGTTAGTCTAGCGTTAGGTGCCAGTGCAGTAAAATTCGTTCGGTAAGAAGTCGATGTACTATGTAGGTTAATTAAAAATAGGTTAAGAAAAAGTTACCAACGATCGATCTGCAAGAAAATTTAAAATATTCAGAATGCACAGGTGGAATTCAATCCGTTTTGTACATAGTAACAGTTACAAGGTTTTTTTGAAAGCAAGTCACATTTCTAAATGCATCATGCATCCGTTTTGACTAATTAGATTTAAACAATAAATAAACTTAAACATTGTTTTACGATTTCAGAGCATCGCGACACAAATACCTATCCTACTTGTTGAATTCCTTATTAATTTATTTTGATTAGGTTAATGAGGAAGCCATAGTCATAGAGTGGCCTACATGTTAGTCTAATCCAACTTTTAGTGATATTTGCATGTAGGTAAATGTACAATATAAAAGTGAAAGGCAATTGTTTCCTATAAGGATGAAGACATCATGACTCGAAACTTGAGTATACATTACAACCTTTACAAATTGTAAATTCTTTAGAAAATTTAAGTTCTTTTATTATATCAATTCTTATTCGAGCACCAATTTGTACACCGTGGTTAACGCTCTTTCACTATTAATAATACAGTTTTCAAGTCTCTTGGCGCCACAACAAATATATATTTTCAAAAATTTATATTTGAAGCAACCTCCTATTGTGACAATCTTGTGTTAGCTACTTGCGTGAAAATTTGTGGGTACCATAAAACAACGCCTACTTTATCCTATTACTTCGACGCTTTTGATGTGGGTATTTATAAAAGCAAAAGTGTGAAAACAGGAAATTAGGTGAAAACATAAAATTATAATTTGAGTCGGTTTGTATACCAAACAAATGGTGACTTAATGTGATAAGTCATGCAACATCCTTCGCAACGTTGAGCAAAATGTATGGCGGAAAGTAAGTGGTCAGAAGGGCGGCGGAGGCAGAATGATTTTTCTGAAGTAAATTTTGTTACAATTGGAAGGAAAAAAGAGCAAAGTTAGTCAATGTGCCTAAGAACGAACTTTTCTTTCTCCCTTTCTCTCATAATAGTACGTCTCTAAACATGAGCAAGCATTTGTTGCCACATAGTGGCTTTTTATACCCCAACCAAGCAAAACCAATGATAATTTAGACGCAGGATAAGCTTTGGTATGATTGATACCATTTTGTTCAAGTTGGATGAAAATATCATCTGACAAGGAATGTCATAAAATTATCAGGTGAAACCTCTATACGGCCCAACTTACCACTCAATCTGACATCAACGGCAAACATTTTAAGGATACCCAACGGTTCAAGGACACCTGACCAAATCAAGTATCGTCAGCAGAGCGCTATAAACCTAACGTAAGTAAACAAAGTCTTTCATATACGCCCCAAGTTGCTTTATACATGAGGTAAACGATATCAGATTGGAAGTCAATCTCAAAAATTGAAGTCTTGGAAGCAAAGAACGCGTTGAATTTAGCGATATGAAAAAATATTATTTGAGAGTTCTAACTCTCTTTTTCTTCTTTAGAAAAGAGAAAAGAGAAAAAAAGAGAAAAAGAGTTGCTCCATATTTGCCAAATATAATTAAATGTAAATTTAATGACAGAATTCGAAATACTGCAAAGAAAAAAATTACAGCACTAAAACAGGGGTGGCCAAGCTCCTTGATAGTTCGAGCTATTTTTCAAAATTTGAAATTTTTCGCAAGCCGAAAAATTTAAAAGACATTTTGAAACATATATGGAAGGATAATAATTTTTTAAAATATAATACCACAAAAATAAAAAGGGAACTCAGGTACATTTATCGAGAGCCACAAATAATCTGAAGCTGAAGCCTAACCAACAAGGAAGCAGAGTCCACCCCACCAGTGCTGAAGAGTTCAGTACACCGATATAAAGAAATTTTTGATTCAAAACGAGTTAATTTGAATTAAAATAATTCGTTTTAAAACAAAATAATTCGTTTTGAATCAAAACTTCTTTTTTTACAGTGTAGGATTTGAAAAAATGGAAAAAAAACTGAAAGTACAGGAATACAACAATCTGAAAAGAAGTCAAAACACAACCGTGACTCACAAAACGGAAAATGCCCCGGATGGGCAATGGCATATGATAGTAGATAACATTAAAAGGAAATTAAACTATGCAGAAAATTTCGATTTTTCAAATCAAATCGTGTACCTTTGAAGGGACACCACCGCATTGCCTCTCGGTGTTCTCAAGCACTGAGCACAAAATGAACTTCATAGGCATTTTTTACAGGATCGTACCCTAATGTGCCCTTCGGCGATCTTTGCAATGAGATTTCTTCGACAAGAGATTTTTGCAATATCGTTATAATCAAGTGATCAGTCCTTTGTCGGCGCATCGCTACTGGTAAGCCATGGCTTACCGTGGAAAACCATGGCTTAAGGACGGGACCTACTGCTTAAAGTGGAATCCAAACCACGACGGGCCTGTGTGATAGTGATCATGTCTTAACCTTCCTCAGAGGTGTTTCTGTTAACCTCGACACAAATAAACTTTTGTCGGCACTGAGATTCGAACCTGGATATACTGAGAATTACTGGTCTAATCTGCCCCGCATTTCGATTTTTCACGTAGGAAACATCTACTTATTAGAAATAAGCACCAGTTTAACGCATTCTGTTGACAGTACGTGTACTCGACGTAAATAGGTGTAGCAATGTGTTTTAATCGGCGTAGCTGGCCGCAGTTATGTTATAGCAGCGCAATCGTTAATATCATAATGTATGTATATTAATTTTAAATTAGATTATGTTAATTATAGCAGAATTTAACTTAAAAAAAGAAATTAATTTAAGGCCTGATTGGAAAGCAGCAAAGAGAAGGGGACGAAAATCAAAAACTTAGAGAAGATCACAGGACTTCGATGCGATCTCGACCGAGAAAGACGTCCCAAGAGGTGGCATGGATATCGTTGAACCTCACCATCGGCAGCTTACCGAGGTATATCCGTGTGGCTACGGTTTACATAGAATCGTCAAACTGAGAGCTGGACTGATGACTGAGAAGCAAGTGATAGAACTGCTGTTAACACGTGCACGTTGCCAGAAATAATAGGACGGTTCCATTACTGCATACCAGACGGAAACAGTCTGCAATAAAGAAGAAAACCGAAGAAAGTAGTAGCCAACAGCAACCTAGGTCACCGTATAACCCTGGTGAAGTGGCGTAGAAATGTCAAAAGGCAGCAATAACGCTATACCAGTGACGTTCAATAAGAGGGAATTTTAGTGAATAAAAAACTCACTCCACTTGAAATATCAGGTGGTGTTGTTTCAAAATTTCAACATATTAATAGTCTTTTATATCATCAGTTGAAAAAAATCCAATTACTGAATTAGTGAACAAATTAGAGCATGACCTGTCAAGCGAGAGCGCAAAGTATAGAAGTCCAGTAAGGTTTTTCACGTACAACGTTTAATCTAATTTTGATTGGTAAAGTTGTCATTGATGCAATGAAACAATTTTTTCTATTTTTTTTCAGATTTATATGACGTTGCATGATAGCAGTAAAAGATTGAACGAACACCTAGAGTGACAAGTGAGAAGTTGCCAATAGTAGCTCAAAGATACAAGCCACTAGGAAAAACAAATTGTGGCCGACCGAGGACGAGTTTGGTACCGGAACAGGCAACGTAGCCTAAACCATGAAGCGAAGAAGATTAATATACACTGAAAAAAAAGGTATACATCAAAATTTCATAATTTTTGCGCCGATGAACAAAATTCATAATTTTCGTCATTCAATCATTTTTTTCCATGTCACGGGGAATTCACCGGAAAAATTCGATTACAAGTGAAGAAAAAATCTGAGAGATTTTTTTCGCTCGTCTACGTTTTTTCCGGAAGTCCACTGTAAAAGTGAAGAAAATTTGAGGAAATCCAGAAAAATTTGAGAAAATCCGGCAAAATTAAAAAGAAACCCATGAGTATTTTTGCTAATTTTACAAAATTTCCCTGAGCAGTTCCATATTCCATATGAGCGGTATGGAATCGGTAGCTTCATCGGAAATCAGGCCGATTTGAACGTTTTGAGGTTTAACAACTGTAAGTTGACTTGGGTTAAAAATTGTCCATGAAAATAAACAAAAAACAAATAAATAACCAACCGCCAAGAATTCAGGAAGTGGAACCTTGAGGTAAAACAACAAATTCCTGCAATGATCTATATTTCTCTAGTAATGAACTGACCTCGCCTACACCGTTTGTATAACGTAGACTGGTTATATCAAGAAATTATACTCACATTAACGGTATCCTAGTTATATTAGAAGATATTGTATTCAAATGCGCAGTTTCTTGCATATCTTTGAAAAGATTCACTTATGTTAGAACCAGAAAATTGAATATTCACCACACATACTTCGTGCGGCATAATATCCCGTTAAATATAAAATAAACTTCCCGTGTTGAAATCAAATCGTGTTTGGAATACCTTACCAGAAATTTAAGCCATGGTTATTTCAAATTTTGTCTTTCATCAAATTTAAAAAAAAATCTATAATTATTTCCTTCATTTTAACCTTGCATTCTTTGCAATTCGCATTATCTGGACGATAATTCAAAACAATAAAACGTGAATGGAAAATTGACGCTTTAGCTACATTTCAATTAAACACGCAATTACATAATTTAAAATAATTTATTTATTATCAACTATTAAGTTTTTAAATCTTACCGTCGTGGATTTGTTAAACCGCCGACTTCCGGAACGTCGTAGAGTTCCACCACGAATGTTGGCGTCATCTAACTCAACTTCCCGTCCATCACTTCCGGATCTCCGGCTTAATTCGCTCAATTCTGCGACTGGTTGAACCTATGTAGAACAAAAAGAGATTTAAATATATATGTACTGTGTAATTTGAATTTATTATACAAGTAGCAATTGGAATTACGACTTTTTTTTTCATTTTCATGCAAATATTGCAGCAGGAACTAAAATTTTCTAATTTAAAATAAATTAATAATGATAAATGACCATTTGATTCGAATTACTAAAACAGTGGAAATTTCTATTCCATATTGGTTATTTGCGGTAAAAACGTGATAGTAATATAAAAAGAGTTTCTATTTAAAAAGTTAAAAAAAGAACAAATTAAACGGCTAAATAATTATTGTTAATTGCTAATGCCAAATCTAATTACAATAAACTAATTCTTACATAACTTGATCGGTAGCATTAGCATACAAACTTTTGCAATTCCTGAATGAAGTCACTGACCCAATTTCTTCAACTACGAGCAAACTAGTAAACAAGTTTGTATACGCAAAAAATAATTAAGAATGTGCTGATTATATGTATGTTTCTAATGATATTTTATCTGTACACCAAGATCATATTATGACTTAAGCTGGATTAAAAAAAGAATACATTCATAGCATTGTCAAGGTTAAAATGCCAAGAAAAATAGATAATGTAATGGCTAAATAAAAAGCAATTAATTATACCCATGTAATCTGTAATACGAGCATAATAAAACATAATAGCAGAATATTGAAATAAGTGGGTGTGTACTTTAAAAAAAAAAAATTTTGATTACCTATAATTTATTAGCCGATAAAAAAACAAACGGTCTCGAAAAGAAAGTTAGTAAAATAATCTACCATATGATACGGGATACCTGTAATATTTACAAATTTTGCAGTAAATTTTAGCGGTTAAAAAATTGACCATGTCGATGACCCACAGTAAACGTAGCTACTGTAAAAACAAAATTGATTTCGGATGGAGTAAGGCTTCTGGATTTTAGTTTGTCGACAGCAAAAAATAACAGTGCATGTGATGTTCACAAAAACGTTTAAGCCAAAGAGTCGAGAGATAATCATTACAGAAAAAATATATTATAGGAATAATTAAAAGTTAAAATAATTCAACGTTGATTGTGCCGTCAGATGCCATATGGTTGTAAACCTGCCTTGCAATTTTATTTTTGATTCAAGGCAGTCTCATCCACGTTGGATTTCTCAAAGCATCTTGATTATCTGACAAATGGGCAAATCAAATTATTTTGTTTGGCTATGAGGTGAATAGTATTTTGCAAATTTTTGTTGTGTATTACTTTTGAGAATGTTAACAGCCATGCATAAATGCAGCGTAAACTTGAGATTAAAGATTTAAGTACAATGCCATATCGTACAGGTAGAATAGGTAAATAAGTACCACTCTCATTGTTTCAAAAAAAAAAAGATTATGTGCTCTAATTACCACAAAACAATACGTACGAAATAATCTTACCGACATAGAGTTACATAGGAAGTTGTGTAAACTCAGAAACATATAGAGGCATAGCGGAATAGGTAAATGTCACCTACCTAGTACCTACGATGTTAATCAAAATAGGAAACACTAATATGTTAGTACAAATTAGGTACTAGTTTGAAGTAAATAATAATATTTTCAAAAAAGAAAACTTACAGGTACAAAGTAAATTAAAAAATATATATAAATTGAGAACTTGCAAAAGTTTAGCATATTTCTATGCAAATACGAAACCATAAAAAATAACCGCGGGGGAAAATACCAAACTTTGTTGTTTAAAAAACTGGAAAACTTATTATAACTAGTGACCAAGCTGAGCAACATTTTTTCATGTATAGCTAATGCAGGGTGCAGTAGATTACAAATTTTTGTTTGTCACGGACATGAATTTTTAATTTTAGTTTTACGTAAAATTAATATTTTAGTTGCGTGTAATTTACTTTTCATAGTTGAATAGTAAAACGTAAAAATACATGCCCCAGATATAGAAAATAGATAACCTTAGGTAAAATTAGTGTTGCCTTTCAGATATAAAACCAGACGCATCTCTTAAATTATACACCTACACGTACGCACACAATTTTGAATTGCGTTGCTGTTGATTGTATATCAGTTAAATCTAGTTTAAAAAAAAATTAAAACAAAATAAGCACCAAAAATCAAAACAAAGAGGTTTTCATTTTATCATAAAAAAGTGATCAAAATCGTACGCACTATGAAGTGGAAATTCATTGTACCACTGCCAACTTTTACACACAAGGTAATGAATATATTATAGCTATTTACAGTCGTGCTGCAGAAAGTTGAACATTGCGGTTGAGTAAGCAATATATCAGAACGAGCGTTTAGCGAGGTACAACCGCAATGGAACTTTCTGAGCGAGTCACTGTATTTAGCTTTACGTTCAAGACAGGTCCTTTCCAAAAAAAAAACATAAATTGATAAAAAATTATCCCCAAAAATTATGCTTTAATTTAAAACGCGACATAACGGAAGTAAATAATACTCTTATCTATTAGCTTGTGATGCAAAATTGCACGTGCACTTCAGTAGCTTTCAAGACATACAATAACTCGAACCCACTATGTACGCCACCATTGCTGCTTATATGCAAGAATTTTCCGAACACCGCTGCAAAGTATCATTTTCGAGCGATAAAAATTACCTGATATGCTATACTTTCTATAGTCGTGTATGTAAAAGTAATATCGAGAGTCAGTAGTCTTTTTTGATAGAATTTTTTTTTCAAAAAGAAATCTTTTTGGTCTGTTATTATGGTTAGGTAGGTTAGTGTGGCCATTTCTAGTTGTTAAATATTGTTTCAGCATTTATCATTTTAATTTTTTTAAATAGAAAGATTTAATTAAACTTTTTTAAATAAAATCTTAATTCTTATTATACGATCGTTACCTAATAATTTTTAAAAATAAATTATTTCAGTTATTTGTATCGAAAATAGAATTTAAAGGTTTTCGTTAAAAAAATGTTTTTTGCACCGAGACAAATATGTGTTACTAATCCACACAATTTTGTAGAAAAAGTACCCAATTGTGTAATTTTTTTGCACAATTGTGTGGATTAGTAACACATATTTTTCTTTATGTGCGTCAGTTAGTATTGACTGAATTCATTTCAGATCATGCAGGCTGGCGGGCTCATGTTCCAGAATTCGGTTCCGTTAAAATAATTATGTTGTTTTTTACACAAAATGGGTAAGCACGCTTTCTTTCGTTCACCCCAAAACGTCCTGATCTTTAATAATATTATTCTCAAAAATTTGGTGTACGAATATAACAAGAATAATCGCTGTTAATTTGATAATTTTGAGGCTTTTAGTGTAACTTACGAGTTTTAGTATAAGGTGATTTTTCTCTTACGTGGAACATCGTAATTGACCTTTAAAGATTTAAAAATAAAAAAAATTGCCAAGTCTTGTTTCTTAAAAAACACCCAGCCTGTATTATTTAAAATGGATTTAGTCTATTGCTGTTGGTATTTCTGCTTCAATCTATAACTTCTGCACCTTACCAATAGTTCCGCCTTCTTTATATTGACAAATAAAAAGATACTACCGGCTTTCTACATTGTCATTAGTACCGGCTACTTGGATACTGCCTAAATATATTTATTTTGCAAGAGTGAAAGATTCCTCTAAGCCACCACTTAGAAAACACCAAAGAATCAGACCGGACCTCTAACCCCGCTTCCAGCCGCACAGGACTTCACAGGACCAGACATACTACGAAATGTCAGACAGATCAAATAGCAACAAACCCCAGGAAGAGGCTCCTAACCCGAATACTGAAGAAGCAGCGAAAATCACATCAAGAGCTCTGGCGTTCATCTTCGCCAGTCTAACCAGAAATGGAATTGACCAAGAAACCATTGACGAAGATGTTAAAAACTTCAAGGTCACAAACGCCACCCGTTAAGGTTGGTTTATGCAAAACGCCGACGCACGAACCGCACGCACGAAACGCCCCGCACAAAACGCCGCACAAAAATATTGGTTTATGCAGTTCGAATGCATTTGATGCGTTCTAGTGCGTTTTCTGGTTACAAATTAGAATAAATTCACATTACGGTAGATGGCGCTAATGTTACTTTATTTCATTATTTAAAATTTTTTTAAATCAGATAATCAAATATTATTATTTCTAATAAATCAGAAAGATGGACTGGTTTCTTTTGTAGGTATTTTCGACCCAAAATATGGTGAGCATGAAAGTTAATCTTTAGGGTCGATAATTTTTCATCGTTTTATTATTATTTCTAGAAAATATCACAATAATGAAAAATAAATTAAAAATAAAAATATCAATTATAAGCTAAGGTAACAATTATAATTGATACTTTTATATTTAATTTATTATTAAAAATGTCTCAAGGTCGAGAGGGAGGCACCGCTATCTACGTCAAAAAGAACCTCCAACACCATGAGATCGCAACCCCGGGACTCCTATCGCTAGAAGTCACAACTATCGGTATCGCTGTACAAAACGTTAGTTTGTGCAGGCATCATATGTGTACTACCAAGGCTCCACACCTAACAGTGTGGATATCACCACCACCTTCCAGAGCCACAGCCCAAAGATCAAACGCTAAACACTTCAGCTGGTATTCAAGGAAAACGAACAAGGCAGGACGAGACCTACTGGCTGTTTCCTTACAGGAAGATTTCACATTGACGCCCCAACGAAACCCACTCACGAGGTAATCGAAGGCCCAAACCACGATGATGTACTGGATATTCCACCGCTCAAAAACGCCAACCTCTCATAAAAATTGACAATAGGTGCCCACTTGGACTTGGATCACCATCCAAAACCTACACGAAGGTAGACTGGCCAACCTACCAGGAACACTTCAGGGTCAGCATGGGGAAGATTCGGATAATCAAGACCAAAAAAGAACTCGAAAAATACGTAACCACGTTCGAAACCAGCACGAACGAAGCCATAGATGCAGCCAAGTTCCCGTACCATCCCCGGACTTCAAACTCGTACTCCTCCCCGCATATCAAGGAACTAATCAGGGACTCAAGACGAGCCCAAAACCAGGGCTTGAAAAGCATAACATGACACCAATCAGACAGATCCAGGGCAAACCAACTCAAGGTACAAGTCAATAAAGCACTGAAGAAACTCAGGGAAAAATCTTGGGTAAAAAAATCGACAGTTTAGCCACTTTGGGCAACTCGGTATGGACAATTGCCAAAGCCCTTAAGAACACAGAGTCCCCGGTGCCACCCATCCACGGTTTTCACGGCATCGCGTACACCGACGAAGACAAAGCCGAAGCTTTCGCAGACACATTAGAAAGACTATTCAGCTCAAATGACACCGATGATGATCCTGAACACACCATAATCATAAACGATCCAGTCTAGAACGCCCTAACCACTAAAGACCAAAGTTTCATCAAGCCAACCACTGATTGATCAAGCCAACCAACTGATTGATCAAGCCAACCAACTGATTGATCAGCCAATCATCAGATGAATCGTATCCAAATAATTCAAAACATTGCCCTCCGCAAATCTCGAAACGCGTTCTACCTAGTTCCAAACCGATACATCCACCAGGAATTCAAAATCGAAAAAGTCCGTGAATTCATCAAGAAACTGACGGAAAAATTATACGATCGTTGTCAGGACATGAACAACCCCCTCATCCAAGGACTAGAGAAATACAACATCAAAGATTTCCCCACCCACAACCGACCAAGACGCATCTTGGCGCCATCCATTCCGTAACCATACCTAAGACAAATTTTTCAACCGATCGATCAATACTCTAACGACCAGCTAACGTTTCTTTTTTCACCCTACCCGCTTCAAGACCTGCTCCTATGCATTTCGGGTTAGTAAATCCCATAAAATTACTCGAAGTCAAAGCTTGAACATCAGATGAAGGAGATAAGGTAGCTACGCTGCCACATGCTCTAAAAGAATTGCACATGCTTAGCTTGACTTAAAATATTCCTGTTTAGTAAAATCGAGCTTTATGGGATTCCATACTGAAGGATGTGGTCCCAGTAATAATTATTGTATTCAGAAAAAAATATTAACTCCACTATGAAGTCTGTGTTACATTAATAATTAATCATGTTAAGCAACAGTTCACTTGACTACTTTATATCATGAACTGGAAGAGAAAAGTAGTAACTCATGTTGTCGTCAGAAGCAATTTATGTAAAAGTGTAGTCGAGTTGGCAACGGTGTTTGCAACTTATCGTGATATTGAAAACTACAAAACGAAATTAAACGTTCACTGAATCATAAATGCAATTTATATACTCAACTCTATAAAAAAATAAACTAATAACGATAATAGATAATAAATGATAAGTAGTAAATTTTGAAAATAACTCGAGTTCGATTGTTTATTTTTGTTGCGACATTGCCAAATCTAAGCATCGTAGATACTATGTATGTAATCCAAATGAATTACCGTAAAATCTTCAATAAATTAATAAAATGAAGCTGCCTATAATTAAAACTGAAACATTTGTTTTTTTATTATTGTAGTGGCCATTCTGTATTGAAAATAGCGCACTTTCGACTTACCCTGTAGATGCAGGGCCTGCAATAAATCAAAGCATGGCACAAGAAATCTACCGAATCAGGATTCGAAGTTGATGCATTAGTTTGACGTCCAATTTTAATGAGCATTTTTTGTAAAAAAATATACAATATGAAACATAAAATATGGGGTCATCAATTTATCATAGAAAAAAATATAGGACGAGGAGTATCAAAAGCATATAACGCAATAACTCAGCCTTCACACACAAACAACATCCAATAATTCAAAAAATGTTGGTCAATTAAACGCAGTTTATTGATAATATCAAATTACTCTATTATCGAAGCAATTCGATAACCGCCTCAATATAAATACTTAGCAGTAGCTATAAAAATTTTAAACAACGATGATTCATGTAAGGACATGAACATGTGTGGCAAAGTAATTAATGTAAATAATTAATTAATGAGTTTTGTGAACTGTATTAAGAGTTAAATAATTGTGGTTTTCTGTAGTAACGAGTAGATTCGCTAGATATACGAGTGCATCGGTAGTTACATATTTGCACGTCATAGAAAACAATCACAAAGGAGCAATAAATTGCATTTTAAGCGAGTGTTAAAAACAAGAATTTAAAAGTAGAGTAGCTGACTAGAAAGCAAAGAAGAAGCAATAATTAACCTTAGCCAACCGGCTTCAGAATCAGTCAATTTTCCACATAACAAGGCGTTGCTGCTTATTTAATAATCTCGAACGTACCTTAACAGTTACGGAATCCTTTGAACTTTTAATTAAGTCTATAATTTCTTCTCTCGTTTTTTCCTCCACCCTGATGCCGTTCACTTCCAATAATTTATCGCCCGGCAAAAGTCCCGTTTCGTTATTGTGTTGCACTATTGTACCCGGTTCTGCAAACACAACAGCCCGCATAACTACACCATTACTATTATTATCACTACGTTCGACCACCATGGCGCGACGTAAAGAAAACCCGAAATCGTTGCGAGGCGCTTTTTGACGTTGTATTATCAACGTTCGAGGCTTTGGTAAAACTAAAGGTTCGATTTGAGGTAAAGGAAGATTGTAATCGTCCAAATTTGCCGTTCTGGTCCATCGGTGGAAACCTTGCGACTCTCCAACTGGACTCAACGAAAATGGAGGTGTAGCAAACGAAGAGTTCGTTGTATCGGTTAATGAATCGGCACTTGGTGATGTAATAACTAAAAGATTATTTCCCAAGTTCGTCGGTAACAAGTTTTTATTATCTTTGGCTACTCCGTTTAATGGAGGTATATTTTGATATTCTATGATTTCGTTACTCATGGTATTGTGCACTAAACTATTGTGATCGGTACCATTGAAACGATTGTTTTCGGTAATTATGTTAACTTTAGGTCCTTTCAGGATACCTCGCTTGGGAGGTTTTGGAGGCACGGGTGGTCCAAATTTTTGATTCTGAATATTATTTAAAGAGTTCAGACTCGTTTCCGAACTATCCGATTGTGTGTAACCGTCTTGTGGATGATTGAATGGAGAATTTGACATTGTCGAATTAGGCGAATCCACCCTATCCAGACTGGCCAGAAAGTCTGCTGTGTAATCGGCGGTGATACCAAGTGGAAGTTTATCTTTTTCTTTGCGGCGACCTCGGATTTTCAAAGATCTTCGAACCTGAAAGGAAATCTAGTTTACTTAAACAAAATAAGACATTTGTGTTACATTAATAGGGCAATTAATGAAATTCTAAATGAATCTCTGCGAGCAAAGTTGTTAAAGTTCAAGGAAGGAGTGGTTTTTCATTTAATGTCACGAAGTGAGTGACTTATTCAATAGACATGCACAAATTTATATTAAAATGAAATTACCTCATCTAAACGTAATAGTTCTTCGGCAGACATATTCGTGCGATCACGTTTTTGCTTTTCTTTTCGTTCCTTTTTGTCCTTTTTTCTGCGATCCTTATCTTCTTTATCTAATGCCACGCCCGTACCAGCCTTCTTGATGAAATTGAACATTTTGTCTGTAAACAGATAAACTTCATCAAAACTTATCGTAGATGACTTATCAACGTGTTTGCTGTATTTTATATTTTTAAAAGGAGCCAATCCAAAATAGTTTCACCGCATAATTCGGGATTAATGGATTTGCTGACACATAAACGTTAATTAATTGGTCGTGTCATCGTTTAGCACACACAGAAGTGCGTCAAAATTAAAAATCCATTTTGTTTGTTTCTTAAAACGATAGTGAAACCATGCAAAATTAAAACTATCGCTTCTATTTTGCAGAAAAAGAAAGTTGCGCCAAATTTGCGTGAGACAAATGATTAAAAGACAAAGAAAGTTATTTTAATAGTTTGAGTAATAAAGCGTGTGAGTAAAGTGTACAAAATTAGTTGTATATTTTTAACATATGCATAAACATCAATTAACAATCTATCTAGAGAACGATGTCGTAATTCATTGAATGATGATGACCGACTATTATATAAGTTCATATATTTAGCTTGATGTGAAAGGTGTAAACTATAAAATAATCATTTAAAATCCATTCAATGGTAAGTACTTATGGTAAACTAGGTTGAATCGAGAGTTCGATTAAATCGTATTAAATGCAATTTCAACACCGTATTGGTAGTTAATTGTGCAAGCAAGCTACAACCTACCAAAATTTGGAAGTCCTCTATGTGTCCTCCCATTGTTAAAAACAATTTAAAATAATATTTTGTCTAATTTATATTTTTCAACATTGAATATTTCTGTAATTTCGCATAAAAGTTTTCTAAATTCAAAGTCCTAGGTTCCATGCAGTAAATATCTGCCACTGGAATCGATTACTTTAGAAATCAATACATACATAATTCTTTGTCATTATTAATTTCAAGATCTTAGTGAATTCAAAAATGCGTCATCTTGTCCTGGGGGTATTCCATATCTCCCAGACCTCCCAGTCAAGATATTATTACTTTTACGTCATCCTTCATCATCGTCATTAAAGTATGAATTGTGGAAACTCGCACAGTAATAGTGTCAGAATTTTAAAAAAACAACTAAAAAATAATATTTTACACCTGAATTCGTACGAATAGTGCCACGTGAGCTATATACTCCAAAAAGTGGATACAACTAATCTTTGTTATTTTAAATAAAATGACATATTTTTTTTAAAACACTATAAAATGCTGCGTCAGGCGATATCGCAGTTACTGTACTATCGGTCTATAGAATTTGAAATATTTAAATCAAAAAAATATTGATTTAAGTAATTTAAGCACATAATATTATAGAGAACTGACCTAAGTTCTTTGTGGCAGTCCTTTACGGACTAAATGAAATAATGCTATTCACTTTACATAAATAAGCTGTATATATAAATAGTATTGACCTAAGTCCTTTTTGCCATCTTTAATGAGACTGTTTTGCATTGCAAAAATAATTATTAAGTAGTAACTCTATGGTCTTGTATTATTGTTATGATGTAATTTATTGTAAATACCTATGTATGTATATTCTTGGCACACAATTGGATTTTGATTGTTGATACAATAAATTAATTCTTTGTTAAATTTAATTAAAATAAAATTTCGCGTTCTATTTCCTATTTTATGTTTTTCATGTCAGTTTTTTCGGCCGCCTCTAAATTCGGCCGCAATATTTCCTCTTATATTATAAAAAATATAGTAATTAATTGTATTAACTTATAATAATTAAACTAAATTACAATAAATAAAACTATTACAATAGCAATCTTCTGATTTTCGTCCTAAATACTGTAGTTTCTCAAAGGTTTTCCTTTTCGTAAAAAAAAGTGTAATCTAAACAAGTGGATGAGAAATAAATATTGGCTAAAGTTTATAAAAAGGGATTTGGTATGTATCTCCCCAGTTGTATAAAATTCAGTGGCGGTTAGTACAGGAAGGGCAGTGATCGGACGCCATCCTTCTAAAAAAATTATTATTGTTTTTATTGCCAACTCGAAATAATAATTGCACTGTGAAAAAGGATTTGTCGTCCTAACAAAACTTTTAGTAGCTGTAGCGTCAACAGAGTTTTTCGTTGCCAAAACAAGTTTCTACTGCGTTAACAAAGTTTTTTCTATGCAGAATAAGAAAATTTGTTAAATCAACTAATCTTTTTTATTGAATAGAAAAGAACTTTGTTATGGCAAAAAAAACTTAGTTGAGGCTATAGCCACTAATAGCTCTGTTATAGCAACAAATAATTTTTCTCAGTTTACTCTTGTACCTACTGTTTACTCACAATTACTGAGATACTAAAACTAAAGCAAAGTTTTGGAAAAGGCTTCGGGTAATATGTACGTAGTGAAGACACATGATATTAACGGGCACTAAGAAAAAGAAAACAAATAATAAAACATTAAAGGTGTAGATAGTAGTAATATATAGAACTCTGAAAATTGAGAGTAAAAGTTCCTCGTAGAATATAACACTCTGTAGTCGAGTGGTTAGCACCTCGAACTCGTCGAACTCGCACCTCACCTCGTCAGTTTATTCCAATCGTCCCGTATTTAGGGGTGGGCAAAATACACACAAATGGATATCTTAAATACAACAAGATACACTGAAAACTTGTATTTAAATACAAAAAATACAAAATACATTTGAAATATGATTTGAATCCTTATAATAATATCGTTATTGTAATAAATTGAGTTATTTCATTTAAATAAGAAAGTTGTAAGTATACTCAATAGAATACAAATTAATCGTGAGAACTATTTTTAGCTTACAATTAGAGTAAAGCAAATAAATTTTAGTAGCGATTGTTTTATAATTTTGCCCCTTTTTAATATTAAGGGTGCCGCTGAAAGAATTCTCCAGAGGGCCACCCTATATACTTAGCAGTAAAACCCAAGAATTTATTGTAGTGCGAAAGCGGCCCAAGACCATTAATAATAATAATAAAATAAATTTATTGTTAGCGAACAATTGACAAAATAATTATAGACGACCGATGAGAAAATACATTTGCTTGTTATGTGCTGAGAAATTCATATACCTATAGAATATTGACACATTATTCAAGCGACTATCTAAAAATATAATTTCTTAAAATTCGCAGGTGAATAAACTAATCTTCTCAGAAGGGGAAGTTTATGTTGGTACTGAAATGTTATTATTTAGTCAGGACATTATTTGCCAGGAGAATACGCGGCCGGAAATGAAAACGGAAATGAGCAAATGTGTAAGTACCAGCATAAACAAATTTTTATTGCCCATTATTTAGGACGAGTCGATAGATTAGTGTGATTTCTGTAAGTTTAATTTCTTAGTCGAAAAATCATGCACAGACGTTCGTCTGGCCGATGAACGAAGAAATTAAATCTATTGTTTCGTTCTCTATGAGATGGACTACAAGATTAATAAACTCATTAAATTACGTCGGCAATTAGATTTTTGATGAAACTTACTTACAGGTTCGTCGATATTCATTAGAAACATTTTATTTCACTCTAAAAATACACACACAACACAAATAGTTTTGAGCGAAGTGCACTATCACCGTAGACTATCCCAAACTATTAACCGTTAATTTTTGATAATGACCTTAAACAATTAAGTCTTTATAATAATTTTTAAAAGTCACTATTATCACTAAACGAGCAACAAGAATTAAGAACAAATAGAAAACTTCTGATAAAACTTAAAACTTCAGAGACAGCGTCTCGAACCTTCTTTAATCGTTGGTCCGTGTTCATTAAGTTTTACATTTCAACTTTTTGTATAATTATAAGCTTTTTGCATTTTTATTCAACAGTTATAAATGCCCCAAAGAATTACGGTGATCCGTTATGACCATTAAAATTTTTTGAAGTACTATAATATAGCAAAAATTTTACACTAATACACAGTAGGTAGTCGACAGGATAATTATAATAGAAATCAAAATACAATAAAGGACGTGAAATTATTTAAAGATCCAATTCAGTAAAATACGATTATGTTCGCACGTTATAATATAAATAACGTTTACATCATAAGTGAAATGCACTTATTATAAATTCACCTTGACCTATTTTTAACAATCCTTATAAAATGATTCGATTTTTGAATGGAGAATAAAGAATTTAAATTTGATTAACAAAATTTTTAATAAACGGTACATGCACATTCTTAAATTTTGCTTAAAATTTGTGAACCGTTCGTTGTAAATTTATCGATTCTGGTCGTAATATATTTCGTACAAGTGGAATTTGCATTTTATTAAAATATTATTTTAATTATAATATTCGAAATTTTCTTTTTTCAGAATATTATATTATACTGCATGGTGGTGGGTCTCAATCGACCATCAGCATCAATTATATTGGAATTCTTCAATATGCATTTTGTATAAGTTGGGATAAGCCTAATAAAAATATACGTTAATGAGATAAGTTCCAAATAAACACATTCTCGTATCTTGTAACTTTTAAAGTATACCACTATAAATTCTATTTAATATTTCTTATCGATAGTGTAAGGCGATAAAAAGTATAAAATCTTTCAATATTGACTTATTTAGTGTGTTTTAAACGATTACTCACTAAAAACACGAAAGTAAAATGAGAATTAGTCACATGATATGTTGTACCTTACCCATTGCACGAAATATATTTTTCAATAGTGAAAGGTTGTCTAAACTCCAGACAAACTTACTCACGAAATGTGGGATATAGTACCACAAAGACCAACTTAATTACAATTAGGGTCACCCTAATATATTTACAATTAAGATTGTTGGGACCTTTCATGTACAATAAATCGGTCCATATTGATATAAACCGATCTATACTACGCCGTCCGATTTGATTAAAACTAGCATTGAATGCTTTTAATATATTAGATTAAAAATTAAACATAGAGTGGTATTAGTCTAACATATAGAAATATTAAAAGTACTATAGATACTGATGAACTTCATCAGTACTAAAATTATTCTTTAAAAAAAATGTAACAATGGAGTTAGACGGCCAAATACATTTTAAAAAAACTCGAAAAAAAGTTTAATTTCTGAACAAACAAAAGAACAAAGAAAAAAAGAGACTTTTTTAGATTATTTTTTAAGCCTATTTGGTCACTGAAGAATTCTATATCCAAAAAACTAGAGTTTGGAATTTTTTTATAAAATATCAAGCTCAGAAGTAGAGAAAAACAATCATGTTTACAAAGTTTTTGAATAAATTTCAGATTTTACTTCTGTGTAAAATCTTTAAGTTCTATTAGCTGTTAACGACACTGTATCTAAATTGAAAATGAAATAATTCAAAATTTCCCGCTTTTAACTTGCCAATTTCTTCCAAATGTCGCGGCGAGTCATCTATAACGACACGCACGACTTCCATCGGTATCAGTGCTGTTATCTTCACTAAATCGTATTTTAGCAGTTCGATATTTTTACCGGGCTCACTGCAGACTACATCTTCGAGTACAGATCACAATTTATAATCCGGTATGATTATTTGTCAGTAAAATTTCTTGAATCCACAAAAGTATCGATTTTACTTTGTTCCGAGTTTTGTTGTAAAATCCAAGACTTCTCGCTGAAATTGGTGTTATTAAAAGGATTTACTACCTTAAGTAGCATTGGTTGATAGACTGATAACACCCTCTTCACGAAAATGCAACTGTACTATACTTTCGTGAGGGGTAGCACCACGAAAATCATAATAACGCAAAATATCTTACAGGCACGTTAACCCATGGAGGCACAGATGACCACAGGTGCATTCTTTTTACAGACGAAAAATTTTTTAGAGTTAATGAAACATATTTAACAAATTGAATCATAGGGTATAAATTTACAGCCCTTAGAGAATTCCAAAAAGATTTCAATAGTCAAGTGCGAATTTAAAATTTTAATTACTGCTTTGTCGAAGTTATGTAGTTATGTCCATTTCATATTTATTGCTTCAACTTAAAACATCAACTAATACCAAGTGTATTATTTTAAACCACCCATAAACAACCCCTAAATTCCATACGTGGGATTTAAAACTAGCTGTGCCTTAATGGTAACAGAATTTATATCCTGACTCGTTACTATATCCTCGCATTTAGCAAATTACATTATCTGCCTTTGGGATCAATACAGTTTCTGCGATAATTACATGAAAGCCTATCAAATAGCAAAAATATATTTATTTAACTATAAACTGGTTATTAATCGCTTATGTGAATAATAAACTATTATTCTACACCCTTGTTATCTCATACACTATTTTTCTGAAAACTTAAGAATCCTGACTAGAAGACATAATTTAATTTATTGTTTATCTTCAAGTTTCTATTTTTGTACAAACGATTGTTTTACTTTAGTGCCACCGGCAGTAAAAGTAATGCTTACTTTTAATTTGTTTCTTATGTTTAAAAAAAATAACAAATTTTATAATTATTTATTGTAATTAGTTTATAATTGCCAGATTGGTTTTACTCCTCCATGTGAATTTATCAATTTTGTTTTCAGTTCACATAGTATTATAGCTTAAATCTCACAAGAAGACATCCACAAACGCCAACCTAATTTTTGAATTAGGCTTAGTGTAATTCGAAAAGAAAATAACCAGGAAAAAAATAGTAATCTAAGTCTAAAAACTGTCTCCACTTCAATTTTAGGATTTTTGGAGAAAAATCAACAGATTAGGAGATATTTCCGCATATATTCCATAAATTCCACATCTCACTTATTCGAAACTCCCAAATATTCCTTACATCTCCTGGTTCGAGTACACTACATCTCCTCCGTGACTTATTCTTCGGTGTAATTATAATGAGGACAGCCCGGACCGGGCGGACAAAGGAGCAATTAATGCCCGAAATTAAATTCCAATTTAAACTATCGAATGAGGATTCGCCGAGAAAATCCGGTGTAGAAGTAAAAAAAAATCGAGACAACTAAGAAATCAAGAGAAATTCGCTGTGAACGTGAATTAAATTTTTTAGGAAATTTCGGAAATTCGGGAAATCTGAATTTATATTCCAATTCCTTGTTAATTTGTGATCGACGGAATGAAGAGTTCACAGAGTAGGGATCCCTATAGAATGAGCATAAGAAAAATTAAAACAATAAAAAACATTGTTTTGAAATCTCTAACCAGTTTGCTGAATCAGTGCAAGTGTGAGTCCTTTTCCTGACGTGTTTCGCCTGTCTACTGTTGTTTCTGTCTTTAAAAAGGGTGACTCCGAGGATTATACAACTTACCGACCCATTTCTCTCACGCCCTTGTTTTTCAAGATATTGGAAACGTTGTTGATATTCATCTCACTGATGAACAGTTAGGCTTTAGTGAGGACAGATCAATCTCGCTGGCCATTCATCGAGTTATAAGTTATAATTTTGATCAATACATATAAATTATGCACACTTATGCAGTGCTTTAAGACTTTACACAGGCATTTGATTGTGTAGACCACCAGATACTCACTGACAAGCTGAGCTCTTGTGGGTTCTCTGAGGATAGTGTGGCGCTGATAAGGTCTTTCTTGACGAAGAGGCGACAGCGTGTGAGGGGATTGGTGATTCTGTTTCGGGAAATTTCTGATCGATGTTTGGCCTCCTACTACTTTTCTTTTATACAGACGACTTAGTTCTTTGCGACCCCGTACCCGATTTTGTATTATACGCTGATGATACTATGTCAATCACAAGTGGTTCAACCTACAGTGAACTGATGTCAAAGGGCAGGAATTCTGATAATGAGATAAGGCAGTGGTTCCGGGTAAATTGACTTATGATAAATGACAGGAAGTGCCGAAGTCTACTCTTTACACTGAGACCTTTACACTAGAAACCAAGTTCCTGGGAGTTCTAAAGACGTGGAAGCACTGACTGGGAAGTTGTGCCAGACCGTGCGCTTTCTGAGGTTGTTGCGTGAGAACTTGTCCATAAAGGACGGCACCACTTTCCACCGATGGTTGAAAAATATGAAAACTATTGTCATCTATATCTCGAAAACGGTGGGACCAAGTAAAAAAATATATAGAAACAAAAATGTAGATAATAAAATTTACAAAATAAAATGTCTATTGATTGTTTTATTTTGTCCCACCGTTTCCGAGATATAGATGACAATAGTTTTCGTATTTTTTATCCTAGTGTCAGTTATTTTTTGCTTTTTAATTCTAGAATAGCGTACGCTGTCTTGAATTAGGGCCATTCAGGTCATGCTGCTGAGGTGTTTTGAATACAGCGGCGATGTGTTAAGCCTAGTGTCCACTTGAGACAGAAGGATGCTAATACCTAAGTCTCTGAGACTAATACTGAGACTAGTATTAGCATGGGTTTATATACGAGTCTCGACACTTTTTGTCTCAAGTGAACACTAGCCTTTAGAGTGCCGATGTTCTCTAGATATATAGATGACTGCCGGCAGTTAGGGATAATGACTCTGACATCATGTTACATTTTGGAATATCTCCCTGTACCTGAGGAAGAGACCACAGTGTTACACAAGGAAAGATGAGCACCACAAATACAGTACTACTGATAAAGAATGTTCCACTCGACTTTTTGCGTTTCGAGAGATCTCGAATGGGTATTATAGCTACTAGGACTAAGCAGTATATTTTTTTAATTTGTTACCCTCTGAGAGTGCACCTGGTGATGTTATGTATTGCGTTATTTGGTATATGGAAAGATAATTATGTATTATTATTATTTAAATAAAATTTGTAAAATGTTATTTTTAGACATAAACTCATCAAACTTTTATTTTAAGATTTTATATTAACATAAATTTATAAGTTGTTCAGAAAATGTTTTTTTTTGAAGACAGAAAAACAACTTTCCATTAAACAATTGTAAAAATTATTTCAGGAGCAGTAACGCTTTTACTTACACATATAAATTATTTAATCTAATTAAATAAAATAATATCAAAAATTTTATACTGAAATATAATAAAAATGTACATTATTGGTAGCACTTTCACAGTAGTTACCATAATGTATTGCTATCAGGTTAATAGTGATGTGTGCTGCGAATGTATCAAAATCCTTCAAATCCAAATTTTCCATTTTATAAATTATGCTTCTAAATTTTTTAAAGCACATTTACTTTAATCTAGCATCAGATTTATTCTGTCCAAATCCATTCCAAAATTAACCATCCAAGGTTCAAATTTATTTCCCAGATTTCCCGTACAAAATATGAAAATTTTATCAATTTTGACATTTTATGAGTTATGAGGAATTCAACTACTATCTCAAATTGACAAGATTTTGATGGTGACACAACTTTGGTAAGTTAAATAATCCTTAATTAACCGTTAGTAATTCTTATAATTTCATTTTAGGCAAAATATATCGACTAGACGTTCACTCTACTGGTGAGAAACATTTCACCTTAATAACTCAAGTGAAAAACCTTTTACTTAAATTTTTTTATAATTCCAATTTTTTTATCCTACGTCCCGTTTCTAAATAGACAAAAAGGATCATTACAATATACTATATATAGCACGTTCATCACATCCATCGTCTACGCTGTAGCCATAGAACGCTACACGAAGAATTAATGCATTTTTTGGTAACATTTATACTGGAAATGCAGTTACGATGATTTCAAAACATTTCTTTAAATTTTGTTTCTTACACCAATACCGATTTGAGATTAATTTCATTGCAAAATTCGTGAAAAACACTGAATCACGCCATTCGATAGTTTATATTTTCAAATTATATTTTATAAATTATAAAATATTTTCAGATTTGTAAAAGTTTTATTTTGTAAAATGAATTAAATTGGTTTTAACCAATTTTAATTCGGTGGTCTGAAGGAAATTAAGGTTATCCCTGATACCCCCCAGACCCCTGGTCCAGTAGATATTGCTGATCTCTTCAATTTTAACTTAAGAACGTAAAAACCTATTGTAATTTATTTAAAGTCAAAATATTCTTGAGATGAACTGAATTAAAGTTCTGTTATGTTTACTTGCTTATATTTTGTATGGCTACTTAATCTTGCCTGTTATTTGATTTTATGATTGATGTGAGGAATTGAATTGATTCTTACCTTTATTTTCTGGGAACGACTTTGTTAGATTTAAGAAACTCGGTACTTCTGTAGTGATGAATGGTATTGCGTGTAGTCACAAAGAAACCATTGTATTTCAATGTTTTAAATTTATTTCTAATTTCTCCTATTAGTTTCTACACGAAGCAAAAATTTGCATTTTTCATACAGATCAGCAATGTTAATTATGAATTTTTTTAAATGAGCATATTCCGAGTGATTAACAATGAATTTAATCTAACGCCACTGATGTAAGGGTGGATACACACCTCGCTGTGAAGGAGAAAAATTAAAAAATCTGTCAAGGCAGACTCTTGAAATTCCAGAAGCGGAGATACAAAGACGAAATGTTACCTAAAAAATTCAAAAATAGTATATACGAAGAGAAAAGCAGCATTGTGCATGGCATTCTCTCACGCAGGGTATATACTTTCCTTACGCGCCTGAGAGTAAAAGTAGAAGATATAAATAATTAATGAAAAATACTATAAATAAAAAATTGGTAATATCGAACCGTCTTGTAATCGTGTTAGATGTTAATTTAGCATCCACTATTTTTTACAAGATATAAGTCAACCTCTGATTGGTTGAATATAAAACAATGATGAGGGTTTCGCTGTGTGTGGTATAACAATAAAATGATAACTCCGTAGGGGTTTATTCGAACTGTCAAGCATCCGACTGACGTTTTCGGTTAGGCATTTCTGACTTTTTAGTGAGTTTACGAATTTGGTATTGAAAGCATTTTTTTTTTTTATGAAAACTTAAACTTATTTGCAAGAAAATAGTGTCTTTAGACTTTAATGAGCTTTAAACTTCTTCAAATTAGATATGTTTTTTGTATTGGTTTTTATGAAAACGTAACCTTGTCTGCGTTTGGCTCTTATTTTAATAACCCGAATAAAAAATGAGAGGATTGTACTTTTAACATGTCACGAAAAACGTGCGTTGATTAGTGTTATTATTTTTGTAGCAAAAAAATGTGAGTTAGTTCGCACATCATATTTGACACAGAGGGTGTCCTTAACATCTAACCAGTCTTCTTATTGTACAATCAACGTCCTTTTTTTTTGTTAGATTTTTAATAATTACCATGACGATCAAGCATAATATTCTTATTATGGCTGCCCCGAGTCAAACATTTGGAGTACTTGATGTAGGTGATGACCAGAAGGGCGAACTGTCAATTTCAACCTCTTTTGACTTTGAAGATCAATTTTTTTTTCGAAACAAATTGTGAGCAGTTAAGAAAACCCACACTTGACGAACAATTTGAGATCGAATTAATTAACCATAAAGTTTTCATCGGAAATCATTAATTAAGGTGACTAATAAGGAAACTCTGGTAATGGTAACCTTGCAATTTAAAAAGACCGGAGATATTTCGCGCTAATTATGAATTTGGATTTAGTAATTTTAATTCAAATTGGAATGCAAATTTGAAATTTGCTTTACTTGTAAACAAAAACACTGATGTAAATAAGGATCATTTTACATGTAAATTATGGAGTGTCAAGGTCACATCAGTCAAGTTATAAAATTATTTTCGGCAAATGGCAAAGGAACTTATCAATATTTATGAGTTTTTACGCAAAATTCTATAATTATGACTAATCAAATTTTGTAAAAGTGTAAGCCGTTATCTAATTAGAATTTTTCATTTGTTTAAAACTAATACTTATAGAAAAATGTTGTTTCAATAAAATTAGGTTAGGATTAAATATTTATTTTCAAAATTTTGGATTTTCGACCACTTCAAGTGTAAATAGTAATTAATTCCATACTGCGATTATCGCGATGATAATTACTGGGGTAAAAAAAAATTATATTTATTAAAATTGCCATTAAAACATAAACTACCCTTGCACCAGCAAACTAACCCCTAGCGTAAATTTTAACCCAGCCTCTTTATTGATTATGAAGAAATAACCACGATATAAAAATTTGGAAATGTGTCAAAAATAAAGCAAACACTTGTCCTAATCAACAGTATCAATAAATAGGTAATTGTTTAATAAAGTTACCTTAATTGTAATATCCAATATTTAAGGTAAAAATTTTATAAAAACACTAAAAAGTTGCCACTTTTAGTACACACACAAGTTGATGACATTTTAAAAATATATTTATTATAAATTATTTAACGTTTAACTAAATGCAATTTAAACTACACAATTTTTATACGAAATTTTGACAGATATCGCGAAAACACAATCAACACCACGAACGATTCATGTATACTAGTTTTACGAGTTAGCAAACTTCAGGTTATCTATTTCTCATCTCTGTTTGTTGCACTGCTCAAACATACACAAAAGTGAAATGGAACGCGTAGGTAGTTCTTCGATTAAAAACTCCGCTAGATGGTAGCAAGTCAATTGTTATTGTGGTGTCTTGGCCACCTAGAGCTCTCTGTTAACGGGAACCTGAACCTAGCATATATTGTTAACAGTTTGCTAGTTAACCACTTCATGTACACGCACGGACAAAAGTTTAAATACAATCCTATTTTAGAAGTGTAAAAAAACATTTTGCCACATAAAAGTCGCTTTTAGATTACATTTTATTTTTTACTTCAATGCTGGAAAACTTAAAATAAATTGTTTTACAAAGTTATGTATTCATTGAGCAGGAACAGTAACTCCAGTTTGGTTCAACTCATTCTGACAATTATATGCTAAAATTTCATAATTCAAAAACTTAGTTTCGTGACCAGTTTCATTGGGAATCCAAAGACCTTGATTGCCCACGCGATAACTGAATACTTTTCCGATAATAATTTCATTATTATAATTCACTCTTCCTATATGTAGAATTTGATTTACTTCACTTCCCCCTGTTGGTAATTTGCAATTGGTTATTAACGGAGTTTTTTCTGGTGTGGTTGGAATCCAAGAAAACTTGGATAGATCACTACTGCATAAAATCTAAAAAAAAAGAATAAATTATTATACGGTGTAACAGTTTTGACTTTCCAAATATGTTAGAATCTCGTTAATCCATTGATTTTATGTCAAAATAAAGTTAGTAAGTGAGTAATAAATTTTCGCCTTAATCTTTTGAAAATGTTAATAATCTTACTTTGATGTTTTTATCAGGCTGCAACTCTTGATTATAAGCTGACGCTCGAGAGTTTACACAACCATGATATATAGTAACAGGCAGTAACTCTTTATCTTTTATATAAGCTTGTCCTATATAAGTTATAGTTCCGTCGATGTTTGATCCACCTGGAACTGCATCTGCTGGTATACTTCCATAGAAATCTCTCCAATAATAGTCTGTAATAGCAAATAAATTGTTAGATATTTTTGTAGCCTATCTGGTATACCAACTTAAGTGAATATGGGGAACTGTCAGAGAACTGTAAACACGAATTGAGCCTCGACACCTGCACTATAGGAAAGAGGACAATTTTCTGTGTATAATAAAAAAAGAAAATTTGCGGATTATCCATTAGTTTTCGAGAAAACGGCATTTGAAAATCAAATTTTTACATGCATTTTAGATAGGCAATTCATTAACACGGAAGTTCTATTGACGGTGCGTGCGTTCTGATATAGTCTTAGTGTTGGCAGGCAGACGCGATTGTGACGTAGTCGGGTGTACATCGGGTGTATTACGCAACATTATGCAATAATTTAAAAAATAAACGCAGAACTCGTTTTTTAGGTTAGAATCTCGATTGCCTTGGTTGCGTTCGTCAAAACCGACGCTCCGCTACCGTCCGCTCCGGGCGCTAAGCGCCGTTTTGACGAACGCTGACTCGCTTAAAACATCCCTCTAGGTAGCACAACCTCGCCAAAGGTACAACTCGAAAGGGATGAAACTCGTTAGCCATGTACGATGTGTTCACGACCGTGTCACAATCGCGTCTGACAGCGAACACTAAGACTATATCAGAACGCACGCACCGTCAATAGAACTCAGGAGCGAATCAATTCCCTATGTAAAATGCATGTAAAATTTTGATTTTCAAATGCCGTTTTCTCGAAAACTACTCGATAATCCGCATCGAAGTGCGGTCTCAAAATGCTCAGAAAATTGTCCTCTTTCTAATAGAAAAAAAATCAAAGCCCAACGAGTGTTGACAGTTTTCTGACAGTAATCTGAATATGATATTATATTGGCTTACCCAGAACTTCAGGAGAACTGCTACATCCTATAGTTGTGCTTTTACATGTAAAACATATTGCAGTTTCAATACAGAATAATTGGAGTAGACAAACAATAATTATTCCTTGCATTTTGTTTATGTCAACAGTATAATATCCAAAGCAGTGAATTTGAAAGTTAATTTACTACTTATTGTTAGTAATTTTTGATAATCTTATCGCGTAGGGGAATTTTGTGAAGTAAACAATAACTAAAGTGTCTTACAGACCCACAACAAATTTTTAAGCACCACAAATGATATGTGACTCGAGTATCGTCTCGTGATTAATAAATGAGCTATTTTACGCCTTTATTATATACCATTCTATTAAATCATAATATCTATTTTTAATTCGTCCTCAATATGACCGTGGTGTGAATCCACGTTTAATTATAATATACCTATGGCATAAAACACTGTAGTGCTATGTTACAGTGCAGTGAAGTTTGTTGAAAGTCTGTAGGAAGCTTCAGCTTAATGTTTATAAATTCACTTATTACAAATTTCTTAGAGAAGATAATGTTATCTTGTTTTTCGGAATAAATAAACATTAAACATAGTAGCATGCAGTAGCGACTCGAAACCGTTTTCTGCAGAAGAGCACAAAATTAATAATAAGAAAAATATACATTTACCATATTTTTATAATTTTAATAAAAATCCAAAATATATTATTGCTAGCCCAAGACGGTAAAATGTTTTAGGACGGCTCTGGTTGTATATTAAGTATGCAGTAGGTACTACGTACTACTACTAATTAAATACGAAGCGATCACGTCATGGTTGGTTTAACAACCCACAAGAAACAGTTTTGCAGGGCCGGATCTAGGAAGTTTTCGATGGGGGGCAAAGAATTAAATTGCCGCCCCCTCAATTGGTTTTTATAAATACGTATATACTGCTATGATCTTTTCAGTTTTAAAATTATTGTTTACTTTTAAAAATGGACTCTTCGATTTTATTTTTCTGCCTTGCAGATGTCCACGCCGCGCTCACACTTCAAATAAATTTTACGGCTAACCTTGAATAATTCTCTCGCTAATAAAAATCACGACAATACATTATTATATTAAAAATTGCATCTTAAACTTGACAATCAGTTGAATTATTTTAATTACGACAAAACAGGGGGGTTAAAATCTCTTAAAATTTGTGTGGCGTAATTTATGGGTGGTCCCTAAGCAACAACACTAGCACACACAAAAATTAATGAAAAAGCCGCAAGACAAATCACTAATATAATAATTATGTACTTATAATATCAGCGTCGCCGTCGCGTCAAACGCGTATACCGGAAACAGTTAAAATTAGGTACCTACTGAAAATCAAAACAAATGATAAAGTCGCTAGGCGGGCGCTATGCTGTGTAGTATTTCTGCAATCTGCAATGTCTTTAGATTTCATATTTGATTGTCGCTTATTGTTGTTTAGTTGTGTTGTATAGAATAATCATCTTATTAAAATATAATAAAAGCGTTCAAAAACTTAAAACACGCGGTTTTTCAAAATTAATAACATTAAAAATTTGTTTTTAGGATCTTTTTTTAAAGAACCCCCTAGGAAGCAAGAGGGGCAAGCGACCCTCTTTGCACCCCTCTAGATCCGGCCCTGCAGTTTTGTTCCAATTTGTGATGCCAAAAGCAAACAAATTATTGACAAAAAATTTGTATTTAATTTTTATTAATATTACAATTCGATAATTCAACTTACATTTTTGTTTAATTAACTTGTAGAACTGGAAACTTGATTTAAGTCATTTTTCAGCTTCAAATGTATTTTATTTGTTTATGTTTTCATTATCCAAATTTTTACATTTGTGTAAACACAAATGTGTATACAAAACACAATACAAAAAATTACAATGGAACCAATGCAAAACTATCGGCTGACTTTTAAAGCGTTTTGCGCACCAGTATTACAAACATTTGAAGAACAATACCTTTACTGACTTTGTTTACTACCGTTAGCTGACATTTGAGTGGCGATTCAAAGTGTCATCGTAGAAGGTAATGTTGAGCCATTTTCCTCCTTAATAAGTTGTAAATATATTTTCATAAAAAATGTTTTTATTAATCTTTAATTTGAATATAATTTATTACAATAGCATAAATCATAAAAATTAATATTAATTTTTAAATAAATATTGTCAAGTCGTGCTTGTTTTTAGTTTCGGGATGCACGCCCCTCTGTGCTCTTCAAAGCAAGCCGCCACTGGTAGCAAGTAATTAAACGGACAAGGTTTTATTATGATAGCAAATCTATCTAGCCAATACACAGTTTTTTATTACTATATTATTTATTGCAGCTTTGCCTGATGACAATTATAAATGCTAAACTTATACAGGGCCGGATAAACCATGGGTGCAATGGAGCCGCCTCACCTAGGGTCAAAGTTTAGAAGGCGCCAAAATTGAGCGTTTTTCATTGTTGTGATTCCAAGGTACTGCATTTTTCTTTGATTATAATATTCTATATGATATTATTAGTATTAAAGGCGCCATTTACCTAATCTGCACTCGGCGCTGAAATAGCTTGATGCGGCCCTGAACTTATGATATCATCATCACATCATCATCATAATCATATACAGCAGGGGTGCTCAAACAGTCGATCGCGATCGACCGGTCGATCACGGAAACTTTCAGAGTCGATCGCGAGACAACATTAAAATATTACAAAACTGAAACAGGAATTCTATAAAAGTTTCTGAATAGTGAAAAATTAGGAAAATTAGATTAGAGTCTACATACTTAACTTATTATAACTATAGAGTTCGGATTTTATGCATTTGCATATTCTTTAATATTTATATGCCAACAGAGTCGTTTTGTAATCTAAACGTATTAGGAAAAAACAAATTCGAAAAAGCGCTTCTCAAAATGCATATTTTGCATATTTCCAATGTTGGGTGCATATTTGAGCAAATAATGCATATTTGTGCATATTTTGGCCAATTTTGGAGTTTTTTGAAAATTCTTTATAGAGAACAGAAAATTTTATAGAGAAAATAAAAATTTTTATTATTAAATTTGTCAATTATTGCGGACAATTATGCATTAACACAAAAGATATTATATGCCGCATAGCAGATATCGAAGACCCAGTGCATATAATTCCGAGCTCTAGTTATAACACTTAAAATAACCTATTTTACACTACTAATTATTCAATTTCTGGTTCAGAAGAATCGTCAGTTTCGTGATGATTATTAGTAGAATAATTGTACACTAAAATTTCGTAATTTTGAAAGTTAGTATCGGAACCAGCGTCATTGGGAATCCAAAGGCCTTTAAATACCGAAGAAACACCAAAAACTTTTCCGATAGTAACTGCACCATTATAATTTACTCTTCCTATAGTTAGCACTTCATTTATTTCATATCCTCCCACTACAATTTTCGCATCAATTATTAATGGAGTTGTGGCTGGTGTGGTTGGAACCCAAGATAATCTGGATGGATTATTACTGCATAAAATCTGAAAAGAATCAATAAATATTGATGTATTCGTTAGCAGTGGCGGATCCAGGATTTTTGTTTGGAACGGACTTGACTTAGCTGAAGGTAAGCTTTATCAAGGTAAAAATTAAACTCTAAAATAGTATTTAGGAAAAGATGCTTGGGGGGGGGAGCACCTCTGGATCTGCTACAAAACTAAGTCGATTTACCTTTATGTTTTGGTCAGGTTGCAATTCTTGAAAGTAAGCGGAAGTTCGACCATTTAAACAGTCACGATATATGGAAACTGGAAGTAACTCTCTGTTTTTTATATAAGCCTGTCCTACATACGTTGTACTTCCAGCACTGTTCTTTCCACCTGGAACTGCATCTGTGGGTATGTCTCCATGAAAATCTCTCCAAAAATAATCTGTAATAGCAAATAATTATTTATTTTGTTAATCCTTTACCCAATTTATAATATAGGTTCCATGCCGCCAAATATGCAATTAATTGGTATAATTATTTTCAATTCTACTAATTTATTAGGTTTTATGTATTGATATCTATTAAAAAAAGCTTTCAGGTGGGTTTTTTCAATTTTTATCTTTGTTTGTTTTGGAATTTTTTATTAAATTTGCAATTCTCTATATAAAATATCTTTTTTTTTTAATTTGAAAACAATCGTGAATCATTTGAACATTCGGTACGAAGTGCTCTATACTAAATATAAATATTTAGATTATAAATATAAAGCAATGTAAAAATAACAAAAATTTACTTACCAGGAGTTTCAATATTTGACGATCTGGTGACACTTTTACACGTGTAGCCTATTGCAATTTTAGTAAAAAATAATTGAAGCAGTCCTACAATGATAAGTATTCCTTGCATCTTGAAATAGTACTGCAATATAATTATTCAGTGCTTCTGCATTTTATTGAGTAATATATTTTTGTTAATTCATGATAACCCAATCTTGTAGACAAATTTTGTAAAATAAACAACAAAGATAAAGTTTCCTACAAACGCACAACTTTTATAAAAGTAAAATTAAACGGCGTAATGCAAATACCCCGATATCGTCAGGCCATGAAAGTTAAGCAATGTAAGTTGGGGTTTGCATTCAGATGAGTTACTGCATCTAGAACACAGTTTTCTGCTGACAGATCACAAAAAAACTGAAAATATTAAATATTATCAGAATCGTTTGGTTTTTGATTATATTTTTGATTTTTATTGAATTAAAACGAAGTTGCTGAAATAATCTACAGGTAAGTAAAAATTTTAGAAAGTTAAAATAGCTTTACAAAGCCTTTAAAATGCAGGCGTCATAAAACACCAATCACAAACGTTCATTTGTCTACATTGTAAGGTTTTCATTGGTTGTTTAACTTCAATGAGCGTTTTAGTTAAAATATGTTTAAAACACTCTTTAAGTATTTTTATGAATACAAGAATCAGTAAAGACAGGGATTAAAAAATCTTATGGTTCTCTGCTTAATTAAACAATTAACCTGTTTTTGACTTTTATTAAATTAATTAATCATTAATTTGTTTACAATTATTTAATATTTTGATCGTTACATACTATACTTGCAGAAATTCTATAGCAAAGCTAACATACATTAGTCCCATAAAATTTATAACACATTATTTTGCTAAACTATTCATTGGGATTGGGATTTAAACAGTGCATTCACAGTTTGGCGTAAGTTATTACTGTAATTGTACACTAAAATTTCGTAATTCTGGAAGTTAGTTTTGTGACCAGTTTCATTGGGAATCCAAAGGCCTCTTTAAATCCCAAAGGATATCTAAAAACTTTTCCGATAGTAATTTCGCCATTGTAATTTACTCTTCCTATATGTATAAATTTATTTAATTTACTTCCTCCAATTGGAAGTTGTCAATTTGTTATTAATGAAGTTGTGGTTTGTGTAATGGGAATCGAAGAAAATTTCGATATATCACTACTATTCAAAATCTAAAAAAATAAATAATATTTATGCTGTTGAATGTTAATAACTAGTTGCCTTTTAATTTGTGAAAACAAATAATGCAATCTAATTTATAATTATATTATATAATTTTATATTATATTATATATAAATAATGCACTCTAATTTGAGTGAACTGAAACCACTTTACTTACCTATTATGGAATATTTGAGAATAATATAATTACATAAAACTACTATTTCACAAAAGCAAAAAAAAAGATTGATTTACCAAGAATTTCAAGACAACTACATGTTATATCCTTACATTTGCACGAAAAGCCTAGTGCAATTTCAATTAAAAATAATTCAAGTAAACCAACAATGACAATTATTACTCTTTGCATTTTTTCAATTTAACTTTACCAATGAGGATAAGTAATCCATATCCATAAACCTTATCGTTTAGAGAAGTTTTGTAAAAAATAAACAAACTTAATTCTTTTACAGACTTATAATTTGGCTCATTATAATTTGGTTGAATACAGTTAACTATGAAGTTTGAATTTAATTAATTAATTACCGTTTGCACGGTAGAGGAGTGGCGCTTTCGAGAGCACAATTTGCAGTTGTCTTCTCTCAAATTGTGTTTGAAGTTTCCAGCTAATTTCCTATAACTCTTTAGCCACTCTGAATAGATCACGCCAAAACACCGCAACACAAACACCAAAAATAAATAAGATACTATTGGCCTTTCGACCGCTCTGAACTTGTAGTGTTCGAATCACGTGGAAACTCTTCTTAAATTTCGGAAGACCATGTTTTCTGATTATCCAAAACAACCCCATATTACGTCGTTGGGAAGTATTTTCGGCCAATAACCTTAAGCTGTTTTTATTCGTTTGTAGGAGTTTAATCAATTCTAAAATTAACTCGAAATCATTAAAAAATAAAATAAATCTTCAATGGAGGTCGAAATGCAAAATTAAAATTTGTAATCATTTAACTCTTATAATTTGTTAAGTAAATGCAAACATTAATTATTGCTCAGAAATCCCGATGACAAGGCAAAGGTTATCGGGTAATTTATTAAACATTAAAAGAATAAATTATATTATGTTGGGAATTCCATACCAACTCGAACAGTTTTGAACCGCAAAAACTTTTTATCTAATAGTATCTGCATTCAAAGACACTTTTTATATAATTATTCGGGATTTTCACCTGAGATACTCACAAGTTATTTTAAGACGTTTCGTTTAAGAGATACGGGGTTCGCAAGAAAAGTAAAAAAAATAAACCTTGAATTTTTTAAACATTTTTGTCCTTAATTTAATTTATTACTCGAAATTATTTGATTCTAGACGATAAGGAGTTACAACCTAATTTGACGGTAAGCGAATGATCTTTAAAAAAGTTTTATTCCATTAAGCTTAAAACGTCAATAACATCGGAGCTATGGCCGTTTGAAATCAGAAATTCAAAAAATTATTTGAAAATTTGTCTTAGAAAAGTGTCCTTTATCACCACTTCAAAGGTTCTCCACAGTCACGGAGACACGCTGTAAATTATTTATAAATTAGGATGTCTAGTGGTTTCAATTTTGTATTTTTGCTTATTTTTAAATTTTATCAAAAATCCGCAGAATCGGGAATTGCAATTGTGAGCAGGGTTAGAATATGTAGACTGTACTGCTATATTCGGCAGTATTTAATAGAATTTTCCTATAGATTACTGGAAAGAGGACGCGTTCTAAACATCTAAATAAAAATTCAATTTTCGAAATTTTCGAAAACTCGAAATTTTACAAGAATCTTAGATATGGATTAAACCAAAATTTTACACGGGTATTCTGTTGTCGGTACGTGTACTCAGATATATTCTTAGTACAGGTCATTTAACTAGTATTTAATAAACAAAGCTTTTATTTAGACAAACGCAGAAGTAGTTTTTAGGATGGATCCGTGATTTGCTGGGGTTAATGCTTATTCGCTGAAAACATCTTTAAATGTATGTAGTTCCAACTCGCCAAAGGTGCAACTCGAAAGAGATTAAACTGACTTTAGGATGCATCCGAGATTTGCCAACCTTGAAACTTCTGGCTTGCACTAGCTAGGGTGCATGTGGTCTACACCAGTGTTTACCAAATGTTTCGAAATTGCGGACCCCCAAAATTAGACACTAGTATCATGGGGACTCCCAGAAAAAATTTCGTTACAAAAATAAAAATTAAAAATTAAAGAAGTTCACCAGTAAATATTTATAACTTTACAGCAACATACAGTAAATGAGTCTACGTGTGTGAATATTCGTAATAGTCACGTATTGAGTAGGAGATAATATTCCTGGGGGCACGTGCCCCCCCCCTCCCCCCGAAATGTTAAAAAAACAACAATTGTTTGTAATAATAAAAATTCCCGGAGGGGGATCCGCCGAAAATGTTACTTTTTACGAAAGGTTTTTATGAGTGCCCCCCCCCAAATGAAATCCTGGCTACGGGCCTGATTCAAGTCATCTAACAAGCACCGCTTTTCTTTATATCTTATTTAAAACAGTTTCCGGTATACGCGTTTGACGCGACGGCGACGCTGATATTATAGTACATAATTATTACATTAGTGATTTGTCTTGCGGCTTTTTCATTAATTTTTGTGTGTGCTAGTGTTGTTGCTTAGGGACCATCCATAAATTACGCCACACAAAATTTTAAGAGATTTTAAGCCCCCTCTTCCCTTGTCGCAGGTGATCAGGTGATCACATTTTTGAAAACTCCCCCCTTGGTACAACGTCACATATTTTTCAATTTTATAAAATTAAAAATAATTAAAATAAAACAGCAGTTTCAAATTTTATTTTATTTCCATTTTATAATAGGAACTGATGACTGTACTAGTGATAGGTACTAATAATATGTGATACAATATAAAAATGCATACGAGGATTTTTGCGAACATTGTAACTTATTTGTTATAATATATTAATTACCTATACGGCAACTTGCAGATATAGATAAAATATTATTTTTCATTGCTTTAACAACTAATACTTAAATGATAAGGATAACAAATTCTCGCAACTTGCAATTTAAATTTCAAAATTTAAAAATTAAAACACAATTAAGGAAGAGCGATAGACACATACTGCTTTTTCAACTCACGCCATCACAACATGTGTTTCTGACTCAATAGTCGTCATCAGTATCGCATACTTGTTGAAAAACACTTAATTGTGTGCACTAAATCTCTTTCTTTGTATCTTATTTTAAACAGTTTTCGGTATACGCCTTTGACGCGACGCTGATATTATAGTACATAATTATTATATTAGTGATTTGTCTTGCGGCTTTTTTATTAAGTTTTGTGTGTGCTAGTGTTGTTGCATAGGGACCATCCATAAATTCCGTCACACAAATTTTAAGAGATTTTAACCCCCTCCCCCTTGTTACAGGTGGTACCATTTTTAAAAACCCCTCCCCCTTGGCGCAACGTCACATATTTTTCAATTTTATAAAATTAAAAATAATTAAAATAAAACAGCAGTTTCAAATTTTATTCTATTTCCATTTTATAATAGAAACTGATGACTGTAGTGATACTAATAATATAAAAATATAAAAATACATACGAGGATTTTTGCAACTTGCAGATATAGATAAAATATTATTTTTCATTGATTTAAAAACTAATACTTAAATGATAAGGATAACAAATTGCAATCTAAAATTTAAAATTTCAAAATTAAAACACAATTAAGGAAGAGCGATAGACACATACTGCCTTTTCAACTATCACGCCATCACAACATGTGTTTCTGATTCAATAGTCGTTATCAGTATCGCATACTTGTTGAAAACCACTTAAATGTGTGCAGTAAACCGGCTACTGGTCGAAGAACATGCTGGACTATTGTACGCACGCCACTAACACGGACAAGACTTTGCCAATGTGTTTAATTGTGTTTTAATTTTTAATACTTAAATGTTTAAAATATTGAAATTAATTTAAATAATTTACTGTTTTGTCGTAATTAAAATAATTGAACTGATTGTCAAATTTAAGATGCAATTTTTAATATAATAATGTATTGTCATGATTTTTATTAGCGAGAGAATTATTCAAGGTTAGCCGTAAAATTTATTTGAAGTGTGGAAGCGAGACAGAAAAATAAAATCGAAGAGTCCATTTTTAAAAGTAAACAACAATTTTAAAATTGAAAAGATCATAGCAGTATATACGTATTTATAAAAACCAATTGAGAGGCCGGCAATTTAATTCTTTGCCCCCCATCGAAAACTTCCTAGATCCGGCCCTGTATCTTAGCCATATCCAGAAATTAAAAAAGGGCCGACAAATATTATTTCCCGGGCCGCTAAGATGTTGCCTATCGCCACTGGGTGCGACAAAATAGAAAATTGTATATGAAGAAAAATGTAGGGAATGAAATTTGCTAGAAAAAATTTCTATCAATTTTTCTAGTTTGTTGTACCGTGTCTGAGATACATGTGACAATATTTTTTGAATTTAAAAAAATATTTGAAAGTTGTACCAATTTTTAATTAGTCATAATATCAACCATTTCAAAATGTTTTAAACTTTTGGATTATTATAAATAAAATAAAAAATGTTTGTTTTTGGTGTTTTAGTAATCAAATAAATAAATAAAAAATATCATTTGATATTTGCCAATTGATGTATTTGTGTAATGTTAAAACGTTTATAATGGAATTAAATTTTATTAATGTAGAAAGATATTATTATGTACATAGTACAAATTTTTATATCACTCTAAATTATTAACTGTTCAAAATTAGATTTTAGTAAAAATTATAATCTCAGTTTATTTATTTATACTATTACGTTTGCGGTGATTTTCTACTTAATTAAATTTTAAGTTTAAAATTTAAATAAATAAATTAATGATCTCCCACCACTTGCTTACCTATGGGTTAGTGTTACTATTATTTTTACTGCAGCATTTATTAGTTCACGTAGTTGTTTGCCGAAAAGCAGTTTAGTTGTTAAATTCAGTATGAATTAATAAACGATTCAAGAGTGATAACAGTCATGCAGTGTTTTGTAATGAGTATTGTTATTTAATAGTATTCACAAAAGAGATAAACGATACATACCTTTAATTACAACAAAAAAAGTACAATAATTACTAGTCAAATAATAATATACGTATTGAAATAATTATAATGGAAAATACGGGTTCATCTACGGAAATTTTGGCGGTATGTTATATTTTTGAATAAATACTTCATGATTTAAAAACAACTTTCTCGAAACTAATTTATATTTAAATTAAATTATTTTTAAAGCCTGTTTTGTTCCAATAAATGAAATACACAATACAGAAAAATCCATTAAATGCTTTGCATGTTGTTTAATATGTACCATTAATTTATTATGGTATGTGGTTTGGTTTTAAATTGTATAACCATTCAGGTTACCTAATCTATATTTGCTTATTTATTTATTTGTTTGTGTCGTAAAATATGAAAATGTAGTTCTGTTTTGCATATTATGTACATATGTACATTTACCCATTACTAAGATAATATGTACTGTCTTGACGTCACAAAAAAGAAATCATCGAAGTGACGTATTGGTGCATATCACTGGTTTACCATTTAATTTACCAGAAAAATTAATTGGCAAAAGCTTAACTTGTAATCAACTGCCGATCCTGTATCCAGAAATGATCAGCGGCGGTTTGTCAGAGGAGGCAAGGGAGGCTCAGCCTCCCATGAAACTTCGGAATATTAATTAAACTATTAAAATTTTTAAAAAAGTAAGAAAGTGGAATTTTACTTGTAAGAGATAGATACTCCTTTCACAATACTTATCCAAAAATTAAGTGAGGCTACTGCAGAAGCAAAATTTTCGGTCTAAAACATACAAGAGGTGATGTGCCAACACATGGACCGCAAGGTTTAACTGTACTACTGATGATTTCAAAGAAATTACTCCTCACTGACTATGCATCGACTGAAACTTCCGCATAACTATAACATATATGCCACTATCAGTTTAATGTGGAATGGAACAAAGCATAATAAAAACCAACTTCCTTATTGCGTATCCAAAGTAGCGCTTTAATGACGTAGATAGTTGAGCATCAGTCTCTTTTGTGAATTTGGCGCTTTCGTATGCCTTATAAGTTGCATCATGAAAGTTAATATTTTTTAATTTAAAAAAGTTGGGATGAGACCGAAGGGGAAACCGCTGAAAAATTTTGGTGTAGAAGGAAAAATTTAAGAAAATCTTAGAAAATTATAGAAAATCTTAGTAAATTACAGGATAATATGGGAAATATATGATAGAGTAGAGAAAATCCTAGAAGCCTTAGGAAATCTTAGAAAATCCAAGAAAATTTTGAAAAATCTATACTTTATTATTAGCCCCTCAAATAAAAAAGTCATGAGCCGCCATTGGTTTTGATACCACGTTATATTTATGTATTGCATAGTTCTATACCATTTTGTGGTAGAAAGGGCAAGTTTTACATTAAGAATGTTAAATTACGGTACCTGTACAAGTCTTCAATATATTTGACAATGGATGATAATAATAATATAAAAATATGATTGTCAGTTATCTTCTTGATGTGCCGCTCCTAAACTAATATGTACCTAATATAAAATTGCACAAATACATTAATTATTGTGGTTTTATAGTTATTATTACAATATTAAACAAACTAGATTAGATACCTATGTTGCAGGTGAAAATTTAAGATTATCAGTAAAACCCTTTATATTATGTGTTTATGTTTTTTACAGTCGGAAGCAAGTGCAACAAACTATACATGAAGCAATAACAATATTAATAAAATCATAACATATATTAATTGTTTCTGTTTAAAAAAAGAATAAGATCCAATTTGCACAACTCCCAAATACTTAATATATGCAATAAATATGTTAATTTGTCAATTAAATTTTACTTTCACATCTTTAATGCCCGTATTAATAGTCACGGATTAATCCGACATTCAAGATTACTTCTCGAAATAGCAGCTGTTGCTACGATACGGTCTAAATTCCAGTAATCTCATTGGTAAATCCTAGGATTATCTTAAATCTCGGATTAATCCGTGACTATTAATACGGGTGTATTAGAGCTGTTACTTACAAAATTTTCATTTCTTCACTCTTGTTTTCACAGTGAAGAAAACTTAAAAAGCTTCAACCACATTACATCTGGTATCTTTTAATGTTTTAATACAATTTATTTATTCAAAATATTATATTTGGTTGGAAAATTTTTGTAAGTTAAATTTCATGTTTAAAAAAACAATTTTATGTTTAAAACGTTTACTAACAATTAAAAGTATAATTAGTTCCATTAAATATTTTAATTGTTTTCTAATCACCTTTTCATTTTTAAGCATAAAAATGGAAGTCAAACCACTTTTGAAATAGACGATACCAACTCAATCAACTTTGATAAATCACATATGAAGAAGAAAAGAACTGCTAATTTCATTTGTACAATACAAAATTTCCACCGCAACCTGCAGAGAACTATAAGCAGCAACGAGAAAAGTTTGAAAATTTTGAAAAATTTTTTATTTTATGGATTAACTGTCGCTTATTTTGCTTGGGCCACATATCATTTTAATAATCAACAAGGTAAATATTTACATATTTACATTTTTAAATACAGGGTGTTCCCGGATACACTTTTCTAAGAAACATTTTTAACAAATATTTTTCTAAATTCAAGCGTTCCAGTGTTAAGCCCTTTTAAAGCATTTTTTTTAATTTCCACCTTCACGTGGCCATAGCCCAGAAAATCTTGATTTTTCAGCAAAAATGGATTAGTACTTTTTTGAAGAGCGTGCAATAAGCTACAAACTAGATTCAATCCTTTTATTGTCTAAAATTAACGGCTTTCGAGTTACAAATTAAAGTAAGTAAAAAAATGTTGCAAAATTCGAGATTTCTTTTATTTTGCTTTTTTTTTCAAAATCTTGTATACCTGCTTTGTGTATTATTTTTTGATTTTCTCTGAAAGGGATTGGTTTTTCATTTTTTGAAAAATGTTTGTAAAATGTTCTGTTTAAAAGATACATGGTTTAGAAAATAACCAAAATAAAAAGAAGTTCAAAATTTTCAACATTTCTTTACTTACTTTAATTTATAACTCGAATGCCGTTGAGTTTAGACAAAATATGTTTGAATCTAGTTTGTAGATTACTTCACGCTCTTTAAAAATGCACTAATTCACTTTTATTAAAAAATCAATATTTTTCGGGCTATGGCCACGTGAAAGTGGAAATTAAAAAAAGTGCTTTAATGAGGCCTAACTCTCAAAGGCTTGAATTTTAAAAATGTTTCTTAGAAAATTGTCCTCTATCACCACCTAAGTTATGTAAAGAGTATTCGGGGACACTCACTATCTAATATATGTAGTATATACGTACGTATAAGTATATACCTTAACCAGTTGTTTGGCACTTTTACGATTAGTTAGTAACAAAAATTATTATTGCTATCAATACCAAACTAACGTACTTCTGCGTTAGTTTATTCAACATTAGGCAACCAATCGTGCGAAATAGTATCACTATATAAATAAAATATAATATAATATATAATATATAAGTAATATTTTTTTCAATATTCTGTTTCAGAAGATGATTTACAAAATTCACTATGTTCTGGTTATGGATTTTTAATGATTTTGTTTATCCTCATAAATGTATTTGTGATATACTATTGTATAATCAAACCTCTTCTAGCAAGCCATTTTATAAAATTAAAAGTATTAATTTCATCTCAAAAAATATTTCAAAACAGGTAAGGAATTATAAAGTCTGATAGAACTACAATCCAGATTTTGTTTCAGACTTACCAAAATCTCTCTACATATACTAATTTTAATTATAATATTAGGGTATCTTATATTTGATACACGCCATGATCCAATTAGGCTAATGTCGCTAATAGGACTTGTTGTATTTTTAGTTTTAGGATTTTTGTTCAGTAAACATCCAAAGCAGGTAAAAGTATTTATTAATCATTTTATATCTTGATTCCCGTGCTTTTAGATTGATTGGCAACCTGTTATATGGGGTTTAATTTTACAATTTATTTTTGGACTGTTAACTTTAAGATGGGAAGTTGGAAGAAATGTTTTTAAATGTATTGGAAATAAAACAGTCACTTTTTTGAGCTATGCTGAATTTGGAGCTTCGTTTGTTTATGGAGATTTTTTGATTTTTCAAGAAGCTGTTTTTATTTTCAAGGTTTCACAATTTTCTCTTCCACTTTAAAAATTTTAAACAAAACCATTTCAGGCGTTATCCACTGTGTATCTTTTAAGCTTAATCGTCAATGTACTTTATCATTATGGCATAATGCAGAAAATAATTATTATCATTGGAGAATTTTTGGCAAATATTATGGGAACAACCATCTGTGAAAGTGTCAATAGTGCCGCAAATATATTTTTAGGAATGGTAAGTTCCTGATTAATATTTTACCACTTGCACGATTCATTTTGGGTTTTATATAGACTGAAGCTCCATTCCTAATTAAACCGTATTTAGAAAATTTAACCGCATCTGAAATTCACTCCATTATGACAGCCGGATTTGCTTCAGTTGCAGGTACTTGAAACCTTTTTAAATAAAGAACCAACATTATTTTTCTTTGTATTTAAATATTTCAGGGACAGTATTAGCTGCATACATTTCTTTTGGTGCTGACCCTTCACACTTAATTACTGCAAGTGTTATGTCTGCACCAGCAGCTCTTTGCTATAGCAAATTAATTTATCCGGAAACAGAAAAACCATTTGCAACCAAAGAAGTAATAAGAGTTGGAAAATCGTAAGTTAGAAATATTTTTTAACTCAAGTTAACCGAAATAAATATTTAGAGAATTTACCTCAGCATTAGACGCAGCCAGTAAAGGAGCAATGTCTGCTTTAGAACTGGTCCTTGGAGTTTCAGCAAATCTCATAGCGTTCATATCGGTCATATACTGCACTAACGGAATTTTATCCTGGATGGGAGCACTTGTGGGTAATTATTTTTTGACCTATTTTACATAGCATTCAATATTCTGGAATAACAGGTCATACTGGTCCGTTAACTTGGTCTGTGGAACGATTTGCTGGATACATTTTTATGCCATTTAGTTACGTAATGGGTGTACCATGGGAGGAATGTGAGCTTGTGGGAAAGTTAATTGGAATTAAAAGCATAGTCAACGAATTTGTTGCATTTAAAGCTATGGGAGAAATTACACTTACGGTAAGTAATCCATTATCATCACGCATGTAACTAATCCGTAATCATTACCCATGTAACTTCAACTATCAAAAACATCATTGTATGTTATTTTAGCCACGCACAAAAGTAATAGCAACTTATGCAATTTGTGGCTTTTCTAATCCCAGTTCTGTAGGAATAATGATTTCGGCGTTTACTACCCTTATACCATCACGAAGAGAAATTATAATTAATACAGTGTTAAGATCGTGCATTGCAGGAATGATTGTATGCTTCATGACAGCCTGTATAGCAGGCCTCTTAGTTCCTGAAAATGATTATTAAATTTGTTAAAATTTTTCATAATAAAGTGTATTATTTACAAATAATTTTTTTTATTTATGCTTTTTTGAGAGGTGCGTATTTTTGTTTCAGACATAACGCTTTGTTTTTGTGTATGAAGATTCTTAGAAAAAATAAGATTTGTTTTATTTTATTGTAATGTAGTTGGGAATTTACAGTAATTATTAATAAATAAATAAATAAATAAATAAAGATTAATTGAATACAAATTTTAATATAATTTTTTAATACAAAATAATTTTATTTTGCGCTTTTCGAACTTCAGGGGGGTGATCAAAAATTTACAAGGGATTGTTCTGTACCTTGACTTACATTATTTACAAAAATTTAATAGTATCTTAAAAATACTTTATATCAGTAGATAAACTACATTGGTTCTAAGACATATTCGAGGAAAATTTTAATTTAAACATTTTATAATAATTTAATAGAATAAAAAAGAGATTTAGTAGATATCAAAATTGAAATAATAAATTTTTTTGTTTGATTTTTCATATTATTTAAAATAATGATATCAACTACGATAATCATATTATTTGAATCAGATTTTCAATTTTAGCATTAGTTTTGCAGTTTTAGCAGTTTTAGCATATAGTTCATACTTTTTGAGAATCAAGTAAAAATTTGTACTAAACCGATGACCTCTAAAATAATATTAACCAATAAAATTGGTTTGAAATTAGGCGGTTTCACACTAGCCAAATTTATGTGTTATTAAATAGTTACATATTATATGTAGTTAAATACAGCTGTATTCATAAAAATATTGTAAAACGCTCTCTAAACCTATTTTAGTTAAAACGTGTTTTAAGACTTAGAGAGCGTTTTAACTTTTCATTCATAAACGGTTTCTAAACCTATTTTAACTAGAATTGTGTTAAAATACCCATTCTAGTGAATTTGGTGTAATTGAGTTGGTGTCTTCGAATTATATGAACTACTAACTGAATAAGTGAACTAAAATATAACCTAAAAGTTGTTTTATTGTATGTATAGCATTTTTTATATAGAGTGTCAACTTTCCTTAAAATAGGTTTAAAATTAGTTTAACCAATTTCACCATCCATTTTTAAATAATGTCAAGTTAAAATACTGTTAGCGAAGGTTTGTTAAGCTAAAATACGTTTATGAATAGTGTTTTTTGACGTTTACGCTAAAATAGGTTTAGAGAGTGTTTTAAGTCTATTCTAAATTTTTATGAATACAGCTGATAGTTCCTATGCAGTATTTCTCTATTTATTTTATCGAAGTCGCATTAAAATTGAAATAAATTTGTGAAAATACGTTTTGTGAAAGTATTACGTTAACTTGTAAACATTCTAAATTAGACAACACACATAAAACATTCAATTTTAAGTTTTTAATGACGTTCGCCTTTGTAAATGTGGTTTTGAATGAGATGTGCCACCTACATTAGACGTATACTTTGTCTTATACTTTGTCGCAGGGGCGGATGGGCAACATCTTAGCGGCCCGGGAAATAATATTTGTCGGCCCTCTTTTAATATCCGGATATGGCTAAAATATACATTTACAGGGTGTTACGCATTTTTTCTTTAAAATTAAATAGAGCATAGGTTAGCATAGGTTTATTACAGATTTTTGAGTCAGATTACATTTACTATACAAAAAACATTCTTTTATGTTTAGAAATTAATAATCCACAGGGTAGCCTCTCTCCTTATTAGACGTATGCACTTTCAGCCACCGGCCCGGCTCTGCGAACCTCTGAACAACCGGCTCACCGGAAAATTTCCCGGTTCGTTTTATGGCCCATCCGCCCCTGCTTGGTCGGTATATACGTAAAAATATGTCTTATTTTTGGACAAAGTAGTTTTTCGGGAAAAAATTGGGTAAATCACATATGAACATTTTATTACATAATTTGAATTTATTTTAAGCATATTTAGAGATATGGACAATGGATAATTTTGAAATTTTATTTTACACCACAGTTTACTGTATAATTTAGTACAATCAACGATGGCACCTATTTATAAACTAATCAGGTAATTAATACATATTTAATTTTTTTTTATTTAGATTTAAACAATTTTTTGCTTTAATAAAGCAGTTTTTCGATATAAAAAATTAGTTTTTTCAATTATCGTTTTTGTAATTTACAAAATCAGTGGCACCAAAAGTGTGACAAAGAATTTTTATCGATTTTGATTAGTTTTTAATTTGCGTTAATTATATTTTAAATTTTAATGCCCTTTTAACTTTTATTGTGAAATAAGCCCTTAGTTTTCTTTAATACAATAAATTTTAAAAAATTGTATTGTTTATTTTTTTTATTTTTCTATTTTAGGAAATAAATATTTAGTAGGTATCTATATCTATACTTTCTTTTTTTTATATAAAAAATACAAATATATTAGGGGCCCATAAATTTTTTATGCGGGGGAGGCCAAATTTTGAAGTTCCGCCACTGTACTTATAGTAGCAACTAGCAAATATTCAAAACAATATTAAAACATAATCTGTACTCTATGGCGGTGACCGGACAAAACAGAACATGAAAGAACAGAACACGAAAGAACAGAACATGAAAAAATAGAAAAATAACAAAAAAGAACTCTGAAATATGAGAACATAAAATTTTTTTAAATTTATATGAATTTTATTTTAATTTTTATTTTTTGTTTAGTCTTTGTCAAATTTAAATTTTGACAAAGACAACCATGGCAATACACGGATCCACTATAAAAAATAGTTCTGCCGTTTTTATAATTAAAAACGCACCCTTCGCACCCCGCACTTTCGGATCCACCCTGTAACCACCCAGTATTAAATTTTTGAACGCAGAGACGTTTGAACGCAGGGACGTTTAAACACCAGGACGTTTGAACGCAGGGACGTTTGAGCGCGAGAAATTAGATGCAATTGACCTCCCCCTTTATTATGTTTAAATATTCTATTTTCGAGTTTCGCCTTTTTCGAGTTCCACCTTTGGCGAGTTCTTTTGGTCTCCAGGGATATTTTTAATTAGTTTAGTCTTTGGCAAAACGCCTCGGAGCCCCCGGAGCGGAGGGAACCGGAGCGCAGGGTAGCGCAGAGTCGAATTTATGTACTATTTTAGTACATAAAATTTGTCAAAAAATTGGTACTTCCTCCATAAAACTGATCCAAAGAGTAACGTGAGGCATGGCTACATAGAACATACAGGCTGATGGTTTAGTAAAAGAGGAACTTAAAGACTCAAAAGAAATATCTTATCTGTTATCACCTCATCGATGACTGCATGTGCTGAAATGTGTATTCCGTTGGCTGGTTTCATAAAGCTCCCCTCCCCCCCAAACCCGGTCCATGGTGTGTTTATATTTTATACAAGTATTACTCGTATTTTTGGACATAAATTGCATTCCAAATTAACGGATCTAAAAAACTTGGATATCTGAATAACTAAAAAAAAATTAAAACCACCACTATCTGTGAGTAGCTCAAAAAATTAAAAATACCTCTGGGGAGCGACCAAACTTGAAAATTACATATCTAGAAGGAAGGAATCAGGGGCGGATAGGCCATAAGACGAACCGGGAAATTTCCCGGTTGGGCCGGTTGTTCAGAGGCCCGCAGGGCCGGTGGCTGAAAGTACGTCTAACTAGGAGAGGGTCTGTACTGTGGGTCATTCATTTCTAAACATAAAAGAATGTTTTTCGGATAGTAAATGTAATCTGATTCAAAAATCTGCAATAAACCTATGCTCTATTTAATTTTAAAGGAAAAATACGTAACACTCTGTAAATGTATATTTTAGCCATATCCGAAAATTTAAAAAAGAGCCGAAAAATATTATTTCCCGGGCCGCTATGATGTTGCCTATCCGCCCCCGAAAGGAATCATTGTTTTTAAGTTAATTTGGCTTTAATTAACTATTAAATAAATATATAATATGTTGTTAATTGCATCTATTTACGTCGAACACACATACTGTCAACAGAATGAACTATTCAGAGATTTTTATGGAAAAAATCGAAACTATAAAATCGATTATTTCTGAAATTAAAGGAAAAATTTACGGATTTCCATAGTTCAATCGTTTCATTTTAATGGCGTCTGTGGCCGCACCCTGTGGACGCACTTTGAGTGCTAGACCCAGAACAGGAATTATTGATTTAAGTAATAAATACTATTTTGAAAACATTTTCATTATTTTGTAATAATTTTATAATTTACCCACCGCTTGTCAGCTAATGTAATAAGAATTTAAACCTCCCCCCCCCGCCTTAAGCCTGCTTACGTGTTACTTGATTCAGTGCGGCCTTTGGGCCACACAATTTAGGCAATCCAATAATAGAAAATTTTTTAAATTTTGTTTTGCAAAGTTACAGAAATATCCTGAAAATTAATTCATATAACCTATGTTTTTAGCAGTTTGACTTCGAAGTCGGAAAATGGGCAAATCTTGGGGCCACTGTTCTATCCACTGTTCATTGTTCACTGATTTTAATGTAGATCCATCTCTGAGTACAATATTTCAACTTTTTTTGAACTTTTTTGCTACTGTCATCTCTCCCTACTGAAAGTAAAGTTGCCTATGGTTACTTAAACAAGGGGAAATAATTTAATACAATATAATAATTATATCAAAATTGAAACAAGTAATATGCGGTTATTACGAAAGAAAAAAATTATTGAGATTTGAAAAAGACAACATAAGATAGGTATAAAATAATAATAAATAAAGAAGATTTTTACTGATTCTTACATGGTAAATTATTAACTTTCCTGTTTGTACGACTTCATAAATTTATACATAATTCCGCTGGATGTCACAACTAAAGCCTCTCTGCAGATTTTGTTTTAAACCGAATGGTATTTCAAAAATATCAATATCAGAAAATAAGCAGAATAAAACAATTTCTTTTCGATTTTGTTTTATTTTACAGATTTTTACTGTTCACACCGAGAAATAATAATCGATAAGTAAGCAAATACGTTAGGAAGGTATATTTCACAATAAAAATATAAAAAGTAATTTCTGTACGCTATAATATGAGACAATCAGAAATAAAACAAAATATAGTGAACCATTAAAAATTATTATAGTATCGAAAGCTTGTTTCTGAATCAACTATAAATTGCAATATCTTGGTACGAATCTTGTTTTTACTAGGAGGATCGACTTTTGATATCTTCTGACCACAGAACGCGAAGAAACGAGCGGCAAATTGAGTTTTAATACACGGTTCACTAACCTAAATCTTAGTATATTGCCGCTCAGCGTTACAAGAGCAGAAGTACACCTGTTATAGCCAACTTGGCATCCTACCTGTAGATTTCAAACGGTGATGGTTGGTGGTCGCGGTGTGAACAACTGTTAAATATTCTTGTGTAACGAAGAAATGTCTTAAGATTTTCTTGTGCCAATAAAATAAGTGTTTCTGGTGTTTATTGTAAACTAAAAGTTCTTTCAATTTACCTGTATTTTATATTATTTTGGATATTGTGATTCTTGTTTTGCGTTCAACAACCTGTTGAGATACAAATCGGTAAGATAAACATGTTGGTTCTTATTGTTAATTTTTTACAAAGGGTTGTTAAGTAATTAATTTTGTTGAAAATGTTAGTTCGACGGGTTATTAACGAAATTTTTTAAAATTATTTTTATAGCTGTTTCGAAAACTGGAATAATTTGTCACTGATCATGTAAAGCACACAAAATTAAAATATGTTAAAATAAATATTCAAATTTTGAAACCGACCAAACTAGTAGTGAAATAAATATCCGTTATAATTATCAAATATTACCGCAAATTTTTTTAAATTTTTGATTACAATCTTTATGACTGTTTATTAATCACGCCAAATTTTCCAATCGATTTTCGAGTATAGGCTGCCCACAACGCAAATTTAATATTTTTGAGGGTGTGAGAGTTCAGCTAGGTATGCAATATATCAATTTCGGATGCAAATTATTGTTGTTTATAAAAAAGGTCATGAACGTAACAACATACATAGCTCTAGGATTTATTACTTCGTATACTTAAAAAGTAATTTTTCACTCTGTATACGTCCAGCATATATTATAGCGTTTAAAATAAAATGTTTTAAAATTTTATCATTAGTGACATAAAATGGTCTATAATTTTACTGTTTAATAGAGTGAACTCAAAATTTAGCTTAATTTGAAAAATTATTTTGTGTAATCAAGATTTGCAATTTAGTTTAAAAAGTGATTGTTTGGAAATTTTATTAATTGACGATGAGAATTTCTTGGTTGCACACTGTAAATTTTAAATGAGGCTAAAAAAATAATAAGAATGTTAAAAACGTAACTTAATTTTAATATTAATAATTAATTGAATCGATAGACCCAGAGAGTTTATGAGTGAAATTCGATATTAAACATATCATTCTAGAATCATAGAAAACTGTAATGTACTTTCTTTGTGCATTCTAGTGTCAAAAAATTTTGATGATTGTAAAATACATATTAATAAATCACAACGTACCAGTAATGGTCACTGATCTATTTCTGCTTTAAAAACACAATTTCTTCATTGACCACTGGATTGGACTATGTTAAATTATCTTGTATCTTGCTGGATAAAAAAATTATTAAAAATTTTAGGTGTCCATTACCAGTGCAGTTACCCTATATGGCCATTACGCTTACCTAACAACCGACTAAGCTCGTGATTAAAAAAAATAAAGAAAATAAAAGAATGTACATTATGCATACATAAATATATAGAATCCTTTGCGTGTAGTGGTTTATAACGCTTTCAGAATTCAGAGAAGATTTTTTTCATATTATTTTGCTGTGCTTCACGGAATAACTTAATAGAAGATGAGCAGAATTAATTACACCGTAAACCCGATAGACATAAAAGACAGGGTTGTAAATACTTTGAGTCGATTGAACTATAAGAAGTTGACTCATATCGGAAGCAAAATCTTAGACACCAATAATTAGAAAGTAGCCATAAATGCATGTATACAAATTGTCAATTAGCTGGCTCTGCAGTTTTCTCACAAAATTGCGAAAACCTCATCAAAACAAAACTAATGAGCTATCCATCTGGAAGTGATTTATTGAAAACCTTTCTGGGAGTTATGCAGTGCGAAGATAAAATACTAATTAAGTAAAGCAGAAGTTGTTAATCTAAGTTTAGTAAGATTATTTTGTAAAAGCGTTGATATGAAAAAAATTTTGTTAAAAAAAATAATGTGAAGAATATATTAGTATAAAGCCGGACTCTGGATTCCATTTGTACACATGACAAATACGAGTATAAATTATAAATAATTAAATTATTATTACCCTCGAATAATACTCAAAGTAATCGCTGCGAGCCTGGTTTCTAAATCTAACTTCATTATTCCACGAGTTAAGACCGGGGGGTCTGGGGGGTGGGATGGAATACCCCCCAGTATACCATTGATTATGTTACAAAATTATTTTTAAAGCAAGCAATCGTGAGTATCCTTAAAATCGGGCTGCTTGAATTGCAATTCCTTACATTACCACTGTAATTAAATATTGTTAAACGCTACGTAAAATTTGAATATACTTTTAGAATGTTCCTCAGAGTTTTTATGGTTTACACATCGTAAATGTATAAAAACCCACATATTTTTCTGTTAGCAGTAAATTAATTCTAAATTACTGGTGTAATAATTATTGTTATAGTAATATAATTTTTTGCTAAGTGTCAAGTACCTGCCTCTAGGTTCAGTTATACAATTACATAACAGTTTTAATTCTGATTTTTATTATTGAAAATTGCTTACCTAACTTCTTTAGAAAATTTATTTCCAAAATATGCTCATGATTTTGCATTATTATTATTATAATAAAAGAAGAATAAAGATGTCAATATTTAATTACTTAATATGCAAATCATTGTGATGTAATTGTCAAAATATTCCTGAGTAATCCATACGTTAAAATCGGAAGGTTAGATGAGATGAAAGTTATGAGGGGTCCTTGAAGTTGATAATTCGAAATTTGAGCTTGCAAAAATGTCAATTTCCGAAGTAGGTAAGTAATAACCAAATTATGGTGCATTTCAAACAGAATCTTTAATTATTATTAAATTAAAATTGCAGTAACAAATAAATTGCAAAATTCTTTTTGTGAAATAAAACCAGAAGTTAGTAAATAATCGACAATTCAGTGATTATTGAGTATGTAACTGCTTATTTTTATATTTAAAATTTAATCAAAACAATAAATTATGCGTTACAAAATTTGTTTACCATTATTTTTCAAGTGGATTTTTCGAATTAGCCAAGTACTTAATGGAAAATTCGTTAATTAAAAATTAATATATTATGCATTGTATCATATAAGCTAATTTAATATTTAAGTTGTTCACTATTTATTTCAAAACATTTGATGCGAAGCATGAGCACGTCAAATTATAGGACGTTTAATTAATTAATTGCCATTGTTAATTAATTTATAATTCAGTATCACATTGCAACAAATGCAAGACCTTTTAAGTAAATGTATGAAAAATCTCGAAATCTGCAAAAAATAGTACAAAGCGTAGCAAATTGAAATATGTAGAAATTCGAAATATTTAATTAAAAAGATTACGTTTCGTTTGTCTAAAAATGAGGTTCTCTTCCAACCTTTACGGTTCAGGAAATGAGGTCTGTGTCTCGTTCGAAGCGAACCAAAAAATTATGGAAAATTCGCTCGAGCTTCTTTATGACTACATCGTCGGTGAACATCATTTGCAGGTTTTAGAAAAACCATATAGGTGCAAATACGTTTTCGCGATATTTAAAATTGTAATGTTGTAGTTCTTCTGGTATACCAGCTGCAGAACCAATACAAATCGACAACCTACAACTTGAAACCTACTGTAATAAATAATTACATAAATTTCTAATTTCTACATTTTGTATACATTGTCTAATTCGGATTAATTCAAATAAGAAGTTCGTAACCGTTACTGTCTATTAATAAGTGTTGATGCGTACCTCGAGAACCTTAATTTGAAATTTTATCTCATTAATTTTGCAATTAAAAGTTTTTTTATTTAATTATATAATAACCTTGAACTAGTTTATTTACATTAATCTGTTTATATAATTTACTAATTTAAGTATTTATTCATTACACTGCACACGTGCGGTGCGCCAAAAAACCAAAACTGCAGTAAACCGTATTGGCGGAATTGGTACACAAAATTTTTTAATTTTTCTTACAGTTACAGACAGATTTACGAAACTCACGATACTCACGATGCTACATTTTAAAAGTAATTATCTTAGTGTGTAATCCAAAATTACCGTCTAGTTCAATGAATATGCAGCTCAGACTTCTTATATAATTTCATTAGCTCACAAGAAAATTTAAAAAAATTGTAAAAACAAAAAAAGAGATGTGGTGGGTTCAAATCTGACGTATGAGCGTAATTACGTTCAGATATCCGTATATTTTAGAACAATGAAAATAATTTTTTTAAAGAGTCATTTACAGATGAGATCATATCAGACGTTTAATTACAATCAAAACATATAATTATGAAAAGACTAATTAATTTTTTCTCAAAAATACCTTAAACGTGTTTGAAGATGATGTAGTCTCAGCTGGTATTGGAGATAAATCGTAAATTTTGTATTTTCAAGGACTAATAAATCTTTATAATATAGAAGCAAAAAAATTTCTAGCTGCGGATTTTAAACCATCATCGGGAGATTAAAGGAAATTTTGAAGAAAAATATTTAATATTTTAAAAACAACCATTTGCACTTAAAAGATCAATGATAATGACAACGGCATAACCAGAAGAGAAAGACTTTTTTTATTGGTAGCTTCTTTTATCTCACCGTTATTATGTAATAATTAAATTTTTTTTTATCAACGTTGACTAATTTCTTAGATACGTCTTCTTTCACCTTTTTTTTATGAAATACCTTCATATAGAATAGTTACTTCTTGCCTTTCTAAAATATTAATATTTTCCTATCAACAGACTGAAACGCGTCAGGAAAAATAAAATCGGCAAGAAGAGTGAATTTTCTAATTTGATTGATTTTCAAGATAGAAGTAATCAGTAAACTCATTTGTGTTTTATTTCCTATAGAATTATCTTGAATACTAACTTAACATCTTCTTGAAGACTTTCAGATGAACAATGAATGTAATAGCATTACAAAGTATCTGTGAGAGCCGCTCGCTCACTTCTTTCATATGATCAATAAACAGAACAAAAGCAAGAAAAACAATATCGCGAAAGAATATAATAACAATATGATTTTCAAAATAATAAAAGTTTTATCTGGGGTACAACTGTCCTGTTAACTAACTGCGCAATTAGGAGCTACCTTTTGCAGTAAAGAGTAGGTTTTGCAAAACAATCGATATAATAATAGAAATACTAAACCAATAGAAATGAGAAAATAAAAATATAATATAATGACATATTAATATACCTTCAAGGCAATTGCAATAAAATAAATAAACCGAAGTGCATTGAAAATATAGAAATTGCAAAATAAACTAGCAAACAATACTAACATTAAGACAAGTTAACCGTAGTTTGAGGTTATCACACTCAGTGGGTTAAACCACCATTGCAGAAATATTAGTAAAATATGAAGATACATTGCAATTTTATTGCAATTTAATAATTTCACATGCAATTTAAAATAAAATTTTTAAATGTGGTACCTACTTTTTACTTTGATCACCGCAGCTGCAGCGTTAAATTTACAATGTTGCAAACGTACCGTCAACAGAATGCACGGATTTGTTATTGGGCCACGCCTACTTTGACTAACAACATATAAGGGAACTTATATATCGATTACTTCTAAAATTAATCAATTGTTTCAATTACTTTAACTTATTTTTCAAATATCTCTACAGCTATTGTAATTCAGATTTTTCAACTGATATTCAGAAATTGTCAACTGTAATTCAGATTTGCCAATTGATATTCAGAAATTGTCAATTGTAATTCAGAAACGGTCAAATAAAAATTAGAAAACGTCAAATGTAATTCAAAAAGCAACAATTATGTGGCTTATATTATAGTACTTTTAGAAACTTGTTGCATGCATAGAGCCTTGCCATTTAAGACTGGAAATTCTGAATTACAGTTGACATATTTTTATAATCGAACGAGGGAAGTACCCCGTAGTACCACAGTCATCATCAGTCCTTAAGTAGTATACTGCTGGGCCATCAGCCTCTTTCTCTTTAGAAAAAGGTTTTACTAGTTAGACTGCACCGCTGCTGTTTTTAATAGTTGATGGTGGCATCATCAACCTAAGAGGACCGCTGGATTTACGTGTCCACCATGGGTCTGAATAAATACCCAGAGTCAGCAGTTGTTCTTTAAGCTAATGACCCTCTAAATATATCTGTTCCGAAAGAGCGACAGACTTCTATTTAATAAAATCAATTACAAAAAGTAGTACACAAGAAAACTTCGATGTCTGAGACCGGGGGATCGGGGGGGGGGGGGGTATGGAATACCCCCTAGTATATCAATAAGTGTGTTAAAAGAAAAATTCTGATCACGGTAAATAATAATATGTAACAACTCCCAGTATTCCACTAATGCAAATGTAGGTAACCTTGACGTTAACAGTTGATCTCACCAACTACTAAGCCAATAACATTATGTGCATTTTGCATAAAGTAAAAAGTAAAGGTGGTTTCCTGGTTATGCCATCCAGCCCAAAACCAAACAAAAATAAGAATCATAAATCAAGAATTGCTGCTTAAAAGACTTCTGGTCAGTAATACGTAGTAGTACTTACACCCCCCCCCACCCAGTATTAAAATTGCAATTGCAAATTTTTTCTGAATTACTGGTGGAAAAGGTGTAGAAACCTCTGAATCGGGTTAGCGTGCTACTGCCCTTAGGAGAATATTGGTCTACTGTAACTACATTTATTATTTTTTGATATTTTATGATGTATTATCCTTCTTTTTTTAAGTGCGTGTATACATACAGTTTAGAGAGTGCATAAATCCTTGTTTGCGTGTTGAGTAAAATTGCTCGTTTGCCTTTTTTTTATCAAAATTAAAAAAGTTTAAAATTGTTTTAACATTAATTTTACGCAGACCTTGCGATAATCAACACACCACCGCACCGATTCAAAAAGAACGCAGGAAAAGCTTAGTTTTTATGACTCTCCGTTCAAGGTAAGATTTTAATGACCTGTTTTGCTACGAGGAAAATTTATTTTAAAATTTAAATTTAAGAATTTTTTATTCATATTTTAATAATCGGAAAAGTAAAAGAACAGTGTGATCGATATTTGGGTTATGGATTCGAAATTTCGAGTTTTATTTGTTGATTTTAAGGAAATATGCAGGCTCTATATAGTTTTTAAGTCTGAAAAACTTGAATAAAATGTATTTTATGTGAAATTTGCAAATAATACGACTTCGGATGCTTTTGCCATTTGACACGGTTTTTTTATTTAATAATTCACAACATAACAAATTAAATTACATAAAATCCTAATAGCAATTATTGTAATTAAATAAATTTATTAATGTCAAAGCAAAAATATTTTAGTTTAATTCTGTGTATAATTTAGATTAGTTTTTCAGTTAGCTCTATAAGTCGCAGCAGGGCCCGCTGTAAGGAGCGGACAACCCGGACATCTGTCCGAAGCGGCAAATCTAAAAGGCGGCATTTTGGCTGTTGTGACAAATTGAAACATTAATGAAATTTCCCGAGACGCCACAAAAAGATCAAAAAAGCTAAAAAAAAAAGCTCACTAACCCCATAAAGGGGTGGAAATTTGTGCTTTTGCCCGGGGCGGCGTGAAGGCTAGAGCGGCCCCTGCTTTAAAACCCTTATTTTTCTGCAAATTTTATGTAGTACGGTATGTCGAAATTTTGCAGGTCTATAGTTTTTTTAAATATAAAATCTTACAGCTGATCATAGCCTGTGGCTGCATTATACATTTCGTGAGAGAAATCAGTGTGTTCAAATTACTACATTCGACACTCTAAAAAGGCGTTAAGTAATTGATCTATTTCGGTGATTTTTTTATGCAAATTAGAAAATTTAATTATGTGATAAATAAAGCAATGCAAATTTTGTTTACAAAGTTTTTTTAACGTTGGCATGACCTTAAAAAGTGTTTACAAATTTGCTAATTGATTTATCCTACGACATCAGAAGGAATTATTAACAGAAACATTTAAATCAACCGCTAAAGTTCGCGTTAATGCAAAAAAAGTAAATTTTTCCATTTCAGTTTCGTTAGCATAAGCATAGGAATAATTAAATGCATTTTTTATTTGAGCGAATTTTGAAAACTTTCTTAAAATCGAAATTCTTAATTTTTACTAACAAAATACTATGTTACTGTAGCAATAATTTTCTAAAATATAAGTAATTTCTTCCGTCATGGTTGCGATAATATCATAATATTAAAACGTAGTATAGGTATGGTACATCTAAGTATTCTATGCTATATAGTATATTTAATTGCTTTGATTGCATAGTACATAACCTACGAAAGTGATATGTATGCATGTAGATTATAAAAGCGTTCTTGCATGGACAATTTTTGTTTTTTTTTATTGTGACTGCAAGTTAAATGTAGAAACTATGGAAGCCTTTATTAAACTTTTAGGCTATCAAAAAAAGTTCGGGTAGTCAACGGTCGCATAGTTGCATCAACCTTTCTATAATTAACCCTATAGCCGATTTCGATTGGCAATATTTCGGCTAAGAGCTTTGCACTTTGATTGAACATGGACGTTTCCTTTAAAAGGTTGACAAACCTAATGCAGTTTAAATATCCTTGATAAAATTACGAAATTGTTTGTTCCAAACCCACCCAACAGTGTAAAGTAGGAAATATTAATTATTAAGGAAGCAGTGGTAACTGGTAATACATAAAGTTGAGAACTGCTGTGACCCAATAGTTGCCATGACCTTTATAGTTTCATACGCTCGAATGCAGTTTTCTCGTTGAGTGATGAAGAATAAAAATTTCGCGTTCGCTTTTTTGTTTAAATGAAAGAGAATTATTTAGATTGAACGTTACTCAAATTACAGACCTATGAAAACATCTCAGAATAATTTTTATTTAATTTCTCATGTTCCAGTTTTCATAATTTTCCGCATAGATGTAGATCTTTGAAGTCTTGCGATATCATACGCATTTATTTGCTTATATAGCATTAATTCATATAAAAGAATGCAATTAATTTTAATTCTATATAATGAAACAATTGGTAGGTGTGGGAACGATAAAAAATATTTTAATGGCACTTAGACAATTTTGAGTGTAATAGAAACTGCGGATTAAAAATGGTACCGCGAATACCTACTTCTTTACAATATATTATTTTAATTGAGTGCATTCTGATTTTGTTATCAGTTGAACTACAAATCGATTACTCTTAACAATTGCGATAAAAAATACAACAAAAATTTCTAATTGAATCTAAATTAAATCGCGAACCTCTTTTTCCGCATATTAACCTCGTTTTTGATTCAGTGCACCCAGCAACACCTACATAAATAATATGTGTATTGATTTCTAAATTAAGAGTCTATAATTAAAAAATACCACGGAAAATTATCCACGTGGAATGAAAATGAGATGTAATCCTTGGTGCGTATTTGATGTGATTAACGATAAAAGGATTAGCATTTCAACAAATAATTCAAATTTACATAAAATAAGTGCGTTAATTAAGTTGACTTTCTCGATTCGATAATAAGAAAAATTAATAATGGGTCAAAGTTTGTCGACAGATGTTAGTTTAACATAACTTGTATTCCACGTTATGTGGAAGTTATTTTAACAAAATATTAACACGTTTAAGTGGAAAAATTGTGAAATTATGCAAATTTTTTAGTTTATAACTTAAAAAACTCTTTGTATAATATCCTGATTGATTAATACAATATTTTCGAATTGACTTGAAAATTTGGGTTAATAAAATACAAAAAAAACTTTAAGTTCAGTAATTTACCATTATTATTATTATTTTTCCCTGGTCACCTACTTTTTTGAACCTTTATTTGCTTACCAAATTACCTCAATTTTATTAAATTAATATCTAATTGCATATTTATAAATTTTTTACACTTTTATGCTTTATGCACATAAAAAAGTGTAAGTTTCCTTGTTTAGTTAACAACAATAAAATCTAAATGCATAATTGTGAAATTTTAGGTACACTTCTCATATACCTGCTAAATCACAATAAAGATATAATTAAATTATGAATTGTAATTATATAAACAATTTATTTCCTAGTTTCGTTTATTGTTTTACAACAGTAAAATTACAATGTAATGTGACACTATTACCATTGATTAGCTTGAAAAAATTATTGTGACACTAATGAAATTAAAAAGTTTGTGTTACTTTCGCTTGTGATTTTTGTACAAATTCTTTTAAAGTAGTTCAACGTATTGGGTTTTTAATTTGGAATTTTAACAAGAAAATTAAGTTGTTGATTGGAATCTTAAATTGGGGCAAAATTGGAAGGTACAGCCAGCTCGAGTCAGCTACATGCTTATAAATTATTGCATGCACATATTCTTTTGCTTTATTGTTTTTTTATCATCAGAATAGATTCAGTTAAATTGGAAGATAAGTTCTTCTCTTCTGACTAAAAGGCCGAAACTACGATTTGTCTTTCTTTGCTTTGCTATGTCAATACGGAACTGACAACTGAGGAAATGAATTTTATAGCATTAAAACATGCTATTCGATAAACTAGTATCGAAAATTTTGAACCAATATATTAGCATACTATTTTTGATTTAGTAAATTAAAGCTTATTAACGATCTAGATTAGTTGTTCCCAAAGTAGTCCCTACGGACTACGGAAATGTAGTCAGGCGCATAAAATACAAGTTTCGCTTTTTTTCACCTGAAAGGTCCGTGAGCAAGTTTTGTCTATGAAAAAAGGTTTTTGGGCTAGAAAATTTTGGGAAGCACTGGTCTAGATGTTTATAAATTTATACTGGCAAGTGCTCTGGAGTATTCCATTTTGTAAGAACCTCCCCATAGTTTGCAAAAATTTAAACTTTTTGAAAACTTTATTTTTCAGCTGAATAAACAGAACAGAAATATTATATCAAACAGTAAACGCCCTATTATTCGACGCTCTCATATCCGACCGTTCTGTAAGAGATTGTTCCGAGACTTTAATAGTTATTTATGTATCAAGGGCATTATGAAGACGTTTATGTCGAGAGTAACTAGTTTAAAAGGTCGAGGGCCGCTAGGCCCGAGAGTTTTTAAATTGCTCGAGAGCATATGAATTTGTAAAGATTTAAAAGATGTATAAAAGTTTAAATTTACTAAATTTCATTTCATTTTTTTTAAATTTTTAATTGTTCAATTAGCGGATCTTTATTTAATTTTAAGTAAAACTATAAACAAAAGATTAATTACATTTTTTGAATTGTATGTATAATTGCGAATGAAAGGACATAATAAGCGGGCATTATGATATAGGTAACGTTTTAGGGCGTTATAGCCTACTTAATATATCTCGTTGTCAAGGTATAAAAAGCAAATAATGATTCAGTGTAATATAAATATAATTTCAAGTTTAAAACGATGTTTTTGAAAATTGACTTTTATCCAATAAAATTTTTGCAACATAATTTTTTTTTACAAAATCTGTATATTTAAATTGAATCATCTTAAGTTTTTTGCGTACTTTGAAAACAATGGTTCATCATATTAATCAATAAAATTAATATAATGATTTTTTCATCAAAGCTATGAATTATTTATCAATATGACAAACTTAGTTCATTGCATCGGCGCTGAAATGATAAATTTTTGATGTACCTTTTTTTCAGTGTAATTACGTAGTGTTTTCTTATCATAATCAGGGCCGGATTATCAATGTATACGCCCCTAGGCAAAAGTTTTTAAGGGCCCCCTAAAACAATGTTTCTAGAAAATTTCGAGCTCAGACTTAATGTTCGAAACTTTTGAAATCAAACTTGAAATTTTTGTCAGAGAAATACAATTATCTTTATCTTAAAATCAGATTTGGCGGAGGACCCAATTTTTTGTAAAATTATTTACCTATTTTGTGATAGTTTTATACTTTTATAGATTACTTAGACCACAAAAGATTAAAAAAATCTAACTAAAGTTAAATCTACAGGAGTATAAAACTATCACAAAATTAAAAAATAAATTTTTAAGAATAAGAGTTAGACTCATTAAAAACAAGCTAAAATTACAATTTTTTTAAATAATTTAAGCGCCCCTTTGCTGCTAACGCTCCTAGGCAGTTGCCTAGTATGTCTATTGGATAATCCGGCAATGATCATAATCAAGAATAACATAACATGTTTGTAGACTTCAGTTTCATGTTTTGATATTTATTTCAATATTACACGTATCCGACCCATTCTATTATACGACCGGAAATGAGCACCGTTTAGGTCGGATAGTAGAGCGTTTATTATATTAATTATTAAATAAATTAAATATTTTAGTTTTAAAATATTAATTATTGTAATAAATTAAACATAGGGAATCATTGCCTATGCGTTGAAAAGAAGAAGAAGAAGATCAAGATATAAGAAATGTTTGTCTTTTTACATTGAATTAATTTTTGATTTCTCAGGATTTCTTTAGAATTTTCTTTCGAAAAAGTTGAAAAACTGAAAAAATTATAAGTAGTATACCAAAAATTTTCTAATACTATAAGCTTTCCTAAGACTTCTCAAAATTTTCTAAGATTTTGTTGAATTTCCTAAGATTTATTTTAGATTTATTTTAGATTTTCTGTAATTTTCTAAGATTTCCTATAATTTCTTAAGAAATTTTCTTTTTTCTAGGTTTTCCTCAGATTTCCCTTCACTTGTACACCAGATTTCCCCAGCGGGTATCCCCTTGCAGAAAAGTGAATCTTTTAGTTTAACAATATTTAATGATAAAATTAAGTTTTTTGGACGTTTGGAGAAGCATATAATTTATTACGAGAAAATATTGAACTTATATCGTAGCGGGTTTGTAGGCCAGACGAAGTCGACGACGCCGGCTAGGTTCTTGGGTTAGATCAAAAATTACCGAGTTCGTAAAGAGTACATTAGATTTAAATAAAAAATGTTTAATTTTCTACAAACGTAAAAAGTAATAATTGTTAAATTTAATTCGCTCGAATTTTACTGTCAGCGATGGCCGACAGTAAAGTACTACTTTAACGCCGCTTCTCGCCGGCACTAAAGTGAAATTATAGTTGCAATCACAAAATAAGTTCACACTTTAAGTTGAGCAATTATTGGTTTCTGACGTTTTCTTTTAATATTTTTTATCGAATTAATTATTCGAAAAAGTTTGTTTTGAAAGACCATGATTGCTTAACTAAATAATTACCAGTCCGGGACTGCATTTAGGTTTAATAATAAATTCTTTTTATTTGTGTGTATTTTAAATATCTTTTTCGAAATTTTTAATTAAAATTGTGACAGCTTTGATTCTGGGCATGAGTTTGGATCTTATCTTGCAAGTTTATTACGGTACCACTCTCTACTTACAATCTCTTGCTTGTTTACTATATGGCTATGTGTATTTATTCGTACAGTTGTATTTTGACATTTATACTACTTTTTTGTTCTACTCCACATAAAATTTTGAAAAAAACCAAAATTATTAATATTTGAAAGATGCATGTACTATGGTTTCTTGTTGCTCTTTCATAGAACTAGGGCGCCACAATATTACCTAATTAAATTAACATTTCTCGTCCCTAAATGAAAGTAAATTCAGAAACGACAAGAAACATAATCATGTAGGGCACAGCAGTATATTATTATTGGACTTAGAAAAAATAAATTTACAAGAAATTATTTACAAACTAATCGTGAGATAGTATTCGTAACACACTCCACATTAGACACCATCGTTTTTCAAGATAATTCGTGACGAGCAACACATAACAAATTTAGTTCTAAAAAACATAAATAAACTATACTAAGTTTATAATTTTTAAAGCCAATGGGTAAAACGCAAAAAAATCGGGCAAGAATAAAAAAAATTGGTCAGCAAATTTTTCTATGATGAACTAATGCAGCGTTTGGTTCTTCAACTAACAGGAGGAAATTATTTTCATAATAAAATAATATTTTTAATCTTATTAATGGGGGACTACTCTTCTTGTAATTAAAGGAATTAAAAGTTTCAGTACACGAGAGTTCAAATACCCGATGTGCCTTCCGGCAAAGGTACACCGTTGCTTTACAATTTTGACATGATTGAATAACTCTAGCACGTTTAGCTTCTAAGCAAACCTTTTTGTTAGCTTTTTTGCATAACCAGGAAATGTAATCACACAATATAGTAGTGAAATTGAATTTAAAAAAATATATTAACTTCTTGACGCGATTACCTCTGTGTTGTGATCCCACATGAACACTATTAAAATATAAAAAGCGAAAGGATCATGATTTTCAATATGGAAATATTTTTATTATTATGGATGGTTTTAGAAAGATTAAGACCGAACACAACGATTTACATGACGCAAGTTGGTTATTAAAGAAAGTAACACTCGCTTATTCAAAATACTTCCTATTTAGGTTAATTTTAAAGTTCAACGCGTTAAAAAGTGAAGATAAATCTTTGATACACCGACATTCAAATACAGGATATCAATTAAGGCTCTTAGATTTTTTGCCGGCTGAATTTGCCTTGAACCCATCATTACATAAAAATAAATTCATATTTCGAAAAAGTTACCTTGACAAACCCTAACAATGATTCGTAAAATCTCAATTAACGTAAATTATGCACCATTACATTTTTAGATTACAAAGTACTTTACCTTTTACAAACCAAAACTCCTTACCAATCAATTTTATTTGAAGAAAACATAGCCTTTGTCACGGGTTAGCTCACATTGCACGAAGAGAAATTATAACCATTACTTATGTTAAATGCGAAGTAGTCCATATAAAGGTAAAAATTAAAGTACGAATGTGTGTTAATTAATTTGAACATTTTTTATTTTGCAAATAAAGCAGCGTTTACTATTTACAATTTTGCGGAAGTACGGAAGCTAGAAGACACAAAGCTGCTTTCGAGTTAGTCAACTATAATACATAGGAAAGCTATTGATGAATGCCTCTTTCTTTATGCAATTTTCCACTTTTGTTGTTTTTGTTTAAATGACCATTATGTGTTTTAAGCAATCTCTTCACGGAGGAATTAATAAAACAATGAACCTCTCTACACTCTCAGTTAAATAGTTACGAAATTTTTCGTTAAACTTCCATATGCCAGTGCAGATTACATTGTGATCATGTTAATTATGAGATAATAGAAGCCATGGAATAAATTCTGGAGCAATTAGCCAACCACAGTTAGATTCTTGACAGTAATTGCATGGTATGTGAACTTATAATATATAGAACAAAATTATAATATTACTCTTACTAATACTTCTACGTAATTGACACGATTTTTAATTAAGTAATTTTAATACTAATTTTGGACCCAGCTTTCAGGAAGCTAAGAAGTCGAAAGGTTTAAAAATGGAACTTTTGTAATAAAATACATAAGATGTTTTGCTTAACAGTTTCTTAAGAGGTTACTTAGGTGTTTTTCTAGAATTAATGTAAAGATGTGGTATCTACTAGAAACTGGTTTTGATAGATTATATTTTTAATTTTAAAATTTATTAAAAATTTTATTGACATTCCTGATATTCTCCCTTCAGGATATTGTAAATATTACTAAGTCTTGTGATTCTGTTTTTATTATCCTGCGGAACAAATTATAATCATCATGAAAAATGAAATTGGATAGGTCATAAAATGTCGACACTCGTCAGCATTTTTCTTTGGTGTAGCGTGAAAAATTATAATATTATTATGTGGTGTTTTGATAACATTAAATTTTACGAGGATGGTTTAGTTCGATTGGGTTACTCGTGAGAAGGTAATGCTTAATTGTGAACTTAACTATGAAGTTTTACATTCATTAAATTTTTTTTTATGCAAGGCTAAATCTATTCATTTCTATTGTATGTAAAGTTCGATTTACTTGCTCGTTAATAAACCATTAATCAAATTTAACTCGTTAAAATCATTAACTGGAATAAAAATAAGATTATGAAGTAATAAAACGTGTTAATTATTGCTATGAAGTGCTTGAACAATATTTACAAATAATCCAGATGGTTATTTGAAATAGGAAAAATATAAGAAATATTTTCATTCGCGACCCTGGCCTATTGACAGTTGTGAGAGGTGGATATGGAACTTGATGGGTGTGCTTTGACGAGGACATGGCTTCAGTTTATAGAGAACGAAATCAAATCGCAGATCAAAGAAATGTTTAATATTAAAAAATAAAAAGTGACCGACAACTTAATAGTTTTAACGTAAAAGGAAATTTAAACCTTAGCTTAACGATTTAAGTTTATCTTCCATTAAATAAACTAGAATTACCATAAAAGGTTAATTTAGCAAGAAGATTTATTTTGTAATAATAATTGTAATATACCTACCTCGATAGGTAAAGGTGAGATCTTTATTGTTCGGTTTTGTAAAAGTAACAATTCATTTTTACGACAAAGACACTTTTCAAGGATAATACTTTCCCGCATTGTTTATTTATTATCTGCTAATAAATATGTAAAAGTGTTACATAACAAAAGAAAAAATGTATCGTTAGTTTCCACCTTTTATTTCGGCCGGCATTTCCTTTTATTCGAATAGGAAAACCAAATTCATATTTATACAGGGTGTCCCTGCAATCGTGAAGAACCTTTGAGGTAATGGTACACTGATAAAAAAAAAGTTTTGCTTCAAAACGAAAAATTTTGATTCAAGAGTTTTTATGCATTGTATATAGGCAAAGAATAAAAAGTTTTGAACCAAAACATAATTATTTTTAAAAAATTTCATTTAAAACAAAATTTTACAGTTTCACTTCAAGAATTGTCTAGTTTTGTTTCAAACGTTCTATAATTTTATTAGTAGAACCTTACAGTCTTATATCAAGAACGAATTAAGTTTTATTCTAAGAATTGTATGATTTTATTTCAAAAATTTGCTAGTGCTACTTCAAAAACTTAGTGTTTTTATTTCAAAAGATTTTCGGTTTAATTTCAAAAACATTGATATGTTTATTTTAAAAGTAAACAATTTGAAGTAAAGTTGTTATGTATTTCAGTAAAATATTAACGTAGTTTTAATTTAAAAATTTAATACAATTTTAAGTGAAAATAATATGTTTTATTTAAAACTTAAACAATTTTAGATTAAAATAAAACATAATTTTGGATAAACACCTAAATATTTTTTGATTAATTGCAGAAAAAAAGGAGAAAATTACCCAGAAGAATACAACTATTATATCACCTCAAATTTTCAATATAAATTAGTAATATTTTATAGGACAAAACCATATTATTTATCTTATAAAATAGAATAAATTTATCTTGAAAACGGTGGTAATATTATAGTTATCTTCTATTTTTTGGTAATTTTTCCCTCTTTTCCTATTTGGAAAAATTGGGTTTCTGTTTAGGTCAATTAAGGCAATGCAGTAAAATATACACATTTATTAACATTCGTGTTTATTGAATTTATATAAATATGTTATAATAAAATTTAGTAGTGCTATATTTTTCATTTTGCAATACATAATAATATAACAATTATTTACTAATTAAAAACTTACAATTAAAAATTATGTACAATTTAAAACTAAAACTTACAAAATTCAAAAACTTCTGATGTCCACGTATAAACCTTACACAGTAACATAATTATCAGTTAATACTGTATGTATAAATTTGGGCATAACATTTTTATTCAAATCGACATAGTTTATACAAGCAATTTTGGAATCATCTGCGACTTGATAAGCACAGAAATTCTGAACATAGGCTAACGTTTTACATTGCTTACAAATAAAAATAATTGAATTTTCGTTGTTGGTTAAAATAAATAAAATAGAGCCAAATATTGGAAACAATTCTTCGTCATTAATATGTAAGATATGACCAGGTTTGTAAATGATACTGTTAACTTTTAACCAAGTAACTGAAAAGTATTTATTAATATTGTCATATCCAACCAACGTTCTAAGTTCGTCATATCCTTCACTTAATGTTACAAAAGCTGAATCTTCCATGCCAAATTGTTTATTGTCCAATAATCCAGTTTTACTTATTAATCTATGGCAAAAATTTAGTTGATTTTTTATAGATAAGGTACTAATAACATTTTTTCTAGTAGAAGTACTATGTGCAGTACTTTTGAAGTTTCGAGTCCCTAAAATAATAATAAATTACTTATTTTATTGGTACCTATAATTATTATAAACATACTTTTGAGAAAACAGTGAATTAATAATCAATTCAACCAATATATTTCTGCTTTTTCTAGTTAGATGTTTTTCCTTTTCAAATTTCTGTAAAATATGTTTTAAAAGAACTTTTAAATTCAAATGGTACGATGATCGACATGATTTTGATATATTTGTAAAAGTTTTGGCCACATTTGAAGCAGTACCATTTATATTTATATCTTCTGATTTGTTATTACACTCAAATAAATCTTCTTCATCAGAAGAATCTCCAATTGTACAATGTGTACCACTTGATTGAAAAGAATTTGATGGAGAAGCAAAATTTTGTTCGGCATTATTTGATTCCTAACAAGTAAATTATTATTCATAAAATTGTATGCATTTAAAAACTCATATATTTTACATGACTGATGTTTTTTGTTGAATTTTCTATTACATCCAATTTTGCTTGCCTATATTTTTGCAAATGCCGCATAAATTTTGTTCTTGGGCCAATTTTCGGTATCAATTCTTTAACCCCATCATCACTTAAATTTATCAAGCACTCTTCGTCAATTTCTTGTTCTATAAAATAATAAAAGACATATTGAAATAGCATACTTATCAAATAATATCAATGATACCGGGAAGCAATAAACTAAAGAGAACAATTAAGATAAACAATGATTCAACTGAATAAGTGTTTATGTAGCATCTAATTTATGTAGGTATACATCCTTGTTGCAGGTGCCTGCCGGTGCCCGCCGCCGCGCCGAGCCGGTGCCCGCAAGAGTCGCGCTCTTGCTAATTTAAACTAATTTTAAAAATTAATTTAACTTTTTAAAGCAAATATAACGCCTATTTGGTCGTTATTGAGCAACTTGTTTTATTCGTATTTTAAAGATGTTTACTATTTTGTTGTTAAACAAACAATTAAACAAATTTTGCAAATTTTATTTTATGGTAAAACGATCATACTGATTTGGCATGAAACAATGTCAACCCCTTTTTGTGATATAATAGCTTTAAGTGCAAATTAAAAATGGTAAAGTACATACACTGCGGACATACAAGTTTGGAAAACGGTATATCATATTTTAATAGATCCTATTGTTACTATAATTTGATTATCTATTAATGAAGAAATAAATTGCAATTTTAATTTGGACAAAATGATCAAGTTTAAAAATCTTTCTCAACTTTAAAAACCCAGTGTCGCTAAACATTTAAAGCACGTATTTATGCATAATCAAAATAAAATTTAAAATTAAATTGATATTAGATAGTTACGTACTTACCTTCAAAAATTGGTATCAAGTGGACTCTATCCCATTTTTGTAATAAAATTTTTACAGTTTCGTCAGCCATTATAAAAACACTATTCACAGTTTACACTTGTTATAATAATTACACTTTTTCTGAAGAACACACTAAATGGTAAATGCGTACTTACAGCCAAGAACCAACGGCGCTAACTATATAATGCAGATAATTCAACAAGATCCTAAGTTTAATAAATATTGCTGACCTTATCCTGTGATATCTGATTTCAGATTTCACTATAAACAAATTACCTCTGCATTTAAACTAGATCCCCTTATTAGCTAACATAAGCGTCTTTTAAGTTTTGAATCTAAAGTTTACTAGTTGTTTATTTTAAAACGTTTTAAGTTTTAATATAAAAGTTGACATTTACGTTCAAGAAATTTTACATTTCATAAAATAATTAATATTTTTTATCTAATACATAATTAAGTTTTAAATTAAAATACAAAAAAATCTTGAAGAAAATTATGTAAATGTTTTCATTTAAACAAAACATATTTTGTTCCAACCAAGATAAGTTAAATAATTTTACGTTTTGTTTCAAGTAATTAGAATACATTGTTTTAAAAGTATACATATGTGATTCAAAACGGATTATTTTGAATCAAAGTCTAAAATATCAAAACGAAAAAAGTTTTGATTTAAAACTTTTTTTTTTATCAGTGTAAAGGACACTTTGCTAAGACAAATTTTTAAATAAAATTTTTGTTCAAGTCCAAAAAGTTTGGACTTCTTCCCTTTAAAGAAATTTTTTGAATTTCTGATTTCAAACGGCCATATCTCCGATATTATTGATTTTTTAAGTTTAATGGATTAGAACCTTTTTGAAGATCATTCGCTTATCTACAAATTAGGTTATAACCTCTTATCGTCTAGAATCAACGGATTTCGAGTTATAAATTAAATTAAAGGAAAAAACATTAAAAAAATGTAGGTCTTTTATTTTAACTTTTCTTGCAAACCCCGTATCTCTTAAACGAAACGTCTTAGAAAAAAACTTTCGGCACAAATTGGATAGGGAATTTAACGATCTACAATTTTGGTCTAATTAATTTTTTTGGGAAACCAACCGTTTTCACTGAAATTCTGAAAATAATGAACAAGCTGTATAAAAAGTTATGTGTGTATTGAATAACTTCGATTACCTATTAACGTAAGGTTAATTTGATAATGTCTAAGCTTACTTATATCACACGAGTAACCATAATTAAATTCAAAAATTAATTGAGCACGTTTTGATAAACTATCATTAAGTGTGAGTAGGTAATTCATAAATTAAATTTAAAAAGATTGCTTATGTAATAACATTTCACTATACGTCCTCCGTAATTGCTAATCAATATTTTCGATATCCATCATCCAAATCTTTCTCTAATCTTTTTATGTAATCTATTTAAATATATAAAAATGCCACAACCAAGTTTAATGATTAGTTAATTTCTGGTTTGACATTTTCAAAATACCAGAAAAAGTTAATAAGTTACGTAATCAATAAAGTTAAATAATTACGATACGAGGAAGATCGATAAATTTTCTAGACCAAAAATTTATTTATTCACAATAAATAATTGAAATCTTTAGGGCGCAATTTCAACTCAAACTTGCATCTGCAAATTGTACCATATAATTTGTATGGATTTATAGATCTTCCTCATTGGAAGCGACTGAAATATTGAATAGAATTCCATACTTAATCATTTTTGTTGTTCTTTATTTTCGCTAAAGTATAGCATACATGACCTTTAAAGGCAAGTTCATAATAGTGAAATGCTCCGAGCAGATTCCTTCTATATTGAATGCGTTTTGAATATAAAGGATTTTTTAGTTGTTGTGCGAATCATAATAGAAATTTTAACAACATTCCTCACGGGCAATCTTGAAAGCAAAAATTTGGTAGTTAGCTTGAATTTGAAATTATATTCGCATTTAACCATAATATAAAAATTTAAAAACTCGATAAACTTGTTTTTGGAATAGTCAAAAGTATGTATTTGCAGTTTTTGAATTATTAACTTTTAAAGAGCAACTTGCTGGTTGCGACGAGATAGAGGTTTTGTGGTTAGCTTTTCTATTGTGGATTGGCAATTGAAAACGAATTAAATTTGTGGCGAATATTTGTGTCTTGGTTCTAATATTAGCAGTAAATTATTTACAACTTAGAGTTTTAGAAGTTTAACTGTTAATGTCGTGCAAGTGGCATTGAAAATAATAGGTGTGGGATGTGGATAACCTCTAAAAGCATAGGTATACAGTTAATTTTTTTATGATCATGTAAGGTGTAAGATATAAGAAATATTGATACGGGAAATTTAACTTTTACATAGTTTATGAACATACCAGGTAATGGGTTCTTTTCCAGAAGAAAGGAAAACCGATCAAAACTCCCACTTTATCTGATTAATTGTTTTTATAATCATCTCAATTAATCGCAGTAGCTGTTTTTCTAGATTTTAACAGATGTCTGATAGATTTACAGCAGGCAGATTAGGTTACCAGTCGTCGGTCTTTAAGCTACTATTTACAATATAAAAGTAGCTTCAAGCTACTACATTACAACTACAACTAATTCAGAAGTTCAGTTTTTTCAAAGAATTGTTATTTTTTAAAATTTAATAAATAAATTTTGACGTGTTTGACCCAAAAGATTCATTTGAGTCTAACAGCTTCATAATGCCCGTTTCACAAATTTAATGTAGTATGATTAAGGGTTTTCAACAATGAAAATTCATTGTTGCCACATTGTTGAATAAAATACAGTTTAACTAGACTTTGTGAAGGTGACCATTAGTATATCAACAGATTAATTAACAATAAATTCCTTATTGCACTAAATTAATTACTAAAATAATTAAACCGGGTTAACTCTGACCCGGCCAGTAATTGGGAATTATTTGGGTTCAGCTATTTTGCAACCCTCTCATACCGTATTATGAAGTATTACCACAACTGTCATTAATTTGTCTAATCAGTAGATGTTAGCTAACTTAGTACTTATTTAAAACACAGTTATGAAAGCCTAGGTCCTAAAGCATTTGCAAGTTCTTAAAATAATAGGAAGTTGTTAAAGTTGCAACCTTCAGGTTTTATCTCAACTAAAGGAAAACATTTATGATCCTATTATAAACGCTAGTTAATAGAAAGATTAAAACTAATCAAGAATTACAGAGACACTTCACTAGTAAACAAAAATAAAATTGCAAAGTAATAAACTGGCATCTACTGCCTTCTAAGAACAATTAACAGCATTATACCATCATAAAAGTAGTTCGTTATTCAGAAGATGTAATCAGCATATTTGCTAGTTTTGGTTTTATCAACTCGAATAAGTGCAAATCCCAAAATTAATTCACTTTCATAATTAAATTAGGGAGCGATCATTAATTACGTATGAGTTTTTAGAAAACGGGAGGGAGAATCTGAAAAATTTTAAAAAGCTATACTTTGGGGAGGCTGTTCAAAGAATTCTAATTTTTTAAAAAAATCTGTAAAATTCGGCTAATTTTTTACCAACTTAAAAATCCCTAATATTAATACACGCAGTAGCACTACAAACCCAGAGTTGGTTTTTGCAGGGGTTTCAAAGCAAATTACCTCGGTTGTTTGCCATAACCTGCCGAGGGAGGACGGTTAGAATGAAGTTTTCACTCCACTCGGCCTCTAACTAGAGATCTATACTTAGTATGTAGTTCGGTTCGGCGTAACCAGTCCGGTTCATAGGCAATTCGGCACAGGGTGAATTTGGAGCAAGAACGATTCGTAGTAGCAGTTCCGCACAAAAATTATTACATTTTTTTAATTCAAGTTTTAAAATTCTATGTTCTTACAAAATAAAAAGAATTGTTCTTGCGCCGAATCGTCTCTGCGTGAAAAGGGCGGCGTCAGTCATGTTGTGCGCCGAACTCGCTACGTCGAATCGGCTGCGCTGAAAAGTCCTGGACACGTTTGTAGTAGACCCCAACCTAACCGTCCTCTCTCTAAAATTAATGCTATATTGAAATTGGATATTATTATCTCAATTATATAATCAACATTAATCGAAATTACACTCCAATATGGAAATTACAATATTTAAATTAAATACTATAATGTCCTAATTCTTAAACCATCCAACCGTCCAGTAAATACAAATTCTCTTTAATTTTCTCGACTAACTTTAAAATTGCATTCTAAATCAAGTGAATTTTTTTATTAACCAAATTAATTTTTCAAAAATATAATTTCCAAAATAATTCACGTATAAATTTAAAAATTCAATTTCAAAAAACCTTAATAAATGGAGCGTTAACTTAAAAATAGATAAGCGTACCCATGTGCCGTTGGATCAAAATTAGTTTTTCGGTTTTTTTAATTTTAATTTCAAATATTACCAATATTTATTACTATCCCAATTTAATTATGATTTCAAATCTTCCAATTAAATCTTATTTTCTTTTTCCAAATTAACTCCAACAATTAATTAAATCAAAATCATCTAATCTCTTTTTTTATCCAAGTTTATATTAAACTAGAGGGCCGATTCTTTTGGCTATCTCTGCGAGTAGCTGGCCTCGCTCGTCGCCCTTCGGGTTCCCGGTTGGCCATAGGCCTCTAAGATCTTCGTTTTACTCGTAATAACTTAATAAGCACGGAGAACATTTAAATGTCTTTAAACCAAAAGCGGATAGGTGATTTATATATTCATAAAATTGTACCCTTTCTGCGCTACGGCCCCATAATATATTAAATAAATTTGAAAATTTAGGTGAAAAAGACCTGGTTTCTACTGCCAGTTGGTGGACCATCAATCAATTCGCGCTAAAACCAAAATTTACAATTCTAAATAAAAATGTCAAATTTGCGAAAAAAGAATTATCTAATGGAAAATTTTAGTACACAACAATATACCTTTACATAATTAATATTAATATTTAATATAATTAATTAATATTAATTTTACTCATTTGCCTCAATTTCTTTGTTTAATTATATTGTTGTGTTCCAAAATGGAGTAGCGAACATAATGCTAGATTTGCAAAAGGTATAGTCGCAATTTCGATCCTCGACAAAGTATGAAAATTTATAAAAAGATTCATTAATTGAATATTTAATATGAGGGCTGTATCTAAAATTTGTAGACTCCTAGGGTGAATCTGTGGTGCGGGCTCTATCGGTTTTCTTTGAAAATTATTTGTTGTTTTCAGTAAACATGTTAAGTAAATCCAAGGTAAACAATTTTAATAAACAAGCAAATTGTTAGATTTTCAAAAAAAATTTCAAAAAATTGAAGTGGCCTAGGTGGCCTGCGCTTAAATACGGCCCTGTATGGGCTTTTTTACATAGAATGACGGCAAGGTGGTCGTGCAAAGCCATAAGTTTCCAATATTTTGTGTTTCAAGTTTGAAAATTTTGAATGTTTTTGCAAATAATTGAATTAATTTAGCGTAAGTGAATTTAATTTAATAAGTAATTTAATAAGATTTGTTCGAGTTTGGATGATTTTGGAAATTTTTGGAGATTTTTGAATGGTTTTACTAAGTATTTTAGAGGTAATTAATTATTTGGATGATTGGTATTGGTAATTTGGAGATAAAAAATTCATTTGGAGTAATAAATAAAAATACATTGGATTAGCAAATTTAAAAGCAATAGTTAATTGAAGGACGAATCAAACATTAATGCCCGGTTGCACAAAGGCTTGTTAAAACTTAATCAATGATTAACGATTTTCAACAATGTCGCAACAATGAATTTTCATTGTTAAAAACCCTTAATCATTGATTAAGTTTTAACAAGCCTTTGTGCAACCGGGCATTAGTGTTCCATTTACAAATGGTAATTTATGTTATTGAAATTGACAAATTTAAGAGTCTCATGCTCATTTGCGGTAGTTTGACAGGCTAGCCAACCAACAGGATTAGCACCGTTTAATTTTGCTATTATTATTTTACTCTTTCAGTTGATGGTGCAAAGTGTATGCTTAACTATACCATCAGGTATTGAGGTACTGGAGGGTATTCCATACCCCCCAGACCCCCCGGTTTTGAAAACCGAAGATTTGTGTGTAGTGTGTACTTAATATTTTTAATTTTATTGGATAGAAATCTTTTACCCTTTTACAGCAAATGTATCTACATATTATGTAATATTACATAATATTATGTACCGACGTATTTTTGCAGATTCCAAATTCTCAAAATTGTTCATCTAAAAAAAAATAATTTTTTTCAAAAATCCAATCCACAAAAGAAATTTTTACCATATTTAAAAATTTAAAAATTATTAGTTTTAATTTTTTCCCCAAATCCAAATACAAATTAAAATATTTATTTTCTAATATAAATAAAACGGAATGCTAATTGAAAAGATAACTTGCCCATCTGCATTGGTATCATTCACTTTGCTATACTCTTAACTTATTGTAAATTTATGAATTTTAGTTATCAAACTAATAAATTATCATTACTCTTCCCAACTCATATTTAAGCGTGGTTTCGATCTCAAAATCTCCAATTTCGTCCCAAGTATTCAAATTTATCCAAAACCTTACCGGGTAATTTCCAAATGTAAATTAAACAAATCACTTACTCAAATAATAAATTGCTTTTATTCATAAATTATAAATTCAAAATGAAAACTCAGGAGACAATTTTTGTCTTAACCACTCAGATGGTTATCTTCACCGCAAAAATCTAGTTTCTCCCTCTTGTTGCTACGTCAACCACGATACACAATACAGTACAATATTATGATTATTGTTAACTGTCATACTTTAACCTCACATTTGCGCAGCATGCAACGTCGCCCTTGTATACTATAATTACCTCGATAAGGCATTTTAGTTGTAACAGTCGTGACTACAAAAAATAAGTTGGGCAACCCTGTCTGACAGATTTCTTTTCTTTTATTTATTTAAATAAATGTGGGAACATTTACAACCAATTACTTTATTCGTCAGCTCTCACTTACCAACTTTATGATGTTTTTTAATATTGTTTTATCTTTTGACAGACAGTCAGACATACACAGAAACAATTCAGCCAAGATTTATCTAATACATAAGTTTATTTATTACAACTTTTGTTCTTTAAACAGCTTATGTGGGCCCATACATGGACAAATAATTTTTGCAATTTTATACATTGCGACTCTCATCTATCATGCTGCCTACTCTTGCTTAGCTTTTAAAAGTTTTCCAATCTATGGTCAACGTCCTGTTGTTCAAAACATTATGATAAATTTTCAAAAATTTATTGCGTACATATTATTTGCAGTTAGTTCATCGAACTTTTCTAAATAGCAACCATATATAGCGTTTAACCCAAATTTAATCGATTTCTTATTGGTTCTTCGTTTAGGAGATCAATTTTTCAATGCAAATGAAATATATGCATATTAAATGCACCATCTTTATGCATTTTATACAAGTTTAACCCACTTTCCACTATGTGTCTACTCTTTCTTTAATAAAAATTTATAACTCACAAGCATAAAAGAATGTTTGATATAAAATCGCTGAAGAACTAAGAGTATGTACTGTAATTAAATTAAAAGGAAATTTTTAAGGAGAAATTGTAATATAAATGTAATAATTCTTTCTATTTCGGTTTAGTGAAGTTAATCACGCTTTATTGAGCTTTGACTTAGTTAAACTAAAAGCTACAGTAATAAATTTATGTGTAGGTATACCAATAAAGTTTCTCGAAACTGTAATGTAGCTTGCTAATTTTTTATCTTATAAATTTTAGTTAATTTCTGACGAAACTGACAAAAATTGTAAATGAAAATTTATCGGTATAATGAAGATTTATTACTTATTTATTATCAATTATTTATAATTAAATATCGGGGATTTGTTTTAAAATTTCATCAAAATTACTTAAATGCATATAATTACAGCCGATAACAGGATAAGTCAATTTAAATTGATAATATTAACTAACAAAGTATTTAATTGGGTAATTATTTACAGTAAATTTAAAATATTTAAAGAAAATTTTACCACACACTAACCCACTATAAGCAACAATAAAATTGTAATTGTTATCTGTTAGATGATTTCTGCACTTTTATTAATTTATATTGTTTGCAATAGAATAAACAGTGTGAGAAAAAATTAAATAAATAAATTAAAAAATTTATTTATGAATCTAACCCACATACCTACTTATTGATTTTACAAAATTAAATTTGCATAAGGATGATGTTAATTTAAACAACGCATGAAAATTTATTATTTAATTATCAGTTACAGAAAGCACACGTCTATACAAATTTATGATTGCAATTAAGTAATAAAAATAGTTTCATCTGCTGCACAAAACCAAAGAAGTTCAAATGCAAATATCGCAGGTGATAGTTTATAACTTTGTTAATTTTTCATGTCGAAATGAGAAAGTAGTTCGGATAATATATTTTTTATAAATTATGTAAACATTTCTCTAGGTTAATTTTAAAGTATACTACCGATATGTAGAAATACGGCAAGTTTTATTGAATAACAGAGGAAATGGATTAATCTTATCAATTAGTTTAATTTTTCCTAAATTGATGTTGGCGAACCACATAATTTAAAAAAATTGACGTTTCCATTATTTCATTTATCTCATGGAATCATGCTCTGGCTAATTAAACGTGAGAAAGTTATAGTCCTTTCATACATCTTAAAGTTCTAAAACAAAATTAAAAAAGAATAATGAATTTTTGGTACCTACATACGCTAACATGGTTTATGCATATTAAATCTGCATATATAATGCATTTTTTTGAATCCTCTCTCCGTTTGCAATCCAACATTTTAAAATTTAAATGAGCAACCTTAATATTTCGACATTGCATAATAAATAATGTTCTACATTAAAATTATAAGATGAAGCGGTTTTCCTATATTTAATTAAAAAATTACTAGAAATTGTTTAATACGATTTAATCAAGTTTTGTATGCCAATGACAAAGTTTTAATTAAAAAAAATATCATTAGAGAACATTTAAACAACTTAATTTAATATTTTAGAATTTAAATTATGATGTATTTTGACGCGAAAAAACAAACCACGCCCCAACAAAATATGTTCTTTTGTTCTGGCGGGAAATTTAAATATAAAATTGAATTAGTTAATATGCAATAATAATATATCTTACTGTAATTATCCAAAACAAGTTTTTCAAGTTGACTGACTATTAAAAATAGATTGGTTCATCTTTATAGTTGTCACGTAGAGAAGGTTAGAAAATTATTTCTTGTATAATTAAAAAGTCACCACAATTTGTATGTGTAGAAATTAAAAAATTTAACATTTTGTCTCTTAAATGTATGTTAAAGCGATTTGTTTAGCCATGTTAAATATTAAAACTTGTTTTCATCACTTGCGTGCCACAAGTAAAGAAAGCAGTTGATTCTATGTTATTAACTAATGTCTTATCATTTTTTATTAGAGATTTAAATTAATGGAAGATAATTTGTGTTATTACTTAACAATCCACTTCGTTTTTGTCTGTAATAATTGTATAACTAGTTTTTTCAATTGCAGATATCGAACAGTCCCACAATCTTCGGATGCTACAGAGTGTGATTATCATGTGAAAATTTATCAGTGCCATATTTAGGGATATCAGTGAATCATGACGTATAACAGTGCTGAAAATTAAATCATCATGGCTTTGCGTTTACGAAAAGACATAAAAAAGTCGTCGTATTACGTTTGGTTTTTAGGTGCGAAAGAATCGAAAGGATTGCGTGGATCCGAATTTGTGCTTCCGGTGATCCAGCATTTAGTGGAGCGGGAAAAAGACATTGAACCGTTTAAAGTGACTCTACAGGTATCGCACAAGGGATTAAAAATTGTTCAAAATGTCGTGACTCAGGGCGGTAAAAATTCTAAACCCAAAAATGAAACCATCAAACATTTTATTCCACACAATACGATCACATGCGTATATCAACAGGATGATATTATTGCATGTATCTTATTGCTGTTTAATCCTGTGACAAAGTGTCCTCTACATGTTCACGCATATAGATGTGATAGTTTAGAAACGGCTACGCTTCTTAAACAACAATTACAGACTTTAATAGAAAAACCTGAAAATCAAAAGAAGTTCGGTGAAATAGAAAATCGTTTAAAATTACCTAAAGAAAGTAAAAAGTTAGATTCTTCATTAGGAAGTGATACTGGTACTTCGACGAGAGAGAGTGAATCCAGCGAAGAAAGGTGAGTGTGCATTTTGAATTATATTTCTGAAGTTTTACTGTAATACAATGACATTAACATTTAAGATTAATTAACAACTTTACCATACTACGCGTTTTCAGTGTTGTAAAGTTGTTCTAATTTACATATAATATTTTTATTATGGCACGTAATATAGTATGCCCATAATCCCGAAAGGTATTTATGAAGATAATTTCATAAACATAAATAACTTACTTTTTATAACAACTTCATCTTCTTTTTACTTACCATACATACGGCTACACAATCACAACCAAAGAGTATGCAGTTAAAATATTTTTCTATGCTTCAAAGACGTTATTAGTCGGCATTCTATAATTATCCGTTGCCTCTAATTATCTTTTTTCGCAATACTATAAACATTATTTATATTTATTTGTTTATTTTTATATTTCACTAACGATTTTCTAAAAGTAAATCATTCTACTGGCGCCGACACTCCATTTCAATTGAAATATTCTTCAAACGGTAACTTTTTTTTGTTAGCACCCATTATCGCGAATAATCTTGTTATCACAAAAGTTCATCGGTAAACCTGTAACTGTAAAGCTTCCAATTTGATAGATTTAATTTAAAAGGGTAGTTGAGCTGCTAGGCTTGAGGCTGTCAAAAAATGGAAAATGTATATTGCAATATCTTTTGAGAATATTTTATTATGCAGATTACACTTCGATTTCCTAGGGGGAATGATTAGAATAATTAATATGCTATTTGACATTTCTCTGCATATGGCGGGGGGCAGCCAATTTATGTTTTAATTTGATTTACTAACTTTTATATGTTAGAACACTTTCACATGGGGACGACGCACGAAACATCTTGGACGAGGTATTTAAATTTTAAGTTACTACTGCAATAAATTGTACTAATAAAATACCTGCATGACTTTCGTGTACCATATGTAAGCCATAAAAAAATTAAAATACAATAAAAGTAAATAAAAAACAATGCTAACTTAATAAACAAGCAGCAGCATGTGTGTCAACAAATTTGTTAATGAAAGTATAACAAAATTAGGTTTCAGAACCCATAAAAATAAATTAATTTATGTAAATAATAGTTGATAGTAAATAATATACAATTAGATATCGAAACGTGTAATTAGCTTATTAACTTTTACTTTTTTTGATTTTGCAGATTTGGAAACGATAACGTGAGGGTGGCGACGTTATACGATTCGGTAGCTGCGGAACTTAGAGCAAAATTAAATAAAAATGCTGTACCCATTTTGTTACCACCCAGGGATTACGATACTGTGCACAGGCAGAAAGGCAATTTAACTGGAATCGAATTGAGAAGATGTTTAAATTCAAATATTGTTGGCCAAAACGTAAAAGGTGGACGTAGAATAGAAAGCAGTGGTGGTAGTTCTGGAATTGGATCCGACCACGCACCGTCGCCCGAATCTCCCGATGCACCCGACACGAGATTCAACAATATTGATAATCAAAGCAGTAGCGGTAAGTTTCTCATTTTATATATTATTAAACATCACATTTCCGTACTATCAAGGATTTTCAGGGTTATTCGGTGGTATGCTTGCCGCACTGAATTTAAATCTGATATTCTTTCATTATTATTCATTGATTTGGATTTAAATTAAGCGAGTAGGGTCGAATTTTGAATATTTCCAGTTTTGAATGCTTAATAAGATTGCTTACTGTTCTCCATAGAGATTATTTTACCGTTTCGATTAGTAGAAATAATTTTTAGAAACAACTCAGGACAAGTATCGGTCGAATTCATGTAAGGTACATTTATATTTGCATAACTTAGTTTGAGTTTACTGAGCCTTTTTTATTATGTCTTCACAATTTTATCTTTTTTTCTACTAAATAATTATAAATTAAATTAATAAATTATGTTATACTAATCGGTTTGATAAAAATAAATTGCCGCATTCACGAAGTCTCTGCTTCATTAATAAATCAGTCATGGTAGATAATTGTTCGCTTTACACCATGAACTGAACGAGTAAAGCAAATTTTGACGACGCACCGTATAAAACATCTTATTCCGAATTGGCAGTAATACTAATTATGTATTTTAAATTTAATAATTACTTAAAATTATGTTTTGGAAGGGTAGCGCCACTGGAAAAACTGTTTATTTGCATTTAATGTAAAAAAGTAATGCAGTGGCGTAATGTACTCTGAAAGGCGAAGGTGGGCAGCGTGTTAAAGCTTAAATGATAAGCCACTGGATAAAGCCAAAGGTAAAAATCAGTAAATCTGATAGAAAAGAAGGACATAGTAGATATTTCAAAATTTAGAAAATTCAAAATAGCTGTTTCAACAGCGAAAAATTATTTTTTCTACTGAACAACAAACAACAATAGTTTAGGCGTGGAAAATATGCTAAATAGGATTCTTGGAAATAGCCTTCGGTGTATATCGTTATCACCAATGTTTTGCAAAAAATTAATTATATAACTTGATCGTACATTTTACCACTTTTCAGAGTTTGTAGTTTAAGGTTTCGGTGTACTAGTAAAAAATGTAAATTTAGAACTGTAAACAAAAAATTAACATTGGTTATTATAGCTCTTATGCCCGTACTAATAGTCACGTTGTAATCCGAGATTCAAGATTAATTCTCGAAATAGCAGCTGTTGGTGCTGTTGCTACGATACGGTTTAACTTCCAGTAATCTCATTGTTAAATCCTAGGATTATCTTATATCTCGAATTAATCCCTGACTATTAGTACGGGCATAAGAGATATAATATTAGAGTATTACCGGATAAAAGTTTTATTATCAGATGGAAATACTCGAATACTGATCAACCACATTGCAGATTTTTGAATTGATCTTGGACAATCTTTTGCTAAAAACTGCATTCGTTTCGTAATTGAGTGATACACTACGAAAAAGGATTTGTCGCCCTAACAAAAATTTTAGTAGCTGTAAGCTTCAACAGACTTTTTCGTTGCCACAACAAGTTTTTCGCTGTCATAACAAAAGTTTTTTTTATGCAGAATAAGAGAATTTGTTAAATCAACTAATCTTTTTTACTGAATAGAAAACAACTTTGCTGTTTGACAGCAGAAAATTTGTTTCAGCAACAAAGAATTTGTTATAACAGCAAAAAAACTCAGTTGAGCTATAGCTACTAATAGCTCAGTTAGAGCAACAGATCATTTTTCTCAGGTACCAATAATGGTGTTAAGACTAGGGAACCAGAATAAAAAGGAAAAGGTGCACTGGGGGGTATTCCATACCTCCCAGACCCCCGGATTAATACGTTTCCAACAATATGTTTAACTTTAGAACCCAAAAATAGCTAGATCCGCTACTGAAGTGCCAGCATACATTTTCTGTAAGAGCAGGCTAAGCACTGGTCTAAGGAGGTTTGAGGAGGTTAATAATAAAGTATAGATTTTTTAAAGATATCCTTGGATTTCCTAAGGCTTCTAAGATTTCATAGAATTTTCTAAAACTTTCTCAAATTTTCCTTTGTACACCAGAATTTTTCAGCGGTATCCTTTGGTGTCGTCTAAACTATTTGAATTCTAAATAGTTTAAAATCCAGGATCCAGGATATCCTCTAATGTCAGAAGATACCTAACCGTTTCAGCCCTTCCTTTGCTTAATGTGAAGTGGCATCAGTACGACTCCCTTCTGTCGTAAGCTTTTTTACTTTATTTTCTGTTGTGATTGAAACCACAACCTTCGACAGAGTTGCTCAGCGATTACTCAGTTGCTCAGAGAGGCTAATATCTCTTGTTGATATTCTTGTATTGCGCATCAAACCCCTTTAGGTCCCTTGATGGTGCTATTTATAGGTACACAAAAGCGCACAATTCACATAAGGGGTTGACGCTCAATTGCGTAATTAAAAAGGTACTTTGGATGCACAATAAGAAAATGTGTTTTTCGTGTGCCTTTATATTGAAATATCTCTGTTATGGCAATAGTTATGCAGATTTTCAGTCAATGTCAGTATTTCTTCGAAATAATCTATAAATCATCAGTAATACAATTAAACCTTGAAGTTCGTGGTTTTACGCAGAAGATTTTGCATCTACGGTAGTCTAACACTGCTTTTTGGATATGTATGATGAGAGGAGTATCTATCTTTTGAATTGATTGACTTGATTTTACAATCAAAAATCCACTTTTTTTACTTTTTAGAAAATTTTAATAGTTTAATTAATATTCTAGATTTAATTAATATTCTAGATCTAGAATATTGCTAAGGTTCCTCTGACCAACCGCCGCTGGCTCGAAGAGTACTTTTCTTGCTAATGCAGCCCAGAATTTTTTTGTCGAAATAGTCTGATATGTCACTAAAATGCTGTAATACGGATTTCAGAGTTATTGCTGAAAATGATGGGAAGCAACACGGATGAGGAGACTCTCCGGTTTGTCTAGCTCTAGCCATTCCATGATCAAATTCTAAATTTTACTTATTTTTGGTTTGTTATCAAAAAGTCAGAATTTCATTAATTCAATTTTCATTATTATTAAATTACTTTAATTGCATAAAATTAATTTATTTTGAGTTTTGACCCAAAAGAATTTTGAAAATTTGATTCATTAAAATGATCTAATTAAGTTATTTGGAAAGTTAACGCAAAAAAGACAGAAATTGTTTAAATTTTTGCCAGATATTCATTTGTGTGAAATGCATTTACTGTTAAAATTTAAAACCAGTTGTCCGTCTGGTTTGTAAGAAAATTTACAACAGAATTGAAGGATTTTTACATCTGCAATACAAAATCTGTCAAGTACAACCGGCAAAACAACATAAATTAATTATAGAAAATTTACATGGATAAAATAATTGTTTCTGAAAATACCTAATATAAAATGGTTATTCTAATTTTAATATTTTGTCAATCAATCGTCAAAGTTAAAGCGTCACTTCTAAGACGCCCAAGACCTTTAGTGCCGCCAGTTGCCGGCAGTACAAAAAATAGAAAAATTTTGTTCTAACAACAAGAAAAAAACTTTGTTGTGGTTCAACTAACAATTGAATTTGTTGCAATAACAAAGTTTTTCTTTATATCAACTAATTTATTTGTTAGATTTAATAACTTTGTTTTCCAGTATGATTATTAAATTTAGTAATTATATTCTTACGTTTTCTTTATATTTTTGTTCCAATCTAACAAACCCGCCACAAAAAGTTCAACATTTGCTTTAATAAAAACCTACACTATTAAAATTAATGGAAAAATTTTCATCAAAAGTTTTCGCAAAAACCTTATTCGTTAGGTACTTGTCCGTACATAAATCATACTAAAAGTTACCGTACCCAGACCATAAGTTTCTTACCGATTTCCGACCCAAAAGGAAAGGTTCGATTTAGCTAAAACCTGATGAAAATTAGTTTTAAAGTTGGGGGTACTGGCAATACCGGGTTTTAGTTTACAAAATTTTAAAATATTTTGATTGGGTTTGATCTTGAAGACGAGACACTTTATGAGATATAAAAATAGTAACATTTGAAAGAAATTTTCTTATTAGCTGAAATTACTGCGGTCTAAGTGTAAAATTGATTAATGAAATTATTAACATTTTTACACGCAAACTTCTTTAAATTTTACCTTAACATTTTTTATATGATTCAGATTAGCAACGCAAATAAATAATAAACTTGGCGTGCGAGAATGCATCACATCAACTGCTTCAAGTCACGGTCAGTGATTTTGCTCACAGAATTTTAAAGAAAATCACACATTTTGACTAAAAGTTGCCAGGTTTTGCAAACTTGATTACAGCTATTAAGGTAATAGTATTTCATTTTGTATAAGTTTTCAATTAGGATTAAATATGACTTTCTATATGGGTTAAGTAAACTCAAAATTTTGCCTCATTTGTAAAAGTAGACCATCGGCTTTTTGAACTGCACCGTGAAAACTTTTTAGCATATTTTTATGTACATTATAATGGTTCGGTTATTAACTACAATGATATAGTGTAAAACGCATTTTTTTAAGATATATTATAATATTAAAAGTCAATTTTATTTCACTTAAAGTTGTAATAATTTTGAAAATAATTATTCTTAATTAAAATAAAATTTGTTGAATGTTGTATGCATCCGATGGGCTTGAATTAAAACTAAACATACATATGTCATGAGTAGAGCTGGGATTTATATGCACAAAAATACTTGAAAATATGCGCATATATATGCATCAAATTTCTCTAAAATATGCACTAATATTGATAAAATATGCATTGATATGCATAATAATAATTTTTTTTTTTTTTAATTTTTATAGGTAATGTATTTTAAATATGTAGTACCTAATATATAAGCATAAAGCGTCGTTCTTGTCCAATTAATGCTACGAAAATTAATCGAAAATAACCCAAAATATTATGACATTTTTTCTTTAAAGTCTCATTTTCTCCGATGTATTTGACTTTAAATTAATTTTTTTTTTATTAGCTAATTTAAATCAAATACATCATAGACTAACAACATATTATGAAACTTGGCAAAAATTTACTATCATTCTAACTAAACCAAAAGGCTACCCAAATATTTCCAATGAAGAAAAACATTAAATTTCTAGAGTGCATATTTCAAAATTGAAGTTGTAAACAGAACGCACGACTATTTTTAAAATAATTGCTTAAATTGACAAATTAAATAATAAAATTTTTTATTTTCTCTATAAACATTCTGCTAAAAACTCCAAAAATGGCCTAAATATGCACAAATATGCATTATTTGCTGAAATATGCACCAAACATTGAAAATATGCAAAATATGCATTTTGATGAGCGCTTTTTCGGATTCGTTTTTTCCTAATTCGTCCAGATTTCAAAACGACTCTGTTGGCATATCAATATTAAAGAATATGCAAAATGCATAAAATCCCAGCTCTAGTCATGAGTTAGAATACTTAAACTGTGATTTTATTCAAATTTTTAATACAATTTTGAAAAATTTAAATAAATTAAAAAACTTTAATTTTCGAAATTACCAAAATCAATGTTTTACCATAAACCATAAAATTTCAAGTTAAAATTGGGACAATTTCTAATTGAAGCTTAAATATTTAATTTTCGGTATAAAATTGATATCATTTGAATAGGTAATAAATGAACATAATTATCTCTTACAAGTAAATTAAAACATTTAAATTGATTACTTTCTTCTGTATAAGGATATTTTAATTTACGATTAAGTGCGTGTGCATAGTATAGGTTTTTTTTTGCTTTAAATAAATGTAACATTAAACCCTCCAGTGATGCCACTCCTCTCAGTCGAGTACTTTTACTTCAATGTTAGTAAGTAAATAAATACATTTTATTATTTAGAATTTAGAGAGGAAATTTCTCTAAAACGTTAGTTGCAATATAAAGCTTAGATCACAGCAGCGAGTTGATGTACCACCGGTTGAGTTTCAGAGCGGAAATTCCAGATTTTAATCTTACCTTATTGCCCTCCGGTAGACGGGCCCCCTCTGCGGCCTCAATAATTGAACTTGCAAAACTAGAAATAAAATTATCCATATTTACGATTAGTGACAAAAACACTAACGCCCCCTATCACACAGAACACATTTACGCTTTAAAGGCCGCTTAAATTATCTGTTCTACTCCGCGGGACGTAATTTAATTTAACACTTTGTTTATTACCAGTATGAAGAAATCGACAAGAAATTACTATATGATTTAGCTTACTTGTGTAATTTTGTCAAGCAAAACTAATTAGTATAATAAATCGAATGCGTAAATTATGCAGAAAATACATGTTAAATCAGTTTTCATTAACAATTTAAAGGAAGCTTATTTTCTCTTTAAAAATTAAATGGAATTTTTATAATCTTTAAACTTCAATTTAAATCTTCGATGTTCGGAGAGCTGTGAACCAAATTGCTTATTAGAATTTATTATTACTGTATGCATTAAATATCAATCTTTACAAAAATTATGCAATGATTACTTCTTTTGCTCGAAAAAGTGAAAGTTGTAGAGTAAATATAAAATGTGTTATTTAAATTTATTGTATTATTTATTATTAAGTTTGGCATGCTCACAAAGCTGTTATTTAATGAAAACCTTGAACTTTTTCACCCGCCCGCCACTGAACAACTCAAAAATATTTTTGTTATTAAAATTTTTAAATTTGTAAATTACTTAGAAATTTTTGTCGAGTATCAGGTCTATATTTGTAACAATATCAATTGTCTAATTAATTTAATAAAGGTCAACTATAATTTAATATTTTGTAAATTACATTCTAAATTTCTTTTCGATTTTTGAGGTGTTGATGAGGTGTGATGTGTAATTTATACAATCTAATATAAAAAGTCAAGTGAAAGATCGCGGCTCTGATTGTAACGCCCAAAAGTCAATTATTGCAACAAAACCGATCCCTTTTTAATTAATGGTGTCTGAACTGAATAAAAGTCCTTTTAGTTGCACCACTTATACCTATTTGGTATTTGTAAATTGCAAAAATAAGGATTTATCTATGAAATCTGCTCCAGAAATTTTTATATTTGATTGTAACATTACATCAGCTGCGGGGTTTTTAAAACTATTATTTTAAAATTCAACTTCCTAGATATTTTGAAAAAACTTCTTGTTAACAAGCCATAATAAACTCCCACATAACGTAACACCGTAACGAGACAAGTTTTTTATGAAAATGTGAATTTTTGAAAACAGCGGAGTTTTAATTTTATGCAAATATTTTTATGAGAATAAAAATGTCATAAATAATTAATAAGCTAACAGTTTATTTCTCAAAAAGAAATGTATTTATTCTGCACACGTATCGAATAATTGCAAATATATTTGTCTATTCCGATATAAGGTACATATCGTGCAAATAGAAAGCTGAATATTTAACTACTATTGGTATTGTTATTTCAACAATAGAATCAACAATAAATTGGTAAAATAAACTTAATAAATTATCTAAGCTATAATTTGAAAAATGTCTATCTTTAATTATCTATAATTTTTAAGTGTCCCTTTTTTATTGTTAGTTATTTATAAAATAGGTAAATGAAATTTTGCTAACACTCACGTAATGATAACTATTTTGACTATGAACTTTCTAGTTCGCCACATGAATGCATATTTAATGGTATTTAGAATCATTTTGAAACATTATAATAATTAAAAGGTGGGTTACTTCTTAACCAATAATATAATTATTACTATTGTCTTGAAAGATTTTTAAAATGCAATATAAAATACAATTAAGTTCAACTAAAGAGCTAAATATTACCAATATGCAATAAAATTTAAATTATTAAGGGGGGCCAAACGAATAATTTTTTTTAAATCACTAGCATATGTCCTTGTACTGTATAATTGGTATAACGAAAGAGAAAATAATTGGCTCAAATGACCAAGACCTCAAACGTCGAATTTACTCGACTATTATTACATTTGCTAATAAATTCCATAAGATAAACGTGGGAATTGGGGTTCACAAAATCCAGTACAGTGAATCTAAATGCAAAAAAAAACACTTTAATTTGAAGTAAAAAAATTTTTAAATCGCATGACCGGTTTCGGGGTACTACATAATTTTTTTTTGTTCTTTTGTTCTTATTTTCTTACTTATTTTTTTTTCTTGCTTTTCTTTTCTTTTTTTCAATTCTTTTTAAAAGAATTTTTAATTACGCATAGAAAACTGTAAAAAAATAAAATCTGTAAAAATTTGTATAAATGTTGAAGGCGCTGCTTTTGCGGTAGCCATTTTTTTTTAATAAAAAAAACTTAAATTAAAAGTTATAATTATTATTATACTCAATTAAAGCTAATTACGGTATCTTAATAAACAAATTAAAATTTATAAGTAATATCGATTAATACTAATTAATGGTAACTTACAATAAATGACACAAACCATTTGTAATTTCCGCTTTTGCCATTGGCAATGCAAAGTAGCTATTTACACAAATGGAGAAGATTTCCTTCTACAAATGTAAAAGGTATATTATGTAAACATATTATGTATTTCAAAAATTTTGATAAAATTTCAATATATTTTTACAATACCAGGTTAAAATACCTTGCTTTTTGCCGTTAAAACTGGAATAGAAACTGTGGTTGATTAATTTCTAATTTCCTGATACTGAAATACTAGTCTTCAAGATTTTTTTGGAAAACAAACACTGTGGTACTCGGAATATTCTGTAATCCCCACCTATGTTTTGTGATTTTCACCAAGTGAAAACCTTTATGAACAGTTGCGTAATTAAGGGTGGGCAAAGGGGCAATGGCCCCCCAAGCATGATATTCATGCTTGCGCCGCCCTTCGAAGCCATCGACCGATGGGCCATGGCCCTCATGGCTTATGGCCCTTAGGTAAATACGTCTCTGATCACGAGACTTTGTCCCGATAATGGCAAAAGCGCCGCTTTCCCCCACCGCCCTCACAATGCCAACCAATGGCAAATGCCAATTAATTTTTAATATGCGAATATTTAATGGTTTTACAAAAAAAATAATAATTTAAAAATAACAAAAATCAAAAATATAAGTTGGATTTCGGATCATGGCGATATATTCTGTTCTAAGACAAATTTTGTGTAATCTGACACGCACTAATCACTTTTATCAAATAGAGGGAGGAACTCCGGACCCCGATTTTCTCTCGACGGCCCTGATTAAAATTGCAAATTATAAAAAATAAATTAAATAATAAATAAATAATGAGGTAATTTTACAAAAAATATTGAAAACATTTGTTTGTAATAATAAAAAGTCCCGGAAGGGGAACTCCCGAAAATGTTATTCTTTACAAAAGGCTTTTTACGAGTGCTCCCCTCTCCCAAATGAAAACCTGGCTACGGGCCTGATGTTTGCCGACAATAGTAGCATTTGAATGCAATTTTCTATTTCATTTCCAATTTTCTAACAAATTTTTAAAATTAAACAAAATGATTTTGATTTTGATATCTTCGTAAATGGATTATTTCCCTTGTATCTGCCCTTTTTTTTGAACATTTCTCGAGAAATTCAAGAGATTTTGGATATTTGTCTATATATCCCGTACATTTCACCACAATTCAGGAATATTTTCAAATTACTGAAAAATACCTTGTGTTAAACGTAAATAGTTATTTCCTTATGAATTTGAGTTTGAAATAAACTTTTTGATAGGAACTTAACTTCTTAATTCTTACTGAAACTTTCAATAATAAATTGCTGTAAATTATTATGGTGTGCTATATGTTGAGTTTACCCTTCCTGTTCAGTATGCATAAAATTAAGACATGGTCTTGTGGCGCAACGGATAACGCGTCTGACTACGGATCAGAAGATTCCAGGTTCGAATCCTGGCAAGATCGAAACTTTTTTATAGTCATCTTCAACGTTTTATTGCAATAATAATTTTAAAACACATAAAACAACATTGATTTCTTGAATATTAATTTGTGTTTATTGCCAAGATTTTTATAAACTTAATTGGTGAGAAAACGGCGTTATCAAAACAATTGTTTCCGCATTATATTTTTTTTAAAACGCAAACATATAATTATTATATTATTTAATTAACCTTCCTTTTACTTTTATTCCGGCAGTAAAGTAAAACAATTGCTTTCGCAAAAAAAAACAAAAATTTAAGTTAGACACATGAATCGCATACGGGCAAATTTTTTTGACGTTGGGAACAAAGCTATTTATAATTTAAATAAATAATCCAGTAATTATAGTTATTATCTGTTGGTTACGCATTAAATTAAACTTCTTAATACAAAACAGAGTTATTTCGGTTATATTTTTAGAATGCAAGTTTTAAAAGTTAAAAGGTTATTATTATTAGTAAAATTTCTTTTATTAATTTTATTCAGGAAAAAAAGACGATCCTGCCAGGATTCGAACCTGGAATCTTCTGATCCGTAGTCAGACGCGTTATCCGTTGCGCCACAGGACCTCACGTTCTATGCAAAATATATTCTGAAACTATTTTTGCAGGTCTATGTTTACAACTAAAAATAGTTTACTTCGTAAAAATATTATTACATTTATATTGCTAACCGCAGTGTAACGCATAAAAAAGCTACAGTTACGTTGCAGTGGTTTTTAAACGGCCACAAATTTTAAACTCAAATAATTTATATTTGTATTATTTATTAGAAAGTCAACTGTAAGACGATAACATTCTTGTTCAAAAAAAGTAAGAAAGAAATAATAGTATATAGATAATTTTACAAAAACAATGAGTCACATACACCGTCAATTTAACGCTACGTGTGGTAACTTCCTGAAAACAACTCCTATTCTAAATTACTGAACGGAAGCTTGAGCATGGAAGGCGCTATCACCTCACGAAACCAATTAGCAGAGACGGTTGCTCGATGTTTTTCTATAAAGGAGCAAATATGGAACTGGATAAATATTTCAGCTAATAGCTTAAAGCTTGTTTATATAAGCATTTGCAACACAAATACATTTATTACAAAAATATGAATCCTGAAGTTTGAATAATCCTAACGCAATTATTAATAACCAAGTGCGGTAATATTGTTTGGTAACCTTACATTGATAAAAATTCTCATTATTGTTGTTTGTACTTATTACATAATTAATTCATTTTTATGTAAACAATAATTAAAAGGTTTTTAATTCGTTTATGCTCATATGCTAATTCGTGACAATGAAATTATGAAATTGTGGTAGAAATGCAGTTTTATTTACACAAAAATAAATTAAAGTACCATGACACCTCTAACAGGTACATCGAGTACCATTTCTGCTTTGAAGCTTCTGAGTCTAAAAAGTATCATCATTTAATTTTAATTCTGAAAAATTGTTACTTTCGATAGCAATACTTGAACTTTTTAAGCAGATTTTATTATTTTAATTGTAAAATATATTGACATAAAAGTCATATACTCAAGATGAAAAAACACGACATTGAAGCGGGTGTAATGAATCGTTCAATGTTACACTCTACTAAATTACATTAATTATTTAATTGTAATTTTTTATAATTAGAAAAAAATAATTATAACAATTATTAATCGTTTTCACTAGTAAAAAGGGAATAAAGAATGAAATATATTAAATTATAACAATAAAATAATATATCAGCAGCACTCGATCTGAAAATTGTGGGGAGGGAGCATTTTCTATAAAATTAAATAAAATATTTTTCGTTCTTGCATTTTTCAAGAATAAACCTAGTGGAAATTAAAAGAATTTTATAAAATATCACCAAATTTCCATTTTAAAAACAAAATTGTATTAAAAAAAATATCAAAATATAAAATTTGAAGTAAAATATGTGGTATTTAATAAGGAGTATGTAATTGTAAAATATGATATTTATATCAAAATTGTATTGGGTGACCAATGTAGTTCAACATTTCGCCTATTCTAGTGCACCGATGCCATCCAGCACAATATGGCCGCGGGGGGGGGGGCAATTTTTAATTAATGAAAATTTATTTGAAAAATTGTAAAGTTTGAGGTATTGAGTGGGCAGGAAACCTTCCGGTTGTCTTCCTAATGATTAATAAATAACTAAAATGCATAAACATCAAGTATAATAGAAGAAGACTTAATTTAAAAATTAAAGATCCTGCAAGTATGTTAAGCGTAATATGCAATAAATTATGTTTTTCGCAAAATTTCTCTTAACCAATAAATAAATTTTCAAGCTGTCTGATATAAGTAGCGATGAGCATTTATAGCAAACATTTAGGTTAACAACTTGTTCCTATCTGGGTCTGCGGTCCAACTTTTAACCTGTCGGGCATGTCGTTTTATAAGGAAGTACACCGTTTTAATGACCGATACTAATTTCTACAATGTTTTTGATATTATATTCGAACATTTTAACATCAAAAATTTGACGATGCCAAATTTGGCTTTGTGGACTGTCAACACTTGCTTGCAGCATGTAGAAACTCGGCATGCATTGTTGTAATATGCTATATCTTGGTTGAATTTCACTTTTTTATTTTTAATATTATATTAAAGAAGAAATATGGTATAACGAACCATAACAGACATTAATTTGCGGATGATTGATTTTTATAAGAAAAATTACTGTTGATGTACTTGTAATGAACGTTACTACTCGTCAATTAGGTGATTAATTTCATAAATTACAGTTTTATAATCTCTTTACTTGCTATATTTCAATTATGTGTAGTTTTTCAGTGTCAGATGCCAATTATACAAAATAATGAATACAATTAAAAATGTACAGCATTTTCATCCAATGCTGATGCCCTTTTTATGACAATTCCTACCAAATAAAATTTAAAATAGTTCCTGACTATAATTTGTGCCTTACTTTACATTTTGGTATTTGTTTTTTATGGTAATTCCAATTTATAATTACTTGTAAAAATTTCTTCTTGCTACTTTCTCTATTTATGATTTATTTATTTTAATTTTACCCTACACTTCATAATATTATACCGGCACCACATTAAGTTAAAATTTAGCACAACATAAGAATTAAGTGAAGAAGTAGATTATAATAATAATTACTGTTATAAAAAACGTATTTTACTTCCCCTTTGCAAAGAAACTCTTCATTGATGCACCAATGTAATCTCGGCTTATGCCAAGCTGTAATAAATAATTATTAAACTTTGCAAATTTGAAAATTGGGTTAAAAAATCTAAATAGCAATTTAAATTATATGACGACTTGAATGAGTGAGAAAAACTGGGCGAGGCTCTCCATTATGGGTACAGGTGAAACCTTAAGGCAATAGGACGCGTCAAGAATGCGGAATTGCGTATTCGCAATTACATACTTAGATTTAACGAAATTCAGAAATATTTGGATAATTGAAAATAAATTTACTTTCTTCTTCATTTTTATTTCTTAATTTGGAAGAAGGAAGCTTAAGTTGTCAACACTCTATCACACGGAAGTTAAAATTATTAGAATATTATAGGAAGCAGACAAATTATGTATTCAGGAAAGCCATTAAAAATTACGATATAGTGCCGACTTTCTTAAATATGAGAGCTGACATTTTATACAAAAATTCGTGCATTTTGATTATTGCTTATGAATAAAACACGCTCATGGATTTACTGCTTCGTATAATCTGTACTCTAATGACTTTTCTACTTTATTTACATATTTTTATGGTATTTCTGGTTCACCTTTAGAATTTAAAAATAATTGTAGTTAGTTATGTTGATTTGGATCAAATCTATATGATTTGATCTCATTCAACATTCAGCGGATATAGCAAACAAGTGCAGTGGGTAGTCGAATAAATAAGAAATCACTCTTCCATATCAGGGAGCAATCGAGTGAGAAGGTTAAATTTATTTATTTTTCTATAACTGCACAAAATTAGCTATCATAAGCAAACGTATCAAATTACTTTTTGCGTAAGCATTAACTAATCTAATTTTGGTTTTACAGATGAAGATTGGAACGCCGATGGACCAGATACAACTTTATATTTGATGCAAGCTTCGTCCGATGTTACCCTACCCAGACCGCAAAAAAACGAAAATAGCAAGGAAGACGCCAAAATTGATCAAAGATTATCTAGATACGAAGAATCGAAACCCATAGAAAGCAGAAGCCGTAACAACCAACACCTTAATAAATTCCTCTTTACCGATCGACAGCCCCAAGTTCGAGCAAAATCTTTAGAAAGGGAAAAGTACCTAGAAACAAGAAGACTTCAGGACTCAGACGAAAACGATAATTTAGAAAAGAAGAAAAATAATTACTATAATAAGAAAGAACCAAATTCGAATCAGTGGTTTGACGACAGAAAACAACAACTAAATAAATTTTTGGAAAGCTCACACAGTAAATATTTGGAAAGACAAAAACAGTACAGAGAAAATGAAATTAACGACAACATGAAATACAGAGGTTTTCCAAAATATGACAGCTACGACGACGATCATTTTGAACGCGATTCAAGAGAATTTAAGCAATCGCCTCCCGTTCCTAAATTAAGACAAAAAATTATAAGCGATGATCCTCGACGATACATGGAAACGTCTCGGTCTTTGGAAAGTAACCGTTACTATAACGACGGGGTAAAAAGTATTGAGAGAAATAAACATAAGCCTATTTCTGAAGATACTCGATTTTATAACAGCGACAGGGAACCGTTGCGTCAAAAACCAGAACGATATTCGAACCATGGTTCAGACCGAGATTCCAAGCCATCCGAAAAATCAAGATCAAAATTTTCACATGACGATTATTTAGTGGAATACGATATAAGGAAACGAAATTTCCGTCAGCGAAGTTTTTCGCCGGTGGAAAACGTGTCTCCACGCGACAGATTTAAAGATGCAAAAGAAAAGTTTTTACTGTTAGAAAAAGACAGATTGGATGAACAGGAAAGAATTAGCAGGGAAGCTCCAATATCACCCATGCGCAAGGAAAAGCATTTTATGAAACGTCACGAAAGTATGGCGTACTCAAATCCTCGTGAACGATTCGAACGATACGAAAAGTACGAACCTCGTAATCATAAGGATGTTTATTACGATAGCGATCGTTACGATGTCGATGAAAACATCAGGCCGGAACCGGCTCCAAGATCAATAGGGCAAGAAGCTGTACGTTATCGAAAAGACATTCCATTAGATCGTTACCGAAATTCTGAGAAGTACGAACCTCAGAGACGTTCGATGTTTAGTTTAGTAGAAGAAGAACATAGGAAGAATTCGAGCGAAATAGCGAAAGAGATAAAGAGACGTTCCTATTTGGAAAATAATAATTATGAAAAGGAATTTTACAGAGACAGAGAGAGATCGTTCGCTGAGTTACCCGAAAGCGAACGATACAATACTTCCGAAAGAGACGCATACAATTACTCAAAATCTTCGGTAGAATTGGATAAAGTCGGCGAAATGAAGTTTGATAAAAAAATATTGAAAAATCAAAAAGTAAAGAATGCTGTCGGCTATCGACACAGCTACGCAGAACCGCAAATGCAATTAGAAAAACCAGGCAAAAAATTTCCAGATATGTTACATAGAACGAATAGTTCTGTATCTAATTCTGGTAGGGTTGGAATTGCTAGTGTTCATCCCTATTAGTCATAATGTCATGAATTAATTAGGTAATAATAATAATTGTGCTCATAATTAATTTGAACTGCCTTAATTTAATAAGTCACGAATTAAAACTATTAAATTTAATAATTAATATAATAATCTTCGTTCACAACAAATTATGGTTATTGATAAAAATAATAATTAATATTCAACATTCGATAGTTGTTTTTTATCCAATCGATCGAGTTTACAAATTTGCTTGTGTGATTGTGATGAAAGTGCGTAAAACATTATTACACACGTAAATCACAGACTTGCTATTTTTTTTACTACCACCACCCAGAGAGTAAACGAAATATTAATTAATTAAAACATCAAAATAAAATGACATATTGAACTTGAAATATTTACTTTGTACATCACTGAGCGTGCAATTTTGATTACTCTTTTTGGTGGTAGCAGGAAAAAGATTTTAAAAATGTATATTTATTTTTATTGTGAACTCAATATGATTTAAATTTTAAATCTAAAGCTTTAAACATTTTAAACGTACATTTTTAAACATAGGTTGAATAAGTATTGCCGTTGTATTTACGTATAAATTTAAACATAGACTAAATAATATTCAAGGCTCAAAGGACACGTTAGAATTTGAAATGAATGTGAAAACATTGTAATAGAGATGTCGGCATATATTTGCTAATCAATAGGCATTGATTGGATATTATATTATATGCTTTTGTAATAGATGCTGTTTCAAAATTAAGTAATCTTTTGGAGTCTGTGAAGTTATCAAGTCTAGTCTATAAGTCAACCTTTAGTAATTTAAAATAATAATTGTTGGTGCATTGTAAATATTTTTCATAAAATAATCAAGTCAAGTATATTTAAAACAATATATTTTTATATGATAAATCAAAACTAATATTAATTATGTTTATTATGAAATAGAAAAATTTGAGATTTTTATTTATTTTAAAGAAAATTGTGCCTTATTATGTTCTCTTATTGTTTGTTTATGTTTACTTGTAAATTTTTAGTTTTTGTCCACTATTATAAGAAATACTTAAACCTTATATGAATTTTAATTTTTTATAAAGCTGGCATAATAGAATAAATTTTTGAATTTAAAAAAATTTTATTTTTAACTTTTAGTGTAGTAAATCAAAAAAAATTTTTAGAGTCGATTTAGACTGATACATTGCAAATTACATTAATTAACAAATTTAAAATTACAATTGCGATCATAACTTGGGGGCCATGCCCCCTCCTCTAATAGGATGTAGCACCTGGTCTTCCTTGTAACTATAACACGACAGGATTCTGTACGTAATGACGCTAACAAGGAAAAAACAAAAAAAAACGAATTTGAGTTAAATTCTTAAGACTCATACAGCATTCGTCGCCGTCGCGTGTCGGTTGGGTTGATAAGACCTTTGGAATAGATACTTGGATGGAATAGAAATATAAACAAAAATAGAGAAAAGCAAAAATTCACAAAAAGCAAAAAGTAATACAAAATCAATGGTACATAACAACAATATACAATCTTTACAATGAGTCTCCCTCGCATGCTAGGCGGTTGGGGGTGAACGGTTCATCTTCAATTTCATTTTTATTTTTTCAAGTTCTACTATGGGCTCCAAATTTGAGTCTTCTTGCAGCTTTCAGTTTGTGATAAAGATCGGAGCTTATATGGCTCCTTTGATTGCTATATTTTGGGTAGTTTCGAGCAGTGCCAGATGAGATTTGCTTTAATTAACCCCAGACAGTCAAGGCGTATGTCATAATTGGACATAATATGATGGTTTTGTAGAGAAGAAGTCTATTGCATGAAGATATGCTGGGGATATAGCGCTGTCGTGGCTTCTTTTCCTTTCTTATTGGTGGTCTCTATATACAGGGGAGACCTCTGTCCAATATTACCTCCAAATATTTAGAGGTGTCCAGGATATCTCCGTTCCGAAGATCTTGAAGGAGGAGGTTGAAACCTTTTGGTTTTCAAGAAGAACTTACGTTTGTGGGGATTGAGCATGGCAGGGTTATTTGATCTTGAGAACTAGGACGCCGTACTTTTGTAGAGATTTACTTTTATCCGTCAGGTGCGGAAAGACCCCTCAAGGTCGTCAAAGGCAGCTTGTAAACGGAAGATGATTGGTTGCGGAACGAACTACTATACATAGTAGGTAGTGTCATTGGGGATTTCTTCTTATAAAGCTTCTTTATGAGGGAGAAGATTTCTTGATAGAGATTCAGAAAGTGGGGGTTAGAGACTTTGCTTAGAAGCAGGGTGGCAGTGCATTAATCATAGTGTTTGGGCTGCATTGGCTCCATTGGTCTTTCCCTAATTTCCCACTGCCAGTTGGGACTACCGTCTAATGGGTGGGACGGTAGTCTTCCTATACTGATGGAAGACCTTTACTAACTGCCAAGCTGAGAGGTTCTTAAATAAGAGATTTTGTTTGTTTGAATTCGGTGGTTTGGCATATTACCTCCATCTTAAGCAATAAGTTGTAAATAGTATTGTTACTATCTATGGTGACAGGTATTTTCAGAATTAGGAGTTTGATGTCGTTAGAGAGGGGGTTTCTGGTGTCATGGGAGGAGGAGGAGGTCGTGGCTTGGTAGAAGAGTTCACTCACTTTTTCTTCAAAAGAGCCTGCATATATTCTGAATTTGGATAATGGTCCAAGGCTAAGTGCCAGGTGGCACTTTTGAAAAAAGACCAGGACATTTTGATCCTGGAGAGGAGATTGTTTAAGCCGTCCTCTCTTAGTTGGAAAGGACGTGGTTGTCATCAGAGCTGAAATCATCTAGTCGGTGAATGAGTTTGATGTTTTTGAGTATTGCTACGTCAAGAACATTGTAGAAGTGGTAAGTGGAGTATTAGGCTTTAGAGATATAGGGGTTGTGGTTAGGATTGTATTGAAAATAGGTGTAGTCTTAGTTTTACAACTATTCCAAGCCGGGCTCTTGGAGTACGATGATCTGAACGCACGATGCCCACCAGAGACGCCATTTCTTTTAGAAGGATTGTATTATCAGGGGGCTTATAGGCTAAGAAGATGAAAAGATCTTCATGGGGATTTTAAGGTGCTTTATGCACGTTTTAATGAAGATGGTCATGCCGCCTTTTCGGTTTATTTTTCAGGCAGTCCTGTAGGTTGTACAGTTGAGAAATTTAATATGGTCGCATGGTCTGAGGAAGGTTTCTTGGACAAGAATGATAACCAAGTCGTACTTCCTGACAAAGTCCAGTAGTTTGAATTTTATGTTGTCGTTGCTCATTGACGTTCCAATAGGCTACTTAGAGAGTGTGCGGCTCGATTTTTGGGCTTTTATCCATTTGCAACTTTGGGCTTAAAGGAACCCTCCCTGAAATGGATTGACTTGCGTTGAAAAGGCTTGACCGGGGATAGGGCCAGGCTTGGCCCGACTTCTGGGCCCGTCATACTTTCCTGTTAGGGTGTCAGTTTACAGGAGAAAGCTGGCCAGCGCCTTATCCTTACTTATTGAAGAGTTTGTGATTGGGGTGGGTATGGGTTGTCTAGTGAAGTGTCATTGAGTATGAGCAATGATATGAGCAATGACTTGATGATGGTATGAGTAAGGACATTTATCCAAAATACGTGTCTGCTTAAGCATAATTTTGAAAAATAATGTGATTTTTTTTAATGATTTTAAAAATGTAATACATTTTATTTAATATTTTATAAATTTTATTTTAAAATTAAATAATGAAATGTTTAATGGGTGACCTATCCGTCAGGATTCTTTGTTATATAAATATGTACATTTTAATTCACCATTAGAAAATTTCATGCTAATAAAAAACTAACTTTGTTCTACAGTATTCCAAAAAAAATTAAGGATAAACAGAATTTTTGAATTTACAAGAAATTTGACTATTTTTAAATATCTTTTTAGATGTGGACCTTTAAAACCAGAATTAAGAAATAATTAATTTTAGTAGAGGTAGGGGTCATTTTAATCTACAAAATCGATATACATATTTTTAAATATAATAGACTGTCATTAGAATCAGTAGCAAATGAAAAAAAGTTCTTAAATTCAAAAACAGCCTTACTGATTTACAAATTTTGGTCTTGCTTGTTTCAGTTTTATCTGTGACACTGATCTCATCAGATTCGTACTGACAATTGAAAATATAAAATTGAACTTATCATTATTTCAAACAATCATGAAACTGTGTGAAACTGTTCTAAATACATCATCGTAGCAGGGGCGGATGGGCCATAAGACGAACCGAGAACTTTAACGGTGGGCCGGTTGTGGGTTATTAATTTCTAAACATAAAAGAATGATTTTTTGGATAGTAAATGTAATATGATTCAAAAATCAGTAATAAACCTATGCTCTATTTAATTTTAAATGAAAAATGCGTAACACCCTGTAAATGTATATTTTAGCCATATCCGGAAATTAAAAAAGGGCCGACAAATATTATTTTATTTTACACATGCGGTATAAGTTGTATGTTAGTGTACGATTTTTTGTTCGTTAAGTTGCCATTTGCCTATTCAACTGTTATTACATATTTTTTATAAATAATTTGCGTGCGGTAATCCTACTAAGGGCCAGTTGTATAACAGAAGATCAATCTCGGATCAGAGTTAAACCAGGATCAACTTACTGTTGATCCAATCGGAGTGCTCGAAATCAAAGTTAACTCTGATCCAAGGTTGATCTTATGTTATACAACTGGCCCTTAGTGCACGTAAATTTCACTTAGTGCACGCAAATCGATGCTAAGGCCATCTTTGGATTTTTGTATAAATTAAAAATAAGTAAAAACATAAGCAAAAAAGAAACACTCTCAAATCGTTATTTTAAATAATAACAATAAAGTGACAGTCGCTTTGAGCTATTAATAGTATTTTATGTAATAAGTACGCAAAACATGGTTTTGGCGGACGAATCGTAATTTTCCGTAACATGAAGATGAGTCTGCCAAAACCACTTGCGTACGTGTTGCATACGACGTTTTTTAGTATTAGCTCCGCAAAAAATCATTTTTTTAAAGTAAAATATTATTAATTTTAAATTGACATCAATGCGGTAGTATATTAGAAGGCTTTGCGAAAATATTCATAGCAACAGATTTATTTATTAACGACGCGTTTGTTTACTCAAAAATATTAGTGCGTGGGTTTTTGTTCAAAATTTGCGTTTTATTATTATTTGCAATTATAAGTATAATTTAAAAGTTATCCTATTGTGAAAAATGAGTGCTATATGTGATGGAAGCATTCCAGAATTAATAACGGAAAGAGCAAAGAATATTGTTTTAGATTTGCTGCCAAAAAAATCTCGTAGCCAATACGAAAAGGAATATCAAATATTTCAAAGCTGGAATAAAGAAAACAGGTATCAAAATTAGGTATCAAAATTAATTTTAGGACAGGAACAAGGCGAATCATCGTCTGGATCTACCATGACTATTACTGAAGAACTCGTTATAAGTCAAAAAGGAGCTAAAGCTTCAACATCTTCTTTGGAAAATGTTGCATTTTCAGATAATAGTTTTAAATATGCCACAAACTGTAATTTTCATTTTCATATTTCCAAATAGTGGTTTTTGTTTTAATTTATTTTTATATTTGTGTATAATTATAATAATATGTATATAAAATGAATAAAAATACAAAATTTAATTCAATTGTCACATTTTTGAATAAGCAAATGTGAATCTGCTATTACCACCAGTACCAGTCCGCAAAAATAGAATTTTTAAGGATTAGTCCGCCAAAATAGAATTTTGCGGACTCGAAACAGTTTCCAAAGTAACCGTTTTGAGGACCAAATACTAAAAAATTAATTTCGAAGAGTGCTTTTTCTATATGATTTGAATTAGCAATAACTCGAGAACGGTGCTAGATATCAAAAAACTGAGCAAAACATTCTCCCCCCTCGCCTCGTTCTCATCCCCCGTGAATTATCGGTAAGAAGCCTTATGCAAAAATTCAGATCGATCGCGCGCATAAGCAATTGACATTGACTTACATGTTTTATCATCTTATAACCACATTAGTAAAATAAAATAGTATCTGCAATTCGTGCGGTGATGTCAATTGCCCACGAGAGCGAAGTTGAGCGCACGAACGAAGTGAGTGCGCTTATTAGCTTGACTGAGCCTATACTCAAGCTAATAAGCGCACTCACTTTGTTCGTGCGCTCAACAATTTACCGCACTCGTTGCACAATATACTATTCCGAGCCGCTAAGATGTTGCCCATCCGCCCCTGCATCGTAGTATGGACTTTCGAGAAGTTTAGTTTCACGATTGTTTGAAATAATTTATTATAAGCTAATATATTAAAATATTATTATAGTTTATTAAAATATAAACGTCTTTTTAAATTTAATAATTCTTTTCATTTGTTATTGATTTTAACGACGACCCTGACTACCTTTGTCCTATTGCGACTTTGTCTATTTAGAAATATATTTTTGTTTTGTAGATTAAAATGACCCCGAACTCAACTAAAATTTCTTTATATTTGTTATTTTATGATTGCAAACGATTATGTAACTCGATTGCTTTTTTTAGGTTGTCATTAAAAATTTATCTATTAAGAATGCCTTTCGAAAGAAAATTACAGACAGAAAGTAATAGTATTTTATGGGCGCTAACAGATCAGGCAATCTATTTGCTGACTTAACCTGCTAGTAAGAAGTTGCAACTTAATTTGCAACATTCGATAGTATTTTTGTTAATATACAGTGGCTCCAACAATTATTAATACACCCCTATGTTAACCATGTAAATTGCACATTTTGAAACCGTTTTTTGACGTATGAAACTCGCTTTTACAGCAAAACTTTTCAGATATTTTTTATTGCAAATTTTAATCCCTTCAGTTTTGTTTCTATACATTTTTTTATTTTCTTTCGCCGTTTATGAGTTACAGTGACTTAAAGAAAACTAAGTAAAAAAGTTAATAAAATTAACATTGCTCTTATGGGAGTTTTTTACAGAGATTTCTTCAAGTCGCTGTAACTCGTAAACGGCGAAAGAAAATAAAAAAATGCATAGAAACAAAACTGAAGGGATTAAAATTTGCAATAAAAAATGTCTAAAAAGTTTTGCTGTAAAAGCGAGTTTCATATGTCAAAAAACGGTTTCAAAATGTGCAATTTACATGGTTAACATAGGGGTGTATTAATAATTGTTGGAGCCACTGTAGTTCAACCTTCACCATTAAACCTGGATAGAAGCATTGCTACATTTCTTGCACATATGGGTTTCTTCAAAATGTATTGCTATTGTTTTTCTGACATTGATGAATTTCCTGAAAAGATCCTTCTTCTAATTTTTACCTTCATTGCATTCTACCCAAACCACATTTGACAATTCGGCTGTTTCTGCTCCCAAGCTATTTATAGCTTCCTAGATCTTGACATAATGTTCAATTGATTGTACGGTCTGTAATGTGTAGTATTTCTGATTTTTCTAATCTGTTGGCAGCTTAGCATCAATGCAGAATAAATCTCCTTCTACATATAAATAATTCTAGAATTTCTTTTCATCTCTTTTATTTGTAAGAGTATCCCGTGTCGATTTTAAAGCAAACATATTTTTAGTTAAATTAAATTTAAGGACAAATTTAGTAATATTATTTCAAAATTGTTGTGTCGTGGATGAAAATTGTTTCTTCAGGAAAGTACAAATTTTAGAACAGTTTGCCAGGCTAATTTAGAAATCTAATTTCATAATAAACCCATAATTATGTTAATTGAGAAAGACAATTCTTTCAAAACCTTCAATTTTCATCTATACTACTGCTTTCAATATCTAAATTAATTTAAATTTTTTAAACATTAATATAAACTTGAAAAGCTAAATTCAACAGATAAATCTAGCCATCTGTAACCGCATCAAATTTATTCTATGAATACTTTCAATACTAAGTTCCAATATTATACATTTTTATACTCAAACCAATTATGATTATAATTACAATTTTCCAATAACATGATTTACTATACTCTTCAAATTTGCAATCCAAATCAATTATATTCCAATTATTCAAAAATAACGGTTTCGTCAAGAATCGTCAATTTCATTCAAAACTAAATTTAAAAAATTAAAATTTAAATCACTGAAAACCAAAATATTATATTCACAAATTATAATTATCTTAAAATTAAAATCTCAAATAAAATTCAAGAGATAAGTTTTGTTTCATTTTGACAGCCCGTGAGGCTATTTTAACAAAAGAAAGCCTAGTTTCCCCAGCACTTAGCTGTTACAATCTTAACTAGTAGGGGAAAAACCATAAAATTCAAGCAATTGCAATATTTATAACGCTTGACAATAAAATCAAAATTTCTCAAAACAAACAAATCTTAATGTTTAATTTTGGAAAAAGCGGCATTTCAAAATAGAAAATTCAGATACCTCTCAGATAGGAATTAAACCACTAGTTCTGCACGGGTATTCTGTTGCGGGTACGTGTGCTCAGATATACATTTTTATTGTTGCTCTGTCGACTGCCCATCGGGCACAAAAAACCTTTTGCTAGTAACCGCACACTTCACATCAAGTTGCAACGGGGTAGGGAAACGTTTGAACAAAAAGAGTTTCACTCCTTTCGAGTAGGTGAGTTGGAGCAACATTCAGGAATGGTTTTAGCGAGTAACGGAAAATCACGGATCCACCTTAAAAACTAGTTCTGCGTTTGTCTAAATAAAAACTGTTTATAAAATACTAGTTAGTTTAACGGCCAATACTAAGAGTATATCTGAGCCCACATACCGGTAACAGAGCCCGTGTGAAATCGTAGTTTAATCCATATGTCCTTGATGCATGTAAAATTTCGATTTTTGAATGCCGTTTTCTCGAAAACCAATGAATAATAATCACAGGCCAACAAAAAAGTGTTTGTAAAAACTTAAAAGAAAAATTACCTAAGTCTTATGTATTTTTGAATTCTGAAACCGCATTCGATAGCAGTTTTATTTTATTACCACTATTCTCTCACAATACACAAAAAATAGGGTAAAATTGATTTATAAAAATTAAAAATTCATACTTTTTTTTATTTAGTTACAATTTTCTCTTATGATAATATTAATTACCAAAATGGGAATATTATATGCTTATAATGTTTCGTATTTCCTCTCTCTTTTCTCTGCAAAATTTATTGAATAGCTTTTTCGCCGATGTGATGAGTTTTTTTTGTTCTCTGTGAAGTGACCAACAGTAATCACTCATCATTGTAACATTCCACCGTCTCTAATATCGTTTATTCATCTCTTTTTTGTATTGATGAAGGCGTTCCCCTTGTTCTTCACTCAGATCATCTAAGTTTTTAAGAAAAAAGTCAAGATGATTGTACAAGAAATGGACTTCAAAGCTCATCACACAACCAAGCGTTTTATACTTGCTTTTATCATGTTATCTACGATAAATTTATACTTCAGAGCTTTTACATTGTCCAAAAACTTAGTCACAGCTTTTTTAAATGATATCCAATCCTCCTTTTCTTCTTCATTCATCGTTGCTTTAAAGTTGAAATCGAATATCAATTTAAGAATATCAGACCTAACAAAAATCCCCTCTTTCAGCTCAGCATCTGATAAATAAGAAAATTTTCCACACATGGAAACAATCACCATCTTTAGGCACAGCTTTTACAAATTATTTCATTAGGCTCAACTTTATGTGTAGTGGTGGTAGAAGAATCTTTTTTTTTTACATTTGATTTTATTGCCAACCTTATAATATTAGAATATATTGCCAAGTCAAAAATATTTAAATACCCAGTGGAAAAATTCCGCAAAATCCACCAGAAATTGGGTTTCGATTACTGAATAAATTTTAATGCAATGTTTTGTTTTAATTTTAATGCAAAGATCCAACGAAGACTTCATCCTATTATAAACCTATTAGTATGCTGCCTATTCTTCCGAAAGCATTTGAAAAACTTCTCCTGGCAAGACTTAAACCGCTCTTTCAAAAGAGAAATCTAATCATTGCAATTCAGGATATAGGTACTGTTCTGCTGTAGTTTTTGATATTTTTAGAGCATTTGACAGAGCGTGGCACGATGGATTTATATATTATAAAATCAAAAAACACCTATCCCATTCTTTTTTTTCATTATCTTATGTAACCAGCAGATATTTTTTGTCAAACAAGTGTGGAGGAGGTCATAAAACCCAACTTAGAACCGATTTCATCAGGAGTACCTCAGGATAGTGTCCTTGGACCTACAATGTACCTATTATACCAGCAATACAGTATCAGCCACATTTGCAGACGATACAGCTGCAATAGCATCTAGTGATGACTTAAATCTTGCTTTTCTATTATTACAATGTGACGTAAATAAAGTTGAAAACTGGTAGAAGACATGGCGTATCAAAACCAACACCACGAAGTCTGTGCATATCACTATGACCTTCAAAAGGGGTACTTGCCCAGGCGTAATGAAGTACGATAACATCCTTCTGAAACAAAGATCAGTCGACAAAACCATTGACAACTGACGTGGGCTAAGCATATTTTGTGTACAGAAAGATGTACTGGGTTGTGGGTCAAAGATTCACCTTTATTCGTAGACAATAAACTATTATTATATTTTAATGTAATCCTAAAACCCAAATGGACATATTATGGTATTCAACTGTGGTGTTTTGCCAGTGATTCCAATATTGCAAAGAAATACTGAGTAATACGAGACATTACAGACCGTACAGTTAATGGTAGACTGCGTGAAGGTCCGGAAATCTGCTGTAGACGAGTGTTAACGCTTGTCGTGCAGTCTGAACAGCCGAATTGTCAAATATAGTTTCGATAGAATGCAACCAGAAGAAAAAAGTTTTTTTCGGGAAATTCATCAATGCCAGAAAAACAATAGCAATATGTTCTGAAAACGTACAGCAGATGTACGAAAAGAAGAAAAGCCATAAAAACATAATGGAGTATCGTCGGGAATGCTATTAACATATTTATTTATTTATGTTACATATTTATTACATAATAACAAAGATAATGTCTGATTGCAAAAAGAAGAAGAAATGGTTAATTATTTACGTTTTGTACTCAATTTCAGGTTTTAAATTAAACTAAGAAGACTTATTGGCTTGCTTATCTTTGGCGGATGTTTGTATCTCATTAATTTTTAAAAAAATAAGCAACATAAACGCACTAATTTAAAATTATGTGATTAATTTGATTAAATCATTTTGTAAATAAGCAAGAAGAATTATTATACTCTTGGAATAAACGATATTTACACACAATTACATTAAATCTATAAGTAAAGGCCAGTCAGAATTATCTGATAGTAAATTCTTCTATAAATACATAAAATTTTCTTGTAACTACCACAACTATAATATGTATATTGCTTGAATCTTCTATGTTTGTTCGCAAAATATTATGTTGTTTGTCAAATAATAAAAACCTAAATTTCTCTGTAATCGTGCAAAAGCTGTTATCACGATATCGGAAGTTTAAGATTGGATTGGTTGTAATTGTATAAAATACCTTCATCGTGAGGTTACCAAAGGTATTACTAGGAAAGAAAGTTCATTTTACGGTAAACACAAATTTAAAAATTTTTAATTTTTACCTCACATATCCATTAATTAATTTAATTACAAATCAGCAATGACTTGGATTTATAATTTGACGCCTGCATGTGGATCGGCGATGACGGTAAAATTATGGACCGGGAAGTGTATATTATCGAAACAATATATTTTTGTGTAATAATTATTTTTGTATAAATAGGAATAATTGATTCGTGAGGTAACATATTATTACACAAACAAAATTACGAATTACAGTCAATAAATAAATAAAATTTATAAACATGCAAATTTTGTATTATATAAATCGCACGTATTTGGATTTTCAGATAAAAAATCAATAACTTCCTATTTCTAATTTGCAGAGATGATGTTCCTATAAGGAAGTGAACTTGTCGAGTTGAAATTTAAAAACGCAACATGTAAATTACCTCTCAGCAAATGACTACTTTCACAATGAATTATAAAATAGGATTAACTGACTATTTTGTTAAAAATTTGTAAGTTCATTACACTCGCATTGAATACATAAATTATGCAGAAATTACCAATAAATAAATAAAATATTATTTTTATTTTCGAAGATATGGCCAATCCAATTTGTAATCCAGCAAATGGTTATAATTAAAAAAAGGCAGTTCGAATGCGAACGTCTTCCCTGGTGAAAAAAATTTATTTCGAATACGCACGACCGAAAATTTGCATTCATGATTTATTTACGATTTAAATTAACCGAAGTTTTGCACGCACCCATAATACCAAAATAATTAATTATTAATAGAATTCTCTTCATATTTCATCTCTAAAATTAGTTTTATATTAAAAACCATGCATTAAAAATGTAAAAATTATATAATTACATAGTAAATATTCAAATTTTTAATTTATTTATTATTAATACCTTGGTGACAAGAGAGTGAGGTAATAAAATTATATAATATTTTTATTTTTCTTAAAATTAGTTCTACAAGTTACAATTAGGTATTAAAATTGTTACGAATATAATAATATCGGCAATTGCTTATCAAAATTGTCAAACACTTCATAGCGAATTTATTGCTTGTGCCAATTTTATAATTGCATTACAAATATTTAATTAAAGAGCGCTATAAATGTACAATACATATATTTTAACCTCAGAAGTACTTCGGAACACATTCAAGTAAAAGTAATTTATTTAACTAATTAAATTTTATTTTGTATAACAACCATGTCATTGTTGAAGATTTTTTTATATTCACTATTAATTAATTATTATTTAAACAATACATAGAAAGTTAAAAATTACACTACGGTGATTCTTACACTTTAATATGACATAAAATCTATATGTGCTATTTACTACTATCTAATTATTGTGAAATCAAAGCTTTGTAATAATATCTTTTCCTAAAATTAAAATTTTTATTATTTGAAAGCAGAAGAAATATAGTAGCTTCAAATCAATCTATACAATTTTCACCTTCTTCCACGATGTTGCTCGAATAAGAAGAAAAATAAAATTTTTTGCATATTATAAAACCACCCTGTCAGCATATCGGTTGCAAATTGACTTTATTACGGCATTGAAAAACATTTTAAAATTTCAATGATATTTATGCATCTGATAAGAAAGATGTTAGATTACATACTAAAAGAGCTGGGAGTAGAAATACTTCATGGAAATCCGAAGGAAAGTAATAAGCAAGCTTTTTTGTGGTTTCTCCTCGAAGTGTTCGAAATCTCCAAGATTCTTGGTAATAATAAGTAAATCCTGCTGCCATGTTATTATTGCAATTTTTATTTGCATGATTATAAATTAATGAGCATTCGCCTTATAGGAGAAAGGTAAGAAAGAAACACAGATTTTTAGACACTATTTGTAAACATCAATTAAAGATTCGGAGTTAGCAGTGTAGTGAAATTGGTTTGAAAGTGAAGCTTAGTCTATATCTTGGAGATAATTTCCAGACAATCTATAACTAAAAAGATTTTATAGAAGCAATTCAACTTCCACTTTCTTTAAACATAATAGATGAATTATTTGTTGGGGGAGGGGGAGATTTAAGAGATGTCGATAGTGCACAAATTGTTACACATGAATCATTATGCATGTATTCAAAAGTGATGAGTATACTATAGAAAGTATAAATTAATGCACCACTTAACCATTACTAAGTATCTTTAACAAGGTAGCTTATTGAACATTATAATTATAAAGATATCTAGTTGATATAACCATACTGCTGAACGCAAAATTAGAAAATATTCGCTAAAGCCCAACGAGAAAGATTTTTTTAAGAGAAAAAGCTTCTCAAGCTAGTAATGTCTTAAAAACTCCTCTTTAAAAGAATAAATTTTAATTATAATTTTTCAAACTTAACGTTTGGTTAATTTTTGTTAAAATTTATTTTCACTTTTCCTTAATAAATTTTTATTTTACAGTTAATTACTTCCCTATTACTTTAATAAAATTTTTTATACTAAATTACCAAAATAAATATTAGGTATATATCCTCTATTTTATTAATTCCTGTTTTTTTGTAAATAAACTTTGCGTTTAGGATTTTCAAAAGGAAGAGTGAGAAAGTGTATATGTTATGTAAATGGCATAGGTGTCACCACGACTCGACAAATGAATGAGAATTGTATTCACCAGATCAAAGCGATACTTGCCCGCTTCAAAAAGACTCATGAAAAGTTAAAACAAATTTATTTACTACAGTTCGGAAAAGTGTCCTTTCCATTCAAGTTCACTTATTAATTTGTTGCTTTTGAAACTAGACATATACAAAAGCAAGTAACACGGGACTCTCTGAGAGAGAAACCCAGTTCAAATCTCTGTGCATCTGAATGGAGGCTGTAGCGGACACTTCAACGCTACTGCAACTGACAGTAAGACACCAGTTATACTATAAGCAATTCCTCCCCTTCAATTATTTTGCATAATGTAGAATAAATTGTATAAATACATTATTGTATAATGTCCCACAATGATATTAAAATATTCATGAGATCTATAATGTCGCTTTCCAATCCTTCTATTTTGACAGTTTATAGAAAAACAAAACATTCCACTTCCAGTGAGCCGAATGCTCATAACAAATTCCTTTACATGAAACTGGATTTGCTATGACTCTCATACTCTGGGACCAGCGGCGGCTCGTCAGAGGAGGCAAAGGGTGGCTCAGTTTCCTCTTAAATTCTAAACCATTAATTAACTATCAACATTTTCAAAAATATAAAAAAGTAGAATTATGATTGTAAGAATTATCAAAAGAAAAGATACTCCTACTACAATACTTATTCAAAAAATAAAATGAAACTACCGCAAAAGCAAAATCCATCATATGGACCGCAAAATGTAACTGTACTACTGATCAGTACCGTAACTAGGACAGTTACGTTAAAATTTTACAATTTACGCCCCCTCAACTTAAAATTTTACTTAAAATTTTGTGTACACTTGCTTTGAATTCTTTTGGAAATCATTAGAATTTCTTGGAAGTCCTTAGAATTCTTTGAAAATCGTTGGAATTCCTTGGAAATCGTTGGAAATCATTGGAAATCTTGGAAATCTTTGGAATTTCTTGGAAATCTTTGGAATTCCTTGGAATTTTTGGAAATTCTTGAAATTCCTTGGAAATCCTTGGAATTTATGGAAATATCTGGAATTCTTTAAATTAAACTTTGATTTGAACTCATTGGAATTCGTTGAAAATTCTTGGAATTCTTGGAAATCGTTGGAATTCCTTCGAAATCAATGGAAATCTTTGGAATTCCTAGGAAATCGTTGGAATTCTTGGAAATCTTTGGAATTCCGAGTCTTGTGTACAGACATTTTGCTGGATATTTACCCCTTGTATAACTACTTAGCATCATTCGATGCTAAGAAAGTTTTTTTTTTAATTTAAATGAGATGCGATGGAACCGAGGGGAATAATCGCGGCCAAAATCTGGTATGCAAGTAAAAGAAAATCTGAGAAAATGCTGGAAAAACTTGAGAAAATCTTAAGAAATCCAAAGAATGTTGAGAAATCTTAAAAATTTTGAGAAATTCGAGGAAATTCAAAGAAATCTCGTATTTTATGATTAGCCTCCTGAAATAATTCAGGCACAAGCCGCTACTCGTTATCAATCCAGAGGTACACAAAAAAACACGCATAAATCATATGGGTCATAGCCAAAATCACATCTGACGCTGTATAATGTGATTATCAAAAGGAAACTAAATACCTACGATTGATAAAGACCAGGAACATCTAACAAATGATGAAAATAAACGAAAAATTTTGTAAAATCGCTGCAATTATAGCGAATAAAAAATCTTAGCAGTAGCATTAAAATATTTACCGAAATAAATAATCTTATATTTAATGATTAATAAAAAATTTTAACTTCATCAACAAAAGCTTTAAATTTACCAATCGCTTCAAGTTTACAAAACTTAACATCATTCCAGCAGACAGAAAAGTAAAAACCAAATTATGACTTCAGTAGTTTTATAGCACAGTTAAAAACAGAGGTGCCAATGGCAACTAGTGTAAGCTTGAGAGTACCGAAAGCAGTGACAAACAAAAATTTGTTATCCAGTGTTGACATTGATTTACAGTAAACGCCTTATAATCCGAAGCTCTCATATCCGACTGTTCTAAAGATTTATCGTGCTAACCGACCGATTCTTGTGATCTCCGCGACTCGGAAATGAACATGTTGGTAGATAGATTGATTACCTACGTTATAATGCTTACATTATATGGAAAAAGAACAGCATTCTTCATCTTAAAATAAAAAATTTAAATTTGAAAGAGAGTAACAATTTGAAGAAAGTCATAATTTGAAAAAGCAAATGATCAGCAAAATTAATATCAAAGAAGTAAATGGGAGACAAGAAAAATGAAAACACATGTGATTTGGATATAAATAATAAAAACTTTAAGCTTAAAAGCTGAAGAATATAATATTGCAGATAATTGGTGATTTATGTATGTAAGTTATAAACAAGTATGAATTGGCAGATAAAAAAGAATTATAGAAAGAGATTTTAATTTAAATTAAAAATAATTCAAGGAACGGAGTGATATTGATATCGAAGCATATGTACACTCATATCTTTAAATTTAGAAAAACCTATTTCTCAATTTATTTAATTGGAATTTAAAACTTTAATATGAAAGTTTTATGAAGATTTATGTGGATATTACTACTAGAAATTATTATTAGGTGGTAATATTTTTAAAATCCAAATAAATTTTATAAAATAAATTGTGTTGACTTTTCAACTAAACTTTTCAACTAAATTCAAATATTATTGAGTTTAATTTCACAACTGTTGAAGTTTCTTTACATAATAATTTCAACTGAGTGCTGCAAAACAAGAGTACGGTCCTACAGAGTAAGTTTTACGATTTTAAATGTAATTCGATTATAAAAAAATTTTCGTGACTGTTTAATTTATATTTCAATTGATATGACGTTGCTTTCAATGCTTTATGATTGTAAATTTTTGTCATTGAGCTTGATAACTTGCGAGTTTTTTCCATGTTATAATTCACATGCAATATTATTGTTCTGCATAAAATTAAACTTGAATTGAATGTTTGAACGAAAACATTTAATTTGTTTGTGCCTTTGTGTTTTAATTATTTGTTTAAGCAGCCCACCCTTTTTGGCCTTTTGCAAAATCTCGAGTAGGTCAATCTCAACTTATCATTAATTGATACCTATAATTTATATTTATCTAATGAAAAATTTAAAATTAAAAAAAAATATAAAATAAAAATTTTAGGATTTGTTGAAATGAAAAATTTCACATAATGTAATAAAAAGTAAATTAATGTAACTAAATAAAATGTATTTTAAAACATTAGTTAAGTAGGCTTACGTGGTATAGCAAATAGGTACTAATAGCCATTCAACTTGGGTTCTTAATCTGTGTTAGTAGTACAAATATAAAAATAGCGAATTTAATACTTGATTTGTTGTAATACTTTATTGTAAGAAATCGTCTAAATTTAAATTAATTTCCAATATCAACCAATAAAATCGAAATTTCATAAATCACGAAGGTTAATAACTGATATCAATTTTACTAATCGAAACAGTGTTTTTAATTATATCTACTTTGTCACGACATCATTAATCAATTGATGAATCTTAGTAACACTTTTGCAACTTACTCGGCTTTAGTTGTTTACCGGTAATTAATAAAAATTATAAGAATCAAACGTTTTAAAAAAAATTATATACATATCATATTACACACTTTTTTATTTTTAGCACAAGGTAAATTATAAACTATTAAATTATAAATCACATATTGAATTTATTCAGAAGAAATATTTAACATAAATTACAATTTCATTATTAATCCTAATTTATAGACCACTAATTTTGGTTTCGATTTTGAAAACTTGCTAATTTGGAAAATTTCAGTTTAATGTAAAAGGCACAGTAGAATAATTTATCCATAAAAGTCACTTCCGGAATTTCCTTTGAAGTTGTTGGGATCCTTGGTTGTGACTTTTAAATTAGTTCATTGTAATCGCATTTGAAAAGCCTCCATTATTTTATTCATGCAAATTGTAAACACTTTACATTGATAATGTCGGTCGTGTATATAGGAAACGTTCTTCGATTATGAGAATAAACTAATTTCTATTTTTATTCGCACCATTAAAGTGTTTTCCAAACAATTTATATCTATTATACGGTGATGGATGACCTGACGATAAATCCATTGTCATTCGTTTGAAAATCTCTATAAATAAAAATAGTTGTACGGATATTGAATATATTGAAATGCGGAAAGCAGGTGTAAAATTTAATCAGAGGTTAGCGGTGGAGAAGCCGAAGAGGTCAAATTGAAGTAGATAAGGTGCGTCGATAATTTGAAACAAGGTTTTCAGTGCCAACTGGTGCAAAGATTTTCCTTTATGGGATTGTTGGAGGTTTTGACCTGATTTTTGCGACAATTATCTTAACCGTTACTCACCACGCACTTTTTTAATTTTTTGGTAATTTATTGTGACGTTGTAATTTTATTTTGTGAGAAGTAATTTACTAATATGTCGAATTGGCATAATTCTACAAAAAAAACCTAATAAAACTACAATAAAAGAAAAAATATATTGCGGCTAATTTAAGCTTTAAATGTAATAAAAGAAAGTGTAATAATGTTGTATGGTAAAGCAATGAATGGAAGCTGTAAAATTCGATTCATCTTTAAATTAAAAGTTGAAAAATTTTATATGTAAAATTAGTTATCGGGAATTTTTAATAAAATTTATAAATATCATTTAATGTGGTAACTTAATAGAGGTCTCATAAAATTACATTACCAAACTCTTTGTAACTTATATCCTGAAGATATTATAGCTAAAGGGTATTGTCCTATTACATGTACATAACATATACATCATTGTAGTCATAAAACCATCGAGGTCCTTGCCAAGAGAAAGAGTAAAAAATTATTTTTAGTTTTTGTAATGTTGATTATATCATAAAAAAAACTTTTAATATTTTAATATCTAAAAATAATCATATTATCAATTAATTAAAAATTAAATATCCTTATAATTATCTCCATACATTGTAATGATTTCAACTTTTATAATTCATCATCATTTATAAATACATGAGAATTTGTTGATTTTTAAAACATGTCGACGGAGTCCTCAAGCAATAGGCTCAAAACAATCGAATTGGTAAAAAAATTGTAGTGCACGTATTTCTCGATAAAGAAGCAATTTTACGCCATAGTTATATAATCTTCCATTAAATCCATTTCCAGTTAAAATATTATTATAACAATTTATTAAATAGGTATTTATATTGTATTGCTGTGATAAAGTGCATTTAAAATTGATCTTCCACATTATTTAAATTTATTTAAAACCAATTTAAAAAATATCTAATAATAAAATATTTTTTTCATTTTGATATTTCTATCTCCGAAAATTTCTTATGACCAACAACTATCCTTACAATTATTATTACATTTCTAAATTTTATTTTAAATACAAAACAATTGAAAACAAATCAAGAACATTTGAGAAGAAGAAAAAAAATTTAATTGAAAAACATAAGGGGGTATGGAATACCCCCAGCACATCAGTGATTGTGTTAAAAAAAGACAATGCGTTATTGAATTTCAAATCTGCAATTAGATTTTAGAAGTTTAGAAGTTAGACTTCTGGTTTTAATCCAATAACACACCTCTTTTGCACACAATCTCTGGTGTACTGGAGGGTATTCCATACCCCCCAGACCTCCCGGGTAGAAAACATAGCTTTGGGTGCGTATTGTGTTTATATTGTGTGCGGCTATTGAAATTTCATTGCAGATTGTAATTTTCATTCGGAAATAATTACCGATGCAATTTCCATGACTGCTACTGTACATCGGAACGATTGAGAATAAGTGAAAAACTGGGAAAAACAGACATGAATTACAAAAACAAATCAATTTTTTGAAAAAGAGGAGCTAAGTTTACGCACGTAAAATATTGATCATAAAAATAAAATTAAAAAATTTTTTTTCCAGATTTTCAAAATTTACTATTATTTCACGAATTCCATGTTTTCTTTTTGCAATTGTAACTTTTCGCTCTTTGTGTGTTTCATATTTTTCAAAATTGCTCACGTAGTGTCGAATTCTCAAATTGCAAGTTTTCCATATTTTTCCAATTCTAATGTTATTATGAACATTTTTAGCGGATTTTAATACTTCAAGTAACGCATTGTCTGTTTTTTTTTAATTTTATCGTTAATCGTTTTCCTTTTATATTCTTAATAATACAGAATAGAAAAGAGAATAGAAATAGATGAAAAGTTAAATTTTTGGTTTGAAACTCATAAGCTCAAAAATAAATTTTTTTTTAAAGCTAGATTTTTCAAACCGGGGGGTCTGGGGGGTATAGAATACCCCCAAACATATCAGTGATTGTGTTCAGAAATAAAAAGTGTTATTGAATTTTAAATTAGCAATCTTAGATTTTAGAATTTTAGAAGTTATTCTGGTTTTAAACCAATAACATCTTTTTTACGCACAATTTCTGGTGTACTGGAGGGTATTCCAGTATTCTCCGTTTGAAAACCTAACTTTGTGTGCGTATTGTGTTATATTGTATGCGGCTATTGAAATTTCATTAAAAATTGTTATTTTAATTAATTTTAAATTTCCATGACTGCTACTGTACATCAGAACAATTGAGAACAAGTGAAAAACTGAAAAACAATCAAGAATTACAAAAACAAATTAATTTTTTTCTGTTTTTCCAAGTTAACGTTCGTAAAATATTGACCATAAAAAAAAATTAAAAAAAATTGTTTTAAACTGTTTCCTTATTTTTCATATTTTCAAATGATGTCGTTCAGCTTTTCTTTCCTGATTCTGAAATTTTTCTATTATTTCACGAATTCTATTTGTTCATTTTCCAATTGTAAATTTTATGAATTTATGTATTTCATAATTTTCAAATTTGCTTCTTCATAATGTCCAATTCTCAAATTGATAGTTTTTCACATTTTTCCAATTCTAATATTTCTATTTACCTTTTCAACGGATTTTAATACTCCAAATAACTTATCATCTGGTATTTTGAGCTTGTCGTTAATCTTTCTTCTTTCATTTTATTCAAGTTTTTTTTGAAAATTAACTTTGATTTTGTATTTTTATTATAATTTTGCTGAATAGTATTTTGCTGATTCTACTATAAGCTTATTTACTTTAATGTTTTCAAATTATTCTGCAAAAGTTTCAATTTTAATTCTTTATTAATTAATTTTCTACTTCAGATGTACTTTCTTCATTTGTTTGTATAATTTGCTTTTGTTCCTTATTTCTTCTTTATCTCTTTGACTTGTTTTTTCATGTTTTGTCATTCTATCTATTATTTTCCTCATTTTATCTAATATTTCAAATTCCAATCCCCTTCTGCCAAATTTACCTTCGTGTAATGCCCTTCTATAAATAAAGAACTATTTGTTTCTTTTTCTTTTCTTCCGTCAGCATTCAGTTTTATTTTTGTCTTTATCTTAGAATAGGTTAAATTAAACTTATTTTGCTTTTTTTGATTCTTCATTTAAGTTCGATTTAAAAAAGCGAGTCAAATTTTATTTTGTTTTGTACTCTTATTTATACATACAGCCCACGTTGGGTATCATAAAAGTTGCTGTGATATATTTAATAATCATAAGGGTGCATCCAAAAATTATATAAATTTATTTAAAACCAATTTTTAATAAAATTCAATATAAAATTGTATTTAATTTGATATCTCTATTTAATGACCAACAACTTTAACCTTGTATAATTACTAAATTTTTAAACAGCTTCTAATGTCATAAATTTAATTTACTTATTAATTATAAAATGTCATCGTTAATTCTTTAAAAATGAAAAAAAAACTCATTTTAAATATTTATAGTTTCCATTTTTAACAACATTTCTTTACCTTTCTCTAATATCACGAACTAAAGCCGCCTTTATAATGAAATAAACAGTAATATAATAGAAATTTTCTTCAAAATAAATTTTGATTATCTTATAAAATTATAAAAGACAGTCTCGTAATTAGAAACTGGAAAGAGAGAGGTCTAGGGCCCTGAAATAGAAACAAAAACAATATTTTGAAGACTAATTTCAGCGTTTTACGTTTAGAATCCATTTTGATTTTTTTTCAAGATATGCAATATAAGTAATTTTTTGTTCCAAAAAGTTTTTGGATCAAAATAACAGAATTTCCAAAACAAAATAAGTTGTCCTTGCAGAGGCGGAAGCAAATTTTGAAGTTCCACCACTGAAACTTATATTATGTAGAGCAAAGATGCAGAAGTTTTTTGAAAATTAAAATTTAGAAGTCAATTCAATCGGTTTTTAGGATCTTAAGTGACTTAAAATTTAGTTACTAGCATAAAACATCGTTGGTCTAAAAGCTTTTATAATGCTAATGATAGACAAAAACAATATTAATTTTCTAATATTATGTAGTATTGATTTGATTCGGCAAAAAATAGTTACCGTACGAATAATTTCCTGAAATTGATTTGACGGTCTCTTATACTACTAAAAGGGTTATAATTTCTGTAAAAATTGCCCAATTTAGTCATAATGTTTGTACAAACTTTATCAGATAAAATTTAATTATTTGTTGCTATTATAATTTTTTACCATTTCAATTCTAATCGAACTTACCGCTACGCAACTTATGTTGGTGGCTGGTACAGTTGCTAGGGAGTCGTGGATATGACTCCACGTTAAGCCGTAGGTTTTAATTTGACTTTAACATAGCAAAATTTTCAATTATTGTTTATTTATCATTACTTTAACATACAGGTCTTGTAGACAAATATTTAACTTAGAAACAGTTTAGGAAAATGTTGCTTCATCTACTACCGCTTAATTTTTAATTTAGAGATTTCTATCTGCCAAAGGCACGTACCTACATAAAATGCACCTAAAATTGTTGGTGATTATTTAAACATACAACAACTGAGGTCAAAATAAAGTAAACGTTTTATATTTAAATTGTACTCACACTCATAACCTTTTAGGAAGGTTATGATGTGAAAATTTTTTATTTGCATTATTGTTTAAACTTAGTTTTTGCATCCTACAAAGTTAATGTTTATTTTTTAAATGAAATTCTAACATCGTGCCACATATTTGCGAGAAGACAAGAATATTAATTTGAGTAGTCAGTATTATTTATGTTTCAACTTTGTGGTACCAAACGTAAAAATTTGCATAAATAAAAAAAATTTATTCAGAGAGAGTCCCAGATGCAGTAAACGACAATATTATTTAAAAACTAGCGTGTCGCACACAAAAATCATATGTACCCCATGATTATTTTTTTGTTCAACGGAAAGTCACCCTTTGTTTTTACGGCTCAGAAACCACAAATGTAACGGCCAGTCAACGTCCAGGATGTACCATGTCGAACTTTCTTTACGTAAACTAGTCTGGCCGATGCTTTATTTCGATCTATTTTTTTCTAATTTATTCAAAGTAAAACCATTAGAGTAATTTCACTTTTAATATCTTTAGTTGCAGTACCAAACCAGTTCATGTAACGGAAATAGTTGGACGTCATTAACTTACTTGTCCACGTAATTTTATTTATCACTCAAACATAATATAGTATTTAATTCGAAAAATATATTTAACAGATGTGGATTTTAGTAAATGAATTTTTTTTTCAGTTTTACATAATATATTTAATTACTAAATAAAATAAACATAGAGATATGGTAGCTGCATTTTTATCAATCGATTTATTTTAACTTCTTCGTAATTATAAATTATCACACATTGTTCATGCTTTCAAAAACTTTTCAATATATTCAATAAATTGCTTAACAATGAACATATTAAATTTTTTATTTCGTCATGTAAATTATAGAAACCAATAAAAAAAATTGTAAAATCAACAATTTTTGAAATTTTATAATGTGAAGGTTGTATTCATACGGCTATTAGGTATAAAAAATAAGATCTACACAGGTAACTGTGTAATTGCTGGTATTGTTTTTATTACATAAAATAAGAAAATAACGTGATATGTGCTAATGTGTCATATGGAAATTTACGAAACATTATTATATAGGTAGGCAAACAATTAAAATGTCGATTCGATTGCCTGTTATTTACTAAATATTGATTTAGAAATCGTATAAATAAAAATTCGATGTACTTACATATTTTACAGCATTTGCAATCGGTTTAATTTCACTTTCTTTAATAATCATTTAAAAAATAATGCAGGTTGTTGACATTTGTTACATCATACGTGTTATAATAATAGAAGTAAAAAAAAGATGCATTAATGGAGGTACGTTACATCACAATAATTTAGCAAATTAACTTTTGGATAAAAAGATTTGTACTAGGTGAAAAGTGGCAGAGCAAATAATTTTTATATATTTTATGTAATTTTATTGATTATATTTAGACATGCAATGTTACTTTGTTAGCTGGAATGTGATAACTGATGGTACCTTTGTCTATGTTCCACATATTATTAACAAGGATTAACGGATATAATAGGAAAAAGTTAAATTCATGGTATCGATTGACTGACAGTTCCAATATCATTTAAAACTAAATATCATTTGTAAACAATTTGTTCACGAAATCTTGTTGACATCATGGAAAATAAAAAATAAACCAAAATTATAGGTCTGCACTTATTAAAATATTTAGTCACGATTCTTAAAAGCAGAATTACCCGTAGACGCACCAAACCCAGATGAAAGTAATTCGCTCATTCTGTAGGTGTGTTAATGAGATCACAATAATATTTTTGCAAGTTTTATAAATTTTTATGTTACACTTATTGCATTGTGTTTGTGGATTACCTGATTGTGGATTGAAATTGTAAATTTTACATAATATTCAGTAAGCACATAATATAAACGTTAATTCTACGACAATTTGACGTTAAATTAACATCTTATTTATATTTTAGCAAACTACAAGCCGCCGCTGATTAATTAAATTAATTATTTTGAATTTTACTGCATTAATCTACTTGATCGTCAGATATCAGTGATTAACGTGAGTACTTGTGCCGGTGGTAGCATATAGAGGAAATATACTTTTGTCGTGTAATTCTGACTTATATTGAGACATTCACATTTTCATGATTGTTATTGCTTTTCTGCTTCAGCTTAAGTTTTAATTTAAACCGCCAACAGTAAGAAACGAGTGTGTACACTCCTTTGGAATTCCCCTGGAAATCATTGGAATTCCTTAGAAATCCTTGAAAATCACTGGAATTCTGTGGAATTCTTTGGAAATCCTTGGAATTCTTTGGAAATCATTGGAAGTCTTGGAAATCTTTGGAATTCTGAGTCTTGTGTACAGAAATTTTACTGTATATTTACCCCTTTGTAAAAACGTTTAACAATTGGAGACCGGTTGGCTTTGTGCTCTTTCAGAATTAGGTATAGCGTTAACCTAGTGCTGTAGCTAAGTATTTCAGCGTAGATGGCGCTTTTTATACTAAAATAGTTTCTTTTCAATTTCTTTCCGGTGGTCTCTTTTCTTGTTATTGTTATTATTGCAAGTAAGCTAATGTTCTTTTCTATCCTAGGTAGTTCTTTGTAAGTTTGGTAGGTTGAAAGAGTACTAAAATTAAGCAAACATCTATTTTTGCCAATGCTTTAGCTACTTTATGCAATTTTAAAGAACTTTTATTTGAGATAGTCACGCGTCCGCAAGGAGATTGGAAAATCCAGATTAGCTTCCCTAGAAAAATAAATTTTATCTTTCAGTATTTATGTATAGCATGCCCTGTATTAGTTCAGTTGATTTTAATCAATTTTCAGCAAAAAAACATTAATCGGTAAAGATCTGAATTTTCGTATAGTTACATGTTTATTACGGCTTCCCGGTAAACATACTAAAAGTCCCCGTCAAAGCTGATGAGAAAAAAATACACCTTTTGAGCTTTTTACCTATATCTCACCAACTTTGCGAGCCGGACAATAGAACGCAGATCCAAAAAAACTCAGACCCAAAAGGGCAACGGGGTAAATATCCCCAAAATTTTGTGTACGTTTGTTTGGAATTTCTTGGAAATCCTTGGAATTCTTTGGAAATCACTGGAATTCTTTAGATTGCACTTTCATTTGAACTCATTGGAATTCCTCGGAAATCACTGGAATTTTTTGGAAATTCTTGGAAATCATTGGAAGTCTTGAAAATCTTTGGAATTTCTTGAAAATTTTTGGAATTTCTTGGAAATCTTTGGAATTTCTTGGAAATCATTGGAAGTTTTTGGAATTCCTTGAAATTCTTTCGAATTCCTTGAAATTTTTTCAAAATCCATGGAATTCTTTGGAATTCTTGGAAATCATTAAAATTCGTTGGAAATCCTTGGAATTTTTGGAAATCGTTAGAATTCTTTGTAAGTCTTTGGAATTCCTTGGAATTCTTTGGAACTCATTGGAAGTCTTGGAAATCTTTGAAATTCCTTGGAAATCGTTGGAATTCTTTGGCTGTCTTTGGAATTCATTGGAATTCCGAGTGTTGTGTACAGAAATTTTACTGGAAATTTATCCCTTACAAAAGGGCGCGGCCAAATAGACACAGGCTGAGAAAGACGCAAAAATGTTGTTTTTTTTGGTTAGGTTAGACGCGATGCACACATCATCGTACCGCTTACATCGATCTGGCTACCCTGTCGCGGTGGAGTCTCCCAGTCACGGTGGAGCTTCCCAGTCGAGGTGGAGCGATTTCATTGATATTTTTAGCGAGTTTAGTGCGCAACCACGGAAATCATAAATAAAATAGATTATAAAATATAACCCTGTTCATTACACTTATCTACAATAGAATACGCCCGAGTACATTGAATTCTACATCTAAAATGCATGTAAAATTAAATGAACGAAGCGGAGTTAATAATTCGAAGAATTAAAAGGGAGATCTGTGCGCAGACATGGGTCTGTTGTGCAGGTTAGTGTTAGTTTTTAATATTTTTTAGCGAAGTCGCTCACAAAAGAGACATTCTTATGCCCAAAACGGAGATCTGGGCTCTGACATGATTCTGTTATGTAGGTTAGTATAAAAAAATATTTTTTGCATCTCTTTGGAAGTGTCTCCATTTGGCGGCGTCCTTTTGGGTCTGCGTCCTTTAGGGTCTGTGTCTTATTGGGTCTGCGTCGTTTTGGGTTTGCGTACTAACGCTTGGGTCCTTTCGGTCGCGTCTTTCAGGTCTCGTCCATTTGTCCTAGACCCCACCAACTTTTGCTGATATAAAACATTAGTTTATTTAAAAATTATAGTTTATTAATATTTAAGCAACAAAATTGCTACACATTTTCTTGAATCTCTAATACTTTAGCTGTAAAACTCATGAATAAATGACAAAATATCCACCAAGCGAGCCCTAAATACGTTTTGACCTGCTAGAGACCTGTCACATGCAGCATCTCCCTTCTTTCCATCTTTCACTCTTTCTCGGTCTCACTGTAGTTTACAGATTGAGTTTGAAATAATATGTTTCAGTGATTTTAGAGTGTACTGAAACAAAATAAATTAATCGACAGCAAAAATATAAATAATTTTGGTATTCAACGTCGGATTACAGTTAAAGTATTGGAGATACAAAAAAATGCATATCAACTTTTTTGAAGGAAATTTAATAAACTACAATTTTTATCTGAACTATTTTATTGGATGACTAAAATTTGCCGAGATATAGGCGAATAACTGAAAAAGTGTACTTTATTTTTAAGATGGCGGTTGAAGTGCAGCAGATTTTGAAAAGGACTTTTTAGTATGTTTAACAGGAAGTTGCAATAAACATGTATATTAAAATTCAGATCTTTATTGTTTTATTGATTTAAAAATCTTTAAGTTGACAAAGTACAAAATTTACAAATAAGGATCAAAAAAGGAATCAAGAAGGGGAAGTATCAAGCGGTGCAATAGAATAATGAATTAATTAACGAGAGTTCAGAGTGTGCACCTCAGGAGGTTAAGATGTCCTGGCCGCTTAATGGTCCACCCTCCTTAAAGGTACGTAGAGTAAGTCTTAATTATAAGCATGAAAATAATTATTAGTAGGTATTTAGTTCATATTTTAATTTAATAAATAATTTATTATTGCTACACCTGTGTTTTCAAAAACCATTTCGTGACATGCCCCCTCGCCAAATTTTATTTTATGCAGTAATTTTTTAAATATTTTAAGTTTAAGTGTAGATTACTAAAATATAAAAAATTTCCTTAATAATATAGTTATATTTTAGATATTAAATAATAATTATATTATAATTAAATATTATTAAAGTAAAAACTGATTAAAAATCATAGTTTCATGAAACTCCACACCTACATCTTAAGCCTGTATGACACGACGTTAAATTTTACATAAAATTTACATGTAAATTTTTAAAAAAATATTTAACACCGTTGCATACAGAAAATTTGCCAGTAAATTTTATGTTAAATTTTTATGTCAAAAATTTAGAACATGTTCTAAATTTGGTGGTAAAAGTGCGTGTAAATGTGCGCAGTAAACATTTTCCCGCTTCGAGTCCGCCCACTTTGGATTTTGAAGTTGACAAACATTAATTTCATATAACCTCAATAAAAAATAATCGATTGTTATATGGTTTAAGTAGTGTAACTCGATATAAACCATATCAAATCATTTTTTGGGTTTTCTAAAATATTGATATGGTCAAATGCATTGATAAATATGTACCTATATAGCACAAATTTTCATTTCTTTACCACAAGTAAAGAATTCAAATTTCAGTTCAGGGGCGTCTCAGGCGGTGAACATTTCTTTTTCAAATAACCCTTCTTTTTTGTATTTGCCGTTGCCGCAGTCGGGTAAAAAAAATGTAATAGTTTATCTTCATAGTTTGTCATCTTAAATCTCTTTCCACTTATGAATTTTATGCGGTTATATTTTTAAGTGCGTATTGGTGGAAAGGGATTAATTAGTGCGTTTCAAGGGCAGGTTTCTGAGATGCAGGGCCTAAAAACAATAAACAAATCCCAGGGATTTTTTTTTATTAAAAATGTTTAATGATTTTTTGTTATTGGTATGTACATCTACAATTTAAAAACCTGTTTTTTAAGTTTTGGGTATTTTTAAATTTTAAATTTAATTTAAGAAAATGGTTATAAAACCTTACGAGGAACAAACTTTTAAAAGCGGTATAACAAAATTAATTTTATGCGAAACAATAGTTTATTTTTAAATTATTTTTTATCCTTTTATTATTATTCTTAGATCAGCTTCAATTTTTATTATATTATATTTAGTAGTAAAACTTAATCTTAATTTTAAACTACAACTTTATTATTTTTTATAAAATAAACCAAATTTAAAATTTTCACAATCCAAGTGCAACAACTGATTATACAGAGGAACCCAAGATAAGTATAGACCTTAAATAACTAAATATCTGAAAAATCTCCCTAAACTGTTTGTTAATAATACGCAAGCGCGCATGCTAAATTTGTTGTCAAATTTTATACCGTTGCAAACAGAAAATTATTTTTACCTGCATAAAATTGTGTCAAAAACATGAGCAAATTTACATAAAAATTTACACGTAAATTTTATGTTAAATTTAACGTCGTGTCATACAGGCTTTAATAAATAATAAGTATACATAAAATGTCAGCACGCTGCTGATGCTGCTGTTGCTCCTACTGCTACGACGTGTCATTTTTTGATAATCTTTTATCAACCGAAAAAATAACAGTCTGATTAATTGACTTTTTTACCAACCGAAAAATATATCAAAAATTTTATGCAGCATTTATGCAAGCATATATTATAATGTAAGAATAAAATGCTAACCAACGCACACTAAATACTATTAAATTTTATTAAAGCTCCATTGGTTATTGGGCTTTTTGGTTATGTTCTCAAGTTCTGTCTCTCTATCTTCCTGTAACGACTTGTACGTCGGTGCAGTTTTATAGCAATTCTTTCTTTCTTCAGTCGCATCCTCATAACTGAGGAATCGTGATCCCAATGGTTCACTCGCAGTACACTGAACGAAACCATTAGGCTTCTCTTGGGAATAATTAATTAATGGGATGGCTTCCCGTTGCCTTCTCCACAGCCCACAGATCTATCTTGGGCTTTAGATCACATCCAATCGAGTAGCACATCAATCGAGTTCTACTCTATTCCCTTTTTAGTGAGATAATAAATAAATAACTACAACAAATTTGGATCATTTCTTACAATTTTAATAGCAAATTTAAGAAATAGTTCAAATAAAATTAAAGAAAGGTAATAGGTTCGTTTTCCTTTTTTTAAAACAGCCGATATAGTCCTGGCGGCAGAGCACCAAAAATGGTGCTGCTAAACATAAAATCCTGGTCAAGGATTTTTTTTTTGAATTTTTCAACTGACTATATCTTGAAAAATATTGACTTTTGAGAAAAAATCTTCAAACAAAAATGATAGAAAATTTAATTTCCTACAAAAGAGGTAATAATCATTTTTATTGTCCGGCACCCAGCTCACGAGATAATAATAAAAACGCGTTTTTCAAGATGGCAGCTGACGCGAGTGCTATCCGAGGTCGAAAACCCGGTTTTACATTTACGGGCCATCCACTAACATAATCCAATTGAAAATCCCTTACCAGGATTTTATGTTTTGCAAATACACCTGGCGCCTGGACTAATAACGAAAATTCACGATTACAAATTGAATCATTCGAAAAACTCAAATTTTTGATATTTTATTATTAAAAAACTTATAATAATTTTGATAGATTTAATAGTTAAAATTTATATTCAAATTTCCAAACAATTTTCAAAATTTGGCATTTCATGTACCTAAAAAAAACAAGAGTTAAAATTTGACCACATAAAAATAAGTTTCTCGGTGTTTTTCTTATTCCTGCGTAAAATTTAAAATTTTAAGAAATCGAAAATTAAAAAGAAAATTTTTTGTTTTTATGGGCATTAAATTGCTAAATGTAATTTATATTACAAGTATCTTTGTAAATTACAAAAATAATTTTTACCTCAAAAAAGCTGGTTTCATAGAAAAATCCAAAATCTACATTGAATTTATTAAATTTTATATTTGAAAATTCGGATCAATATAAAATCAGTACAAGTAATTGGCCGGTTCAGTTTAATTATAATTAGTAACATTAATTTGTTAATAGTGAACAATTTTGCTGACCGATTAGATATCAATCAAAATTAAATAAAATTGTGTACAGGTAGTAAACATGTCTCGATTACGATCTAATTTGGAAGAAAAAGCGTGAAGAGTAATACCAAAGCACAACGATGCGAAGTTACATCGTAGTGAAGTTGTGCCGGCGTATTGTTAATACGCAGCCATCACCATCATCTTTCCATTCACCTGCAGCAAAACTCAGCCTACTTGTTTTCCCTCTTTTAGTAGCAACAGGTGTTTCCACGAGTTAGCATCATTGATCCGTAGTGCCGCTTGGTTAATGTTAACGTGCAGTCCGGTTCGGTGCAACTTGAAATTTTTAACTTGTTGTTTTAAAGTTATGGGTTAGTGTTTTAGTGCTATTTGGGAAATAAAATTGTGACATGACGTTTTGGTCAAAAATTCATTTTTGTGGATAATTTTTGAGGTAAGTGAAAGTACTCCACCGATCGATATCCAAACTTCAATTTGGTCCTTATCAATTTTTTGAAAATAAATTATTTAAAATATTTTTTTAATTAATTTAATTATTGTGTTTATGATAAATTGTATCATAACACAAGAAGTAGTGCTTTACTGTATATCAACAGTTAAAAATATTTTAAATAATTAATTTTTGCTGTTTACGGTTGCTGAATTTGTTTTAAATAATAACAATAATATTTTTGCGATGATACATTTGCATAAACACACCTAGAAATTCTAAATGTTAAAGATACCTTAACTTGGCCAAGTATGAAAGGAGTAGTGATTTCAATGAAAGGTCAGTCGAGAAACCTCTAATATGTAAATTGTTTTATTAATTTCTGTTTTTAATAAAGAAAATTTCAAATTCCCGGATATGAGATATCTGAATACCAAAGACGCGCAAAAATTAATTTCAAGTTCAATACATTTTTGAAATCATGTTTAAAATATTCTAATCTCTGATTAAGACAATCAACATTTTTCTTTAGGTAATATCACAAGAATCTGTGAAAGTTTGACACTTTTTTAGAACTTTTTAACAGAAGAGAATGCTTTTGCTTTTAATGTATGTCGAACATCTTTATAAAGTGATTTACGTTCGAACTTTTACCATTAGGTACCTACGTTCAAATTGTTAGAAATTTTGACCACCATAAAAACTCCCATCATTTGCCGATGATGATAGATCTAAAAATGTCTTCATAATTTGCACTAATTATAATTCTCTTCATCAAATTTTTTTGAGTTACATCATGTAATTGTATGCTTATTACACAGATGGTTCATAATAGGAAATTACAAAATATTTAATTTTTGTTTAATAAACCATAAAAATGCTATTAGGTAGTTTTTTTTTTAGTTGACCTAAGAAAACTATTAATTTTTGTGGTCAAGTAAATTAAACGTTTTCTAGCTTTTGAAATGGTTTTTCACTTAAATGAGGCAGTTTTCTATTTTGTAAAATTTACATAAACTATTTTTGTATTTTTTTAAAGAAAAAGTTAGTTAGGGTTGTATCATCTTACGTAAAACCGGAAACTTACAGACAGTTGTTGTAGTGGAATTAATATAGGGTAGGAAATAACGGTACGGAACCCCTTAATAATTGATGGACAGTTGTTTTCAGGTAGTACAAGATAAATAAATTATGAAAGGAAGAAGTCAAATAAAATATTTTATTTATTCCTTAGTGCAGGATATATAATGAAGTAATTATTTGTATTTTTTAAAAGTATCACTGCGTTATATTATTATCATTGCCGGTAGATCGTAAGATTAATTCAGGAATATTACATAATATGAGATATAATAAATATCAAAAATTTATGGAATTTTGCAAGCAAATTAAATTGAAATTTTAGTGGTAAAATAATAAATAATATTGAAATCAGACAATGAGGACAATTTTTTACAATTCACTATATTGTCACTTTAAATAAGCTATAAATTAAATTTACAAAAATAACAGAACAAATATTTTCAATTAGTACTTTATTTTTTATTAAGTCGTTTTATTGTGTTAACTTGATGAGCTTCTAATAATATTGAAACACTTGTAGTAAGCTATTGTTTTCTAATTTTTATTAGTTAAAACCACTAGCTTACCTATATAACAATAGAGAGGTCGTAAACCCATTTATTGTGAAGCAATCGACAATTTTATTTTTCCAAGTCATACTTCTATAACCATTTGAATATAAGACATAATATAATACAATTTTATTTAAAACATTTTTCAATAAAAATTTTTGTTCAAATTTCAAAGTAAGCACATTATTTTTCAAAATTTATTACTTTATCAAGCTGTGATAGGCCCGATAGGAGAAAACAATAGATTATATTTGCAATGCCAGTGCAAAAATCAAAATTGAGAAATAATTAAATTAAAACCTATTATACCTAATACTTACGTGGATTATTAATTCGAATAAAAAAATTTTAAATATTAAATTATTCATGTATACCTAATAAGTAGGTATAGTTCCTAATATTATAATTTTCATCCAAAGTTTATAAGAAATAATTATAACCTTGCTTGTATTAAAAAATGTAAGTTCATTATAGCTTTTAGCAATAATTTTGAAAATTGTGATTTAAAAATGAAATTAATTGATAAGACCTTCTTCAGACCTTTTTAACTTAATAATACCAGTATGTACCTACAGCGTATTTTACTTTTAATAATTATTGTAGTCGGGAAAATTTTTTTAATTAATTTTTTTTTAATTTTTTCTAATTTTTAATCTAAAAATATTTTATTACTGTTTTTTATGCTGCAATTTATCCGTAATCTTTTAAAAAATGCAGGAAGCATAATACTAAAATTATTTACTCATGCGAAAATATTAAAATTTTACCGAATTTTTATTATGCATTAACATATTTATAGTGTCGTTATCTTAAAAGTATAAATAAATATATTTATTTAAAATCGTTGCAGCGTAACTGGAAATACTATCAAAATCGAATGCATAACAGATTATTGCTGATGATAAACTGCACAACGGTCTTGCAAAAATATTTTGCATTAATATGTACCTACAATACAAAAATTAATTGACACAACATCCTTCAGGAGTTAACTTGAAAATAGAAAACAGAATAAAACTGCAGAATTGAAGAACTTATCTTTTTTGAAATAATTACAATAAAAATATATCCTGTAATATAATAATCACACCAAGGGATAATTTGATCAGCTCATGAATTATTATATCGAGGAAGATTAATTTTGTATTTCATGGGATTTTTCGTGAAACCTTTGTTGAGATTAAAATCCGGACTCGGGTCATCACATACAACATTATACCGCTTGTAGAAAAACTTCGGATCCGTTCAGTTGGATAATTAACGTCTTTAACGCAACTAATTAAATTACCTACGATTACTTTCTTTAATAATTAACAAACTATAAAAATAATTACAAATAGTAGGTACTTTCTATTTGTTTTAATTTTTTTTTATAAATTTATACAATTTTCAAGTGTGAACTAAAACCTGTCTTCTTCATGTATTGACATAAAATGTGGGTTACTGTGTTTTTAAATAAATTAAAATCTTTATTCATAATGCATATTACCAAAATATTTATTGGTGATTTACGTTATTCTTGGATACAAAATTGTACCCACTTAATTTCAAGTAGAAAGTTTCATTAATTACTCGTTAGAAAAAGTAAATTTTTTTATAACAAAACTGCATGAAAAAATCTTGAATTTGAATTGCTAATTAGCGACTGCTGCATTGAACATCTAACCGCCACACCAATTTTAGAAACGAAACGACTTCAATTGACAAAAGGTAATAAACTTTTTTATAAACTATTCATAGGTAGGTAAAAACTTTCTTCAAACATAAAAACACTCTTAAGATGTCAGTTTTTAGATAAAATTAACCATTGTACATCCATTATAGGTATGAAAAGTACAATGGTATTTTATTGATGTTAATGAATACCGACATCTATTCAGTTCATCTTTTTATATCTTCTTGCAATATTTTCGATTTTTTTACGAATTTCCCGGTTACAATTGTGGAAGAATTAAACGGCGTTAAGTTAAAACTTTCAGCTCATGAGTTCATGATCACTGAAAGTTCAATCTTTGTGGGCGGATTCATCCGCATTGCACTGCCCACGGCTTACAGTGATTTTAACTTTGTATAACGTGATACGATGATATAAATTAATGTACTATTGATATCTGATAATAGTTAACTTATTTTACAAAAATTTAAAGCTACCATAAATAATAATGATGCAAATTTATAATAAGTTTCCCATTAACCGAATAAGTGTGTCAAAAAGTTTCACATCATCAATTTCTTTACAATTAAGTTAGAATCAGGTGATTAATTAAAATTTAAATCAAAAGGTATTTAGTAATGAGTTTGCCTTAAAAAAAATTTAACAACTTTTTTGTTGCAATAGTATCAGCAACATCATTAATCAATAGATGGTTAAATCCGGAGCAAAATGCAACTCGGGGACTTCCCTATTTGACTTGCTTTAGAATGAGAAAATTTAATTCTACGAAAAATATTTGTTGTGGTTTTTCCAATGTTATTAATTAAATAAATAGTAATTTGTGAACCTAGAGCTGAAAGTGGTCTTTTTTTCAGTATTGAAAAAATTCATCATAATAAATTTTACGATTATTATCGACAAAAAATTTGAGTTCAGATTCTCAGTGTTGAATTCGTAATTGTTTCATTGATAAAGCCTGCTACTTAAAATAAAATTTAAAATAATACAAAAAATACACATTGTTCAATTATATTGACTTCTTGTGAAACTTTCTGCCTTTCATTCCTAATGATTTCAATACTGATTCAATTACAATTAATTAATTCATTCGATCGAAGCGTTGACTTGAAAAATATATTATATGTATACTACATTCTTTATGGTTCACTAGATTTGCTTCTACAGAATATAAAGAGAACAAGAATCAAATGAAAGAACATTTTTTAAACATTTTTCATTTCATGATTATATTACTCATATTGTGCGGCCTAAAGGCCTCACTGATCTGTCACTCTCTCGTAGGCTTCTTTTTGTTACATTGGTATCTCATATCATATATCATTGTCGATTTATAATACATATTATGCATAGTATAATTGGCATAGTTTGCTATTCTGCATGACTTCAGACGGTGATTTTTTCATTTGTTTGTTAATTCATTATTAAACCTATCAGAAGTTCGTTAGAACCTAAAAAAATAACGGATATTAAATTAACATTCAGAAATGTGATAAACGGCAAATCATTAATTAATTTATTGCGGTTTTTATAACTAAAAACCATCGGTGTAATCTGTCACTTTCCTCAGGTTTCCTCACTTTTCTCAAAAATGAGAGAAACGATACAAAATCTGACTTTGAACAGACGAATTATAATATCGAAACGATATTGTATTAAAATAATGCAGAGTGAAAGAAAATTTAAACTTTGAAAATTTGAAAATCAGAACAAAATTCTGAATCATGCAATAATTAAAAAGGTTGAAATCACAGCAACTGTAGTTTAATTAATTAATAGATTATTTTGTTCATCATATCTATGCACGTGTTTAACATATAATTATAAATCCGTTAATTATATTTATGAACCCGTTCATAATAACTACAAATGTAATCATCAATATAATGATCGAGTACGTCATAGTAATGATGTTGTTCATCATGTTAATTAACACGTTCATCATAATTATGAACCCAATCATCAATTGGATGTCTGAGTACATCATGATACAGTAGCGGTCATGGAAATTGCATTGGGAGTTATTAAAATTTTTTTTTACATTTTTGGTTTGAAATTCATAAGCTGAATAATAAATTTATTTTAACACAAACATAAAGCTAGGGTTTTCAAAGCGGGGGGTCTGGGGGGTATTTTATACCACCCAGCACAGCAGTGACTGTGTTCAAAAAAAGAAAATATGAAAAAAAAAAGATTTTAAATCAGAAATCTTAGATTTTAGAAGTTAAATTTCTGGTTTGGAACCCATAAGCTCAATAACACTCTTTTTGATCACAATCTACGGTGTGGAAGGTATTCCATACCCCCAGACCCCCCGGTTTGAAAAATCTAGGTTTATGTTCGTATTGAGTTTATGTTGTGTATAACATAATATTAATTCATGCGATACAATTTTTTAAACATTTTTGATGATCTCGTTCATCATATGGATGAATTCGTTCATATTCATCAATATGATGTCAGTTTTTTTCAGTGTACAACATTCAAATCTGACTAATTTCATTATTTCAAGCAAGTAATGGTACTGCCCATAAATGAACGTAACCATAACTTCACTTGGGGGGGGGGGTATTCCAATTGCATGAAATACATATTTTTGCATATTATACTTTTTCTTTTTTGCGTAATGGGCCTCAGTGCGGCCCATTGTGTTTTATTGTAAAATTAATGTATTGTATTTTATTATACAGATTTCCTTGTTCTGGGTTCTTCAACAGGGTTGTGTGGTGTGTGAAACCATAAGTAGGAAGTAAAAATGTCACAATTATAAATTTTATGGTTCAAAATGATATAAAACAATAAATAAAATTATAATTTGAGATAATTTGAGAACGAAAAGTAATGGAAAGTTAATAAGTGTAGGTTGTAAAATTTCAATATACCCCGAGGCGTTAAGTTTTAGATGAATTATACTGAAGTTTTACAAAAATAAAATCTAACGGTTCCGTGTATTACGCGCTTTGTTTCATGGATGTGCATCTTCTAGTTGTTTAATGCTTCATTAAATTGCAGGTGTTGAAAACCATTATAACTTTCATCCATATTAGATTATAAATTTTAATATTTGCAAGCTGTAACTGTAATTGCGTGTGAATCATCAAGTGTTATCGTTTCGTGTTAATGTTTTAAAATATTTATAATAATTGTAGAAGACTAATAAGATAATAATAAAGATTAATGCCAAGACATATCACTTTGGGGAACGAAGGCAGACATTTCCTTGGACAAGCTCACTGACCACAATTTTCCTCAAGGCAAAATCTCTTCATCAATGAATTATTTCTTACCCTGTTTAATATTCAATGTAAGGTTTTTATATTATAAACCTTTTATAAGGTTTTATGTTCGTGTAAGTTGTTGTTTTATTAAACAAGATCATAAATCACACTTTAATGAACGACACTCCGAAGCCTTGATCCAGATAATTAAAAAAAAACATTTATATCGAGATTAATTAATTTTTGTAAAATTTACAAACAACCTGTTGAAAATTACTCAAAGACTTGTTTCTTCAAAAACGTGTGATTTATATATTGATTACTTACGTAAGCCTAAAGTCGTACCCCAGATTATGTCACTGCATCACAAATTTCTTAAATTGTAAACACTTCCGAATTAATTATGATAATTAGCGATTAATAATTTGCTTCCTACTTATCTAAGACGACATTATTTTTACACGTAACGCGTTTTGTTTTACAGAAAAAAAAACTTTCTTTGAAATATGTTCCTGTATTACGTCAACTCCGCCTTAAATGATCGAAATTTCCTTTTAGTGGGACAGTATTTTCAGCTTTCTGAAAATTTTGAAATTTTGAAATATCTATGCTGCTTTATTTATTGATCATACTTTCGCAAAAAAGCCTTATCAATAAATTGGAACAGACTTTCTAGAAAACAAGTTACTTAAGAAATCTTCGCAGTTTGTAATCCACTTATTCTTTTAATAATTTCTCTGATATAAATAAAATTTCTTCGTTGTCCAGATAATAATAAAATTTTAGTGCGTAGTACGAGAAAAGTTTTTTAAAAATGACACGGGCGTCAGTGAGTCTCCTTCATTCCATATACAATAACCAGATCCATATTGGGGGGTTTCCAAATTATTGTTTAAATTTAATTGCCGAATCGTAAATTATAATATTTTATGCAATAAACGTCAAATTATTAAGTTGCTGCTGGCAAAAACTAATGGAATGTTACATAATTAATACAAAATTACGAATTAATATTAATTCATTATTTGTTAAATAACATCGATTTAAATAATTTCGAATTAATTATGTCTAGAATGTTAACCTTGGCTGTTTCATTATCATTTATAGGATAAATAAGTTTTTCGGTCAAAATTTAATTTTCTTCAGAGAGGTTTCTTCATTAATCAGGTAAGAAGTTATATTATTGTTTAAATTTCCCTAATATGCCCGACTGCATATTAACAATTAAATCCTTGACCATAATTTTTATAATAAGCAATGTTTTGTTCGCAATTTAAAAAAATAGAAAAATTAAGCAGATTTAAATCAGATAGAATACCGTAAAACACTTATATTATTACAGGTATTATTGAAGTTTGATTCAGTTATTTCCGTTTTACAATTAGTGTGGAAATTATGATCATATTTAAGAACAGTTTTAATTTAAATTGGTAATTTTATATGCATTCACAGTAGCGTTAATCGCATTTTCATTTACTGTTTCAATATGATCTCATTTCCATACCATAAAATTGTCAAATTTTAGTAAATTAAATGGGTATATCAAATTGTATCTGGTGTGAATAATGAAAATAACTTGCAGAAACGGATAAGAAGCGTACAACAGAGTTTTGTGTGTTACGGCTGTTATGCCAAAATTAGTAGGTTACTGACTATCGTTAGCATTGTTATTGTAGCGCTTCAATGAAATTTGCTTCAAAACTGACCCAGTTAATTAAAATAATCTTGTTAATTAGGGGCCCTTTAATAAAATTTAAAATGAGGTTGATTTAATAATTGTGCACTCCATAATGACGGATAATGTTTATGCATGATATCCATAGAGACGCATGGTAGGTGTTAGTCTGACTCTTGCTAAGAGGCATACAGACCCCTTTTTTACAGTTTAAAAAAACTTGCGTTGGTAGTAATAGAGATTGGATTGAATGTGATCATTATTATTTCGTGACATGCCTAAGTTGATTCTTTGACATTTTGTTAGCATTTGTGCAAACATTACCATACTAATAAGAAATACTACACATTCTTACTGTTATATTGTTAAGTATTTGATGGATTACGTAATACTGCGTAAATTTGCACATTTTTTGCATAATATTTTATATTGTATATTTTAATATCTTTTGCTGAAATTTAAAATAAAAACGATAAAATAGCGTTAGCAGCTGCACTACTTTACTCATTCAATTCATGGTGTAAAGTGGGTGGTTGGTTATATCCTTTGTACGAATACAATTTTGTATTTTATTGACCCCCCCCCCCGCCGTTTTGAATTATTAGATGTTCTATTGATTGATTGATTCAGTTATGATTATGAAGGTTAATATATAGCTATTATCTATGTATATGTTGCAGCAGTACACACCGAGGTGGAGGTATTAAATAGCCCCTTCTATATTTTCAAGCATGGATCTACTACTACTACTGCTAGATTCTCAATCTTTATTTCACATCCTGTCCCCTTTAAGTATGATGATCAAAATTGCAATAAATTATTTCAAATTTCTAGATGTTCTTCCCTATTATGACACTATCCCTGCCACTATCAGTATTTTATCGAAAGAATAAATTTCAAGAAACATTTGTTGCAAATATTACCAAAAAACCTTTAACTCAGATTATAGAAACGCATTACAACATTTTTAAAAATTAATCTGGAAGTTAACACAAATAAAAAACGTCCATCTTAAGAAAAGGGATCTCTTGGCTACGCCACAGCATTCATCGGCACACAATTCCATAAACAATCATATGTTTGTAACCTTATAGCTCTTTAACCCGTTACAGTCATTGAGAGTCTAAAAGACCCCAAGAAAATTAAAAAACAATTTTTTTAAGAAAAAAATATTATTTGTCTTATTACTTGAATTTTAAAATTTTTTTTGTCATAGTTGAGCACTTCAAACTGCAAAATAAATATTCTTTTTTTTTAAACTTGCTATAGGTGCAACCAATTTTTATCTGAAAGTATATTATCTTAAGGAATAAACCCCTAAATTTTTGTTGAATTACCTCAAATATTAAAAATGTTATATATTTTTGTAAATGCAGTAGCGGTCATGGAAACTGCATTGATAAAAAATAAATTTTTAAGGATATTATATTCTCAACAATAAAGAATAGAATCTTTGATGTACTGGAGGGTATTCCAAGCTTTGTGTGCGTATTATGTTTAGATTTTGCGTGGTTATTGAAATTTCATTGGGAATTGTTATTTTAATTCGGAAATATTCAGCCATGCAATTTCCATGACTGCTACTGTAAAGTCAAATTTACCAGTTTTAATTTTATTAAATTCTAATTAAGAAAAAATTATTGCATTAAAAAACTGACAAATAACGGCTGATTTTGTATAGGGGATCCAATAACCGTTATGTTATTATTTGGATGTGTGACTTCAATGGGTTAAGTCAGCGTTTCTCAACCTTTGAATCATAATGTTCATCGCGCTCCTCTCTCATACAATATTTTTTTGGATTTTGTGCATTTGTTTTATTATGTCAGAATATTTTTTATTTTGTTTTTTTTTTCAGTAAATTTAACAATTTTTTTTTCGATTAACTCGCGGTCCCCATTTAGTGTTATTACGCCCCTGTAGGCCGGCGCGCCCAACAGGTTGAGAAACGCTGGGTTAAGTTACTACGAAAATCCAAAAATGTAAAGTCATACTTTTACCAATTTTTCGGACATAATCCACGTAGTTGGACAGAAGTAGTGGAGACTAGTGCAGTTTAAAGTCTAGCATGCAAAGTGCGCTCCTAGGTTTCCATAGTTACAATAAAAAGTTCTTGTAGTAATTGAAAGGTGACATTAAAATGGAGCAATGGAAAGGGTGGAAAAACTAAATTTTTTCTTTAATTTCCAAAATAATTGATTTTTATGTCTCGATTCTTCCCGTAAAAGTCAGCGAATAGTTCATTCTGTTGACAGTATGTGTAATTGACGTAAATAGATGCAATAGAGTGTTTTAGTGGGCGGAGGTACTCGCAGTCTACTTATAGCTATAGCCGTGGGGTTGATAACAATACATAAAATTAATTTACTAAATAGCGAATTAAAGCCCAATTTAATTTAAGGCTAGGTTGCCGTTTAGGACGATGAAAATTTTGCTTTTTTTGTTTACATAATTTTCATCCTCAAAGCGTAAAAGGATATTTTTATATTTAAAGTATTTTAGAATTTACAACCTGTTGAATGGAACCGTCTATCGTTTGCCGGTTGGGAAACATGTAACTTCAAACGATTTTGTTTATCTAAAAAGTTTTTGGATAAACAAAATTGAATATTCGAATACAAAAATGATAACGATTCCCAGCCTTACTAAAAACTACATTTTCCAGTGCGCGGGGCACTGTACAGCTTCAACGGATCTACTGATTCTAATGAATCTGTGCTTAATTGAAAGAAAAATCAATTTGCCACCCTTTGACCAAACAATTTTAGTCAAAAATAAATTCGTCGGTTGAAGCAAAAAAAAACAGGGCAAGAAATTGTTTTTTTTTAAACATTGCCATTTTGCTATTCAGGGTTTACTGTTAGAAAACTAAAACCGATAAGCCCCCTCCCCCAAATTTAATCTAGTTTAATAATTTTCTACCCATATTTAATTCAGCTTGAGGCTGCCGTTTTTGATTTATTTTTTGTAAATAAAATTTGAATGTACTGTCAATTAATAGAAGAAAAAAGTTACGTCAATATCCAGTTCCAAAAGTATTTATTTTATATAAAATTTTTTTTACGAAATTTACTCATTTTTTACACCTCTCGACGGTGAACATCCTCTCGACATCCTTCTAGATCCGTAATTTTTGAGTTCGGTCACGCCCAGGGATTTTTGAGATCCCAGTTTTTCTAGATCCGTCACTTTTGAGTGCAACTTAGGGGAGTGGGGCAACCCTTAAACAGCCAATAGAATACACACATACGGTTTTTGGCAATTTTTACCCAAATTTTTGGATCCCAGTTTTGCTAGATCTGTCACTATTGAGTGCAATTTAGGGGTGGAGCAACCCTTATGAAAACAGCTAATGAAATACACACATACAGTTTTTGGCAATTTTTACCCGAATTTTTGAATCCACTAAATTTAATTTTTATATTTTTGTAATTTATTATGCCATAAACGACCATAATTTCATTACATTCCGGTGCGTACTTTATTGCGTGCTACTCACCGTGATTTGGTAATTTCAGCAAAATATGCCTTAAGAACTATTTAACATTTTCCGCGAGATCATAATCTTTTACACCAATTCCTCCTTTTTGCTTCCAATTTTGGCAACCCCTTTACAATCCAATAGGTGAAATTTTAAAACACAGTAAACTGATGTTTTTATCTATACACGAATCTATTCTTTGCAATTTTTGTATTAATTTTCTTGCGATTCTCTAAAAAATTGAAAAAAGATTGAAAATTTATAATAGAACTTTGCGGCCTTCAATCCGCATATCCTGGCCAATCGAAACATGTACATAAAACATGTACACAAACATGTTTGTTCTTTCTATTATATGTTTCCAATGTCAATGTATGGCATTGTCAAACAATAATGTACTATATCGTATAAAAGTCCATGTCGTATAAACGCTCAGTCACAAAAATTTCAGTCGAACAAAAGTAGTCGAACAAATGTTGTCTAAAATTTCTATTGCTTCAATATTTGCGTTTTTAGGCTTCTATACAACGTATAGGAAGAAGCCTTATGATCTAGCTCCGTGTCCGTCTGTCCGTCTGTCCGTCTGTCCGTCTGTCCGCATAATTCAAAACCAATCAGAACGCACGTTCTTAAAACAATTTTACTTCATATAGAATATTTTTAGATTGGTATTAATTATTCAGATTATTTACATATATATTTTTTGTAGAAAAAATTTTTTTTTTTTTTGTGAAAAAAATTTTGTGAAAAAGTAGATGTATAGAAGCCTAAGAACTGTCGCAAAAGCGAGTTCCACCTTGTTATATTATGTAAAAAGATAAAATAATTACTAACTTACACTGATAAACTGATAATCTACTAACGATTTTAAAATTTTCAAAATAACCAAATTTAATGTGTAATTTGTAAGCGACTGTTTTCCGAAACAAAACAACAAATTACTTTATAGAATAATAATAATTAAAATAATTAAAATTAATAAAAATTATATTTCATAAGTAATATTATTTTCCTATGTTGAGTTTTAAAGCGGACCAGTCGGAATCTTTGAAAAAATTTTCAAAATCAGTAGATTTATGTTCCCATTCTCAGCTTTATTATGAGTGAGCCTCATTATTGTTTTTTATAATTAATTACTTGTTACACATAATCTTGCTTTTTTGTATTGTTTTCCATTTCGAAAAATTTGGAGACGGATCTTTGAGTGTTAATTAGTACATGTGCCACAAAATATTTGGCTAACGATAGTTGAATATAATTTATATTGATTGCCATATAACATGAGAGAAACAATTTTTTGTGAATTTGCAAAAAGCATGCAACGCGCGAAGTTGAATTAAAAATTAAGTTCTGTTAGTACCTACGTGTGAAAATGGTAACTTAATTAATGCCGATTAGAGATTTTGTGTAAATGTTCAAGTGATTTAACCAACCTAAAGTGTTAATTTGACTAGATTTGTTTATCTCTAGATAAACAAGACATTAAAATTATATTGATATAGCTTTCTATTCGTTTTGCCATGAAGATAGCCTTCAAGAAGTCTCATCTTTCACAGCAAGAATACAATTTTGTAAAAAAACGAATAATTACTAGTGTGGCGAAATGGAATGAATTAATCATCAATTTTGTTTATAACATCTTGATGTATCAAAAAGCATTCTGATCTTGAATAAATTTTGCAATTTATTGCAGTCGGTAGGAAATTAAAACTATTTCCTCATTGGACAATTATATGGGGTGTTTCAAAATGAGTAAATAAGTTATAAATTATTTAACAACGACTAAAATGTCACTTAATATGCCGGTCTCTCATTAGACCGAACCAATAAGTTCAATTACTTCGTAACAATTTTCTGAAAGTAGAATAGGTTAGATAAGACAATTTGGTATTCTTAACTTATCGTAGCTCGTATTGACTTTTTTCGAAATAAATATTATACATAATGCAACGTTACGCAAAATTTGCACAGAATTTTAAAATAAACTAATACAATTGGGTCAGTTTACCGTAGCTCGAAATTATAACGTATCGGAAAAATTAATAACACTTTCAAGCTTTGTGATTATTCCATTCTGTTTAGCATAGCACAAATCGTCTTCGTGTTTAGGTGGATATTAGCTTAGTTAATTCAAGCTACTTATAGTATTAATTGCGTTATATTTTGAAAATTTTCAGCTCGAAAAACTCTCTCTCCTCGTACGAGTAAAAAATTTTAGGTTGAAATTTAATCTCATCAGATTCATCTCGGAGTGAAAGTTTAGCTTTATCGTTTGGTCTTCTTCCCACCATTCCAAGTGTACATCTCTTTGCTAATGGTCAAGTTCCTTAAACGTCTCTTGAAACAGCAGCGTGCAGAAAAAATTCCTAGGCTCATTTTTAACCACAGTTTACGTTAAATTTATTAGATCAAATGGGTATCAATTTTCAATTCAATAATAGAGTAGATCAATGTAACCTATCACGTAGAAAATAATCACTGAGCTTACTTAACACACGTAACATACACAACCGAGCTTGCTTACATATGTAATAACGTAATAAGGAATTTTAATTCTTATATCTGAGCTGCGTTCCAGTTTAAAAATGCAAAACTACATGTGGATAGGATGTGTAATTCAATTAAAAACTGCAGTCGTGAGTTTCATTTTTAAGATAATAAACGGATTTTCAAGATATTTACTTTTAATTTGGTGTAATTACAACACAAAAAGAACAATTTTGTCAGTAATTAAACATGATTCAATTTAAATCCTTGAAAGTTAAACGTTGCCGCTTAAGTATTTATCTGCCAAAAGGACGAAAATATTGTAAAGTGCAATTTTCTTGCACCAGTTCAATTGTATGTAATCTTATGTAAATCGCCGACTATACTACTAACCTTAATAACTACGATTATGTAATAAGGTCAAAAATTTTATAAACATAATTATTATTAATATTAAATAAATAGTTTGTATGTAAATGTGATTGCAGTAATTGGGAGTGCAAGAAACAAGCACCCCAGGGATGGAGGTAGTTTTAAAATTTCGATTAAAAAATTCTTAGTGAAAACCAGTTTCATTTCCGCAATGAAAAAATATCTGTAATTGTTGAATCCGATGGTTTTTCTGTACCTTGAAGGTTTTTCATGCCAGCTTAAAAAGCAGCGGCGTTTAAATAACATGATATTACTTGAGCTTTAGAAGTCTGTAGCATTTCAGAAAATTGTCGGTGCTTTTACGTATCAATTAGAAAATTATAAAAGTGTAACAGTTAATAATTTTCATTCAAAACTTCAGACATATCACGACTGTGATTATGGTTTTACTCCATGAACATGTTCTTGTCTGCTTCAAACGTCTCATTTCGCTTTTTTGCTTAGATTCCACATGCATCACCATTTATCTGGTTTGGATGCGGGAGGCATTCAAAAGCATTTCAGTTAATATTTCAAAAAATAATTTAAATTAACTTCCGTTTTACTGTGTAGTGGAAACTGATTAGAGAAATTTTTGAAGTAGGTAAAAAGGTTTTGTCACAGAGTCTCACCCTACTTAACCATTGTAGGTGCAGCCGTGCGTTATGTGTATCGTATTCACATATGTATTCACCTGATTATTTGATACTTTGTATCTAATTTCTCACATAAAAATATTTTCGTTGTGAGTCACGGAAGCTGTCACGCACACGGACAATAATTAAGGAATGCACAAAAACCACGATTTAGATTTTATTAATATTTGCATGCATTAATTACAAATCGAAGAAAGTAACTTAATTAAATTTTCAATGTCATTCGAATATTAAATTATCGAAATCGATATTGATAGGTGTAAGCTTTATGACCAGATTATTCAAGGTGCTTAACGAGATCAAGTTTATTTGGTTAAAAAATTTTCGCTTCTCAAATATTATCAAGGTTTCTTTTTCTCAATATCAAAATCTCCAAGATCGCCAAGCTAAACTGCTCTTTTTTTTCTAAAATAATTATAACACGTCTACTCATTTTAGTTAGCCATATCCTGTGTACCTTCCTTTGATGATTCATCGCGTTTTCATAAACCGGAACGAAATTCTACGTCAAGATTTATGTATCTTGACCACATTTGGTACTTGATATAGAAACAAAATTGAAATAACTGTGCATCTCGGCACCGTGACGTCACCTCGAGAAAAATTTTGACCGCACGGTTTGGGAACTAAAAGAGCAAAAAATGGTAATCTTTAGGTTCCAATGCACAAGCGAAGTAAATTGGAGAAAGTTAATGACAGCGTAAATGGTGATGGCATCACGTTAACAATTTATGTAACTTCTATGTAATTTATTCTACTTTTAACAATAGCTGATTGTGATTATTAAAAAGGAAGAAGACACGTCAATTACAATTTTAACTCGAAACGTGAATAATAGTTTACGTAAATAAGACTTTTTTGGTTCAACATTTTATGTAATGACAAATCATTAAAATTAATTTTATTTTAGTTATTGACAATTTTAACTACAAAATTCACTTTTTTGTGAAAGCAGTAATAGTTTTATTTCTATGAAAGTATAGTGATTGCCTAATTGATTAGGGTAGGTATTAATTTTAGCAATAGAGTAAAAGTTAATTTTTAGTAATAATAATAATAATAATTAACTTTTACGTTTGAGGAAAAAGAGCACTTGATTTACTCGGAGGAAAAGTAACTTTTGAACTTGTTTATTATAATTGTTGAATTTCCTCCTCGTCTAAATACGCCCACTACTTCTTGAGTTCTATGTTATATAATAAATTGTACTGAATATTTCAAAATTACCAAAAAATCCAAAAATAATTCTTCAAAAAGTTTCAGTAGGTATTTAAATTTCAAATAATCCTGCTGAACATAGAATAATTTCGTTGTCGCTCTTTCTTGCTTTAACCGTTGCGGGGGTGGGGGGGGGGACTGCTGGTTTTCATTCAAAAAGTCAACCAAATCTTGCATTTGCTTATATCCGTCATGGTTTTTTTTAATAACTCAACCATTTTCAATTTCAACTTAAATCAAATTCAATTTCCTACAACTTTGGTTTCCGCACTTTTTTCTGAAATCGATATTTTTAAAATTATACCTGTAAAAAGCGGCGCAATTATAAATTTTAAGAAAAATTTTAACGATAAATCGTAAAGACGAAAGTTGTAGTAAATTCAACATCATTCAACTTTGGTTTCTACATTTTTTTTTCTAAAATCGATATTTTTCAAATTAAGCCTGAAAAAGGGGAGCCATTTTAAATTTTTGAAAGATGGTTTTTCTTGAATAACTCGGCCAATTTCAATTTTAATGAAAAATTATACAGACAAAAGGAAATTGCATTTTCTACAACTTTGATTCTCGAATTTTTTTCTAAAATCGATATTTTTGAAATTAAACCTGAAAAAAGCGGCGAAATTCCACCAGTTTTTATTTTGGTAATTCTTTTGGCACGCCATGTGCATGACAACGCTGTCAAAAGTTCAAAGCATTTGCTCGTGTTTGCACACAAAACAATTCGACATTTCCTTGCAGTTGGTGTACTCCGTTAAGAATCACTAGATACTTACAGTAACCCTAACAAAACAAAAACAAAAAACTCATCATAAACAACTCAAACAAAATTTTGACAGTTTTCTTTTTAGTACCCATTGGCATACGACCTTAAATATTGACTGTAGAAAAAGAATGAAAACCAAAATTGTTACAAATTTAATTTCCTACAAGTTTGATTATATTCATTTATGCCCTAAAGTTAAAAATAAATGAGATAATTGCAAGAGGTTTACTTCGCCTCCTTTTTCAGGTTTAATTTGAAAAATATTGAAAAAAAGTTCGGAAACCAAAAGTTGTAGGATATTCAATTTCCTACAACTGTTATTAAAAGAAAAACCACTTTTCATAAAATTTAAAATAGCGGACATAAGCAAATGCAGGATTTAGTCGACGTTTTAAATGAAGACTACCATCAGTGTCGCCAAAAGAGCGACAACGGAATTATTGTATGTTCAAAAGTACATACTGACTGTACTATAACTTGAAAAATTTATAATTAACAAAATTATCTCAAAACTAATTTAAATCAAAATTTATAAATTAAATTTCTATTTATTTTCTTTTTAAAATCGAAATTTTAACTTTATAATGAATTTAATTTAATTTAATTTAATTTTACGAATTTTAATTATCCAAACCAACATTATATTTCCAATTATTTTTCTTAAACTTTTATCTGTACAATTTGCAAATTAATTACCTATTAATAATTCAAATAATCATTTTCTATAAATAATTCAATTTTGTCCAAATATATGTTGCGCAGTCTGTTGCACTTCTTTATTTTCAAAATGCTATTGATTCACTAAAGGCGTAACAGATATCTGTGCAAACAATTGTTTTGCTTTACCGCCGACGAGTCACAGCACTAAAGTACTTTAGTTTCGCTTATTGTAAAAATAAAAATAATTTTAATTAAAGAAGAGACTTGAATTTAACGTATGAACGCAGGGATGTCTGAACGCAGAGACATTTGAACGCGAGAAATTAGATGCTATTTCACTCCACTCCCCTGAAAGAATTCACACCGTTGAGTCCTCATCGAGGAAGATCCACCCTCTTCTTGGTAGCACACCTTGTCAAGTAGGACCGGTCTAGAGGGATATCTTTAGCGAGTCCATCCTAAAATCCAGGTCCGTAGCCAAAGGGGGTACCCCCCGAAATGTTAACAAAAAAACTACATTTGTTTGTAATAATAAACATTCCCGGTAGGGGATCCCCCGAAAATGTTACTTTTTTACAAAAGGATTTTTATGAGTGCCCCCCTCGAAATGAAATCCTGGCTACGGGCCTACTAAAATCTAGACATTTATAGATTATCAGTTATCTTACAGACCTTTACGTGAGAGAAAGAGCCAAAAATGACAAAAATGGTCTTGACGTAATTTATGAACGTTCCCTTATCAAAATAATTCGAATTATCGCCCCCCCATCAATTAAAAAATTTTAAATATTAATTTTGAGGTCAGGACTCAGGGGTAATGAAAAATTGTTGCACTTAGTAACCTGTTTAAACATTCCATATTAATCCATGTAAGCCGTCGTGCAACAACATCATTATTTTATTTAAATATAGTAAGGGGGGTGCAATTGCATCTAATTTCTACCGTTCAATCGTCCCTACGTTCAAACGTCCCTGCGTTCAAACGGCCGCGTTCAAACGGCCTTCTTGTTCCTTGATCCTTGTTTACATAATAACACATCTCTGATTGGTTTATTTTCAGTTACAAACCTAAAAATATTAAGGGGTTGTGACAAAACCTACACAGGGTAGTTCAGTTTAGAAAGTAGCTTATTCAAAGTTTACTTTTGAAATGGTATGTTGAGTAACCATAATAAAAATTATATACCGTACTTAAATAGCCTTATATGATTTTGTGTTGGAGACTAGTTTAATTTTTAACTCCATATCGTCTGCACTATGCTAAAACTATTAATTAAATTATATTTCTAAATCAACATAAAAATACCTATATTTATTGGATATTTTCCGTTACACTTACGACTTTGCATGATAAAAAATTTTAAATTCAAGTCGTCCTATAATTAATTGCTCGCACTTCTCTAATTATCGTGAATTAAAAATTAAGGTGACTAATAGTAGCAAAGTATAATTAATACAATTAATAAGTCATAACTTTATGGGAAATCTAACATCTCAGCACCGGAAATAAAATTGGAATAATTTCAATAAATTGCTCATTATTTATAATTTGTATTAGTTACGAAATGGAAGTAACACACGAGGACATTTCGAGATAGATGTGTGATATAGAAAACTCATTTACCTATAATTCGAATAAACAATTAATTTTTCGTGTGAGTACTCACTAACCGTTCCAATTTGGTTTAAACCTACAAATACTTTCATTAACTTTCTATTTACTTTATAATTTAATATGTGAAAAGTTTTGCCTTTATTAATAACCAAATTTCAAACTAATTTTGGGAATATAATTATTTAATATTTTGTTGATTCACCAAGCTCACATTAAATATTATTTTATATGAATATTTATTTCTATATGTGGGTTATTTTTCTTACTGTAATGTTTGTACTTGCTATTGTTTTGAGGAATTATTTATTACTAAGTTTGCAAGTTTGCCGAATAATATTTTTGAAAACACAATAGAGAATTAACTGTCTTACTTCTACTCTCAAAACTTTTATTTTTTATAAAACATAATAATAAAATTTAAATTTGGCGCATAAACTACAATTTACGTCATAATCCATTTTGTCCAATCATGCGACACCAAACGCAAAGTGACGTTATTAGCCGCTTTTCTGAACCCTTAACTTTGTTAATAGCTTGAAAATGCTGAAAATATAAAAAAAAATTATTATAATTTATTACTCTATAACGAAACTGGATACTTACAACATTTTTACAGAATAATTTTTATAAACCATAAAAATGGTTTGAAAAAGAATTTTATAAATAATTTGTAAAACGATATCAAGAAAGGTTCCATCTGTGCGCTCCTGCAAGGAGGTCAAAGGACATTTTGCTTAATTAATAATTATGGCATTATTTCGACAGTTTATTTACTGTTTGTCACTTTTAAATTTTGAAAAAGTCAATATAAGTACGCTTACTTGAATTTTTTTGAATTTAATACGTTAATACAGGCAAATGCGTTGTAAATAAAATTATTATTATTCAATTGTAAACCTGAAAACGTTTTATCTTCCGTACACACAATTGTTGTCTAAAATTACAAATTAATTATTAAATTTATTGTAATATTTAATTGTTCATATTTTATACAAATTAAATTTCGCAATAGAAAGGAGTTGGCATTGTTGATGGTATCGCGAAGGAGCGTTATTTAAAATTACTTTAATTTATGGTATTTAATACTACTCAGTTAATAATCTTGTGAACTGTTTAATTAACAATATATTTTTTATTTTCTAGATAATGAAAAAGTACAATGCCGCCAGCGATTCTTCTTTTGAGAGAACCTGCAGTCACATCGTTAGCTTCAATTGTTGAAAAGTCTCACCGCCAGAAGCCGCCTCTTCCAGAATATGACCTGAGGTTAAACTCATCCCAGCTCGATTTTGTCTTGCTTTCGAAACCGATATGCCAGCAGCCTAAAATATCGTCGAGCGATGAAGGTTTCGAATCGGACGTGGATACGATATCGATCGTATCGAGCGACGACAGTTTTTCATCTGGAAACATACCAGAAAGAAATTTGAAACTTCAAGAAACAGATAGTGGAAATGGGTCGGCAAGTTCTGATTCGTCGGATACGGAAACTTCGCCTTCGCAAATCATCTCATCGAAAGTTGAAGCAACAGCAAATAACGAAAGTTATCATCTAGTCGACTGTATGTGTTATACGGACATAAAATTTCCGAACATTCTAGTGTTTGTAATAAAAGGTGACGCATTAGTATTTAGTTTTAAAAATTTAGGAAACCTCGAAAAGTTCTATTCCAACTTTAGTACTTTCAAAGCTATCGCCAATCAGAAAGCTTATAGCAAAACTTTAGGTCCAAAATTTAATTTGTTACAAAGAACTGATAATAACGGCATAACGCATATACAAGTAACGAAAGAACACGAAACTAGGCTAACATTACCACGAAATCACGAATCGAACATAATTAGCATCAATACTCCAGAAATTAAATCGAATTTATTCAGTAAAAACGTAAAAAAACACGTAACGAAAGAATCTTTGCATTCTTCGCAGTCGCTTAACCGTAATATCAATCTCAAGTCAAACAATCCACTTACGTTTAATAATAAAGAAAGTAATCCTACGATAAAAGATGCAAATTTAAGACAACAAAGTGAAAGTTCGACGATTTATGATTCTCGATTTAGAAAAGAATGCAACAACGTTAATGATTCACACAGCTTGAAAGCACGAAGATCGTCGTCC